>JASVER010000160.1:806631-1037753 GCA_030449065.1 Oceanodroma leucorhoa
CATTCAAAAAACATGTGGATGTGGTACTTCAGGAGATGGTTTATTGGCCATGGGTGCTGGGTTGATGGTTGGACTCGATGATCTTGAAGGTCTTTTCCAATCTTAATGATTCTATGTTTCCATGATTTTATGATTCTAGTGCAGTGCTGTTAGGAGATATTGTCTGACTTCAGGGCTAGAAATGTCCACCTTCAGATCATGAAATTTTTTTTGCATTTGCCAGGTTTCCCTAACACCCATGGGAAACACAGGTTCTGTTCCTAAAAGCAAGCATTGCAGTAACAGGATAACCTGCAGTGGACTCAGCTGGCAGACATTGTCTTACCTTCCTCTATTTCAGTAGAGCTAGGCCTAAGCAATGTGGAGCACTGCTCCTGTGTCACCGTCCTTAACAACAACCTCAGCTCTTCCTTCAACACTCCTATGGGAGTGTGAACTGCCTCCCTGGAATCTTCCATATGACCCCATGATCAGTCTCATGGTCCTACTCATGGACCAGTAGCATCCAGCCTTCCTAACCAAACTCAGCAGCATCTCATCCAGCCTCATTAACACCCTCTCACACTGCACAGGCTGCCCACTCTCCAGCATGGGTGAGGATCACACAGGTTATTTACAACAGTAACTTATAGCGGATACTGCTGCAACACAGAAACAACCTATTGTGCCTGATGTAGGGCAACAGGTACGATTTTCTGAAATGCCCTTGTGACTAAAGTGCCTCTGCAGCTGGAGAATCGCCAGAGCTTAGGTATCTAAGAAACAGCATTTCCAAAAGACATCATTATGCAAGTTCAGTGCCTTGACATGCTTATTGCAGGAATAGGATGGACCCTTGGACCCAGAAGTATTTAAACCTGGGACCTTGTTTTAATTTATGAAGGAAGCCTGCTATACAATTGTAATTCTGATTGAATTTGCCCCTATCTCTCACTAAGGCTCAGCTAACACATGAAATTTAGGAAGCAGTTGCAGTATTTTGAATAAGCAATTCAACAAGAGTAAGAAATTATTGCAAAATAGAGCTTTCCAGAGATAGAGTATGCTAATGTGTTTAATCTCAAAGTCTGACAAGGAGATGGGGAAGGAAGAGGATATAGTAGCCTGTTGAAATGTAAATGTTAATAATGCTGTCTAAATGAAGCAAAACCAACAAAAATTTTCATTCACTTTTTGGATTAATTAAAAATGTTGCATTTCTACAACCTGATTGCTAATTTTTCTTAAATAGTTCTTTAACATTTCATTAACAATATTCTATTGCTTAACACTTTATTTAACACTTAACATTACTTTAGCATGTAATGGGCTCTAGCCACCATCCTGTATTTCTTTCCACAATCCAATTTAACATTTGGGCCAAAGCACAGATTTTGGGGGCTGTTAAGAAGATATTATCTGATCCTAACCTTTTTGTAAAATGAGAACAAATAGATTTTAAAAGTTCTACAGCAGCTCTAAAAATAGAGCACCTACCAAATTCATAGAATACATCTGACACAAGGAGAAAATAGTAGATGTGATATCTGCAATAATGTAAATAACTTTTAAGCAAAAACAGTTAGTAAATCATGTTCCTCATGAGGCTCTCTATGCTATTCTCTTGTTAAATATGTTTAAACATGCAGYTCCAACTTAACACTTACATTTCTCATTTCAGTACTCATAAACTATTCCCTCTGATCCTCTCTAAGAAAGAGTTTATCGGACTTAATTATGTGAATTGTGTAGTGCATTTCATTTGGTATTCGGGGACTTCCAGAGGAATGGCACATGCTAGTAGCTCATGATGGGATTCATATAACTTAATCTGAGCTGTTTAAAACCTAGAGGTCTAGCCTAAGTCAGTTGACTGTGTGCCCTCTCTGACCAAGTTTTCACACTAGCAGGAGAGATCAAGTAAGATCTTGGAGCTAGGTGGAGTCAGTTGTCATATGGAAATGTCTTTCTTCTCTCCATTGACTATCAAGTAAGTCTGGGTAACATTAGAAACCTGGAGATTTTAAATGGTGAAGGCATAGAAGATGTATCCTACATAAAGGAATGAAAAGGAAAAGTCAGATTCAGTGACTTATCAAACCTGTACCATAGTTATTCCAACCCTGGTACTCTGGTATGTCAGGCTCAGAACTGTACTTTACTTCATGTTATTTCAAAGGTACGATTATATAATAAAATCAACATTCTGTGACCAGAATTAAAAGTGAGATAAGTAGAATTAAAAAAAAATACAGTTTAAGAATAAAATTATCAAGAAATCCAGGCCCAGTTCTTTTATCCATTCTAATTTGAATAGTCTTTTATCATGTGAATAAATTCACTGACTCTATAGTTTACAGCAATGTATCCAGTCTGTCTTCATGCACACGCTGTAGACTCTTCTTCAACCTCCCAAACCAATGCATTCAGTAAAAGAAAGGACCTCTGCTGGTGATTTTGACAGGTTAATAAGTGAATTCTCCTTTTAGTCCTCTAGGTTAGTTGACATTTTATTCTGCCTTCAAACTGCAAGGGAAATGCTCTTTAAATCACCTATCAGGGCAAACACAGCCATTTACTTGATAGTCTAAAACAACAGTCAAAATGTTCTTGTATAGTTCTAACCCCACAAGTTGGTCAAGCTTTAGCTTCACATAGGGTTATAAACATATCATCTGATGTATTGTCACCTATCATCAATATAAGTTTCTAGTTTCCTGGTCAAGGGTGCATTAACATTGTTTTTGTGTTAGGTGAAGAACAGTAGAATTCCACAGGAAACTGCATTATTTTCTGATCCAAGCACGTAAGTTGAGCCACTGATAATGTCTTAATTGCCATTATACTGCCAAAAGCTGATGCAAATTCAAAATTGCAAGGTGATTGGAAGTCTTTGTAGTGAAGTTTAGAAGTAAAAGTATCACTATATCAGGAGCTCTTAAAATTGTTTAGCTGTCATAAAATATTGAGCTTATTTTTGCAGCTCCTTGTCATATTCAGAGATACATTGGTTTAATATACCTTTATCAAATCAATTCTCTCTCTAGTAGGATGTAGCAAACTATTTGTATTTAATTTGGATAGTTGGTGAACCATAATATCCAGTAATTATAGTGTTTACATTTATTCGCTACATTATCCACAATGCTTCGCTCAAGTGTATCTTGGTGCAGTAACYTCAAGGAAGTAAAATCTCCATGACAGAAAGTGATGGGTTTTAGGTTTAACATGAATTGGTTGTCAGAGAGTTATAACCATGTGCAAAAGTTAAACCCATAAACTAGTTTAAGGCAAGTCTTAAAAACTTATTTTGGTGACCTTTAATGTAAACAAAAAAGGTAATAATGTTACTAATAAAAGCCAATAATACTTACCTAACTATCTAAAAATCTTACTTCATCAGTATTTCTGAAGCAGCTTTAAAACACCAGGAGAAATAGAAATAAGCAACTTCAGAGTGCAAACAATGTGTTTATGTACTTATAAAACCCTTTCTTTAAGTTTTTCATCCCTTTCCACCACGTGTGCCTGTTCATCTGTCTCCGTCTGTGGGAATTTCACAGAGCACTGAACGTCCCCTCCCAAATACTTGGAAGAAGTCTCATATGGTAGTTTTGGGGAACAATGAAGAAAAAATTAACATCRTAAAACTGGAGGATAAATGGAGCCTTCCTGAAGGAGTATTCACTTTCATCGACTTCASCGAAGTGAGGTCCCCTACATCAAGTCTGATTTTTGGTCTGGTTGGGTGAATGAACCACACAGTATCTAAATACCTTCCAATACACAGACTAATTTTTCTTCTTCTTTAGGACAGGCATAGCAAGATCTGATATATGAGAAGCTTAGGAGTCCAAAAAGCACCGTAACCAGGAATGCAGACAGGACCTCCAATGGTGGCAGGATCCAGCCATCACTCCTCAGCAAGGCAAGGAATAGGTCTGTACACTGATGTGTAAGCAATTGCTGCTTGATATTCAGTGCAAAGTCCCAGCAGGTTCTCTACAATCTCCCATTCTTATTAAAAATTTGAATAGGCTTTTGATATACAGCTAAAAAGTGAAATGAAAGCATCTAAAGGTCCTTCCATGCTCCTTCCATGCACAGATGCCTCCTGCAGTGCAAAAACCCAGAGAAGTCCAGACCTTTGAAGGTTTTGTGGCTGGCAAGGAAGCTGAAATGAGTTCATGTTTAAGCTGGTCTAGGTTAACTATTTGATTCTGCTACCATTTAGTTAGAGTCTTGGAGGCAAAGCCCAAGGCAAGGTCTCTGAAGTGCTGGGAGCATTTACTGGATGGGACAGAAGCAGTCTGACATCAAACACAGTTTTACTGTTTGGCCAAATGAAGCGCTTTTGAGCTGTTTGTTAACTGATCTTTATGGTTATTTGTTATTTGTTAACTGATATTTATGGTTAAATATCAGCATATCTCTCTCAGTGGAACAACAGAAATAGAGGAATATAAGTAATCACTACCAACAAAATGAGGCCTCCACACACAGCCTGTTGCTCTCTCTACCTGATTTCTGCTGGAAGTAGATTCCAGAGGATTCGTCCCTGATACAATGATGCCACAAGGCAGCAATCATTACCAAAGGAACTCAGCAGAGGGGACATTAAGTATTCTGAAATAATGCATGGGACATCAGATCAGGGAGACAAGGTTAAGTTCAGGTGGGTCTGGTTTATAGATGGGTGGGCCAAAGGAGATAGCAGGAGCTGCTGAAGGTCCTGAGAGGGGTAGAGGATGCAAGCTGTTTTACAGTATACAATGACTTCAGGCTGCCTAAGTGGCAAATAGACATGGCCTTTTTTAATTCTGCCATGCTCCAAAGAGCAGAGGATGCGTTATTAAGCATTCGTAGCTGTTACAAGATAACTTCTTCAGCTGAAGTGACAATAGTTTTTGGTTTGGGGGTGGGGGATGTTTTGTCTCCAGTTCTCTGAGAATGACTGTCACTGTTTATGATATAAATTCCTGACATCTACAGAAAATCTTATAAGAACTCGATTTCCTGACAAAATGATCCTATTCTTGCAGGTGAGTCAAAAAAAACCCCCATGAAAACTGCGTTTACTTGAGGCATCTCGTCCCTTTTGTTGCCTGAAATAGGGAAAGTTAGGAAGTACCAAGCACATAAAAATGAAGATTGGTTTAAAAAAAAAGGGTACTGAAATGAGAGGAATGAAAATGCATTTCCTTAGATGCTCTCTGAACAACTATGCTCTGGGATTCTGCTATCTCTTTGTTCTGACTGAACTTTAAGTGTTGTCTTTGTAGATAAGCATGTGCTATGCTTCATTTCACTTGAATTTCAGGCTAGGAGCACAAAATACAAATCAAACCTTTTATCCCTGAGATGTTCCCTCACTTTATCAAAGTGACACCATGTTTTCAATGAACTCCAGCTTTACCCAGGTAAAACAGTCTTTGGTTTCCCATGTTTGTCTTCATATTGGCTGCTTTTATAAGTATTGGGTTTTTTGCCTTGGAATCAAGGAAAATAAACCAGTAATTGACCTTGGAGACTGACCTCTGAGCTAGCTACMTCCTACAGCAGCAGAACAAATGTAACTCTGTGCCTCTTTTGAACTTCCTGAGAGTCTCTTAATATGCATCGTTCTGCCTGGTGCACTATCCATGTCATCCACGTCTTTGTTTTTTWATAAGATTCATTTGTTTGAGTTAGTTATTCCAGAAGCTCCAGACTCAATATTTTCCAGATCACATGCTCGGTGACCATTTATGCATGTTCTCTATGCAGACTTTGAAATGACTTTTGTTTCCATTAATTCCATCTTGTATCCTTCTGCTGCAGTTTATCGTTTCTACTAAATAATGTATTTCTAACATATTCCCCTTTAGCATTGTTGTAAGAGATGTCATCAAAGTTCCTTGTTACATTTGGCTCCTTGGCTCGTATTCCATTTTGCCTTTCAACAGTGCTTGTATCCTGAACATAAAAGAAAGYCTTTTCCATTAGTACCATATAACCCTTTTTCCTGTTGCCTCCAAGGCATGAAGCATGCAATTTCATTGAATTTTCTCTGCTTTTGGTCTCTGCACATTCATGGTCCTGCTCTCCCTATCACTAAACCTGCTCTTGCATCTGCATTCCACAAGYTCTGGGAAAAAAAAAATCTTTAAACTATATCCTTAACTTAATGTATATGTCTTAACAAAAAAAAAAAAAGGAGAACCCTTTATAATGGGATAGCTTTAAGAAAATTTTAGCATGCCGAAGGCCTTGGTCCCATTTCTCTTAATGTGTTCAAGAGCATTGCAAGAGACTAGTAGGACCTTCAAAATGGAGCATGTTGCCTGGTGTAGGAAAACACCCAAAGCCACCAGTATCTAACAAAACCCGTACACTGTCCACAGAGAGACTGCCCAGACTGCCACAGTCTAGTCTGGAAACACCGATACAGAATGAAGCAGAAAATGTGAAAGTCCATCTGAGGTTCAGAGGAGGCATCTCACTATCCACGCTCCACCATCATGCTATCTGAATGACTCCAGGCAGCCCATTCACTTTCGCAGTTTCCCATCTCATTTTCCAATRTTTCCTCATAACAATTAGAGCTCAGGATTCTTGGGAGACACTGTTTCATTGTGACTGTCCTGGGTATCTCACAATTTGGTCCATAATTTCACATACAGTGACAACCAGGGTGAGATCTCCAGCGTTTTCCCCTGCCTGCCTCTTACACTGGCTTTATTCTGCCAACCTGCCAGCACAGCAGGTGCTATTGCTGCCAAGCACTGCCCCTGCCAGGGGCTGGCCAGTTTTAAGGAAGGCACTCACCAGACTGGCATGCCCCAGCCTCATTGGGATGTACTGCTCCTGCTGTACTAATAAAATCTCTTTTATGAAATTGCACATCATTCTGCCCAGTAATGATCCAGTCAAGCACAGAAGGAATGGGAGAAACTCAGCAAAAGTAATTGGAGTTTCTGCTCTTAAGACTCTCATATCCATCAGAAAATCCTACCCTCTATTTTTCCAGAGGAACTGCTGAACACAAAAAGCCTGCTAATGTTGTGTTAATACGTGCATATTACTGAGCTCCTTCTGACACACTTTGTAGTACTGAGGGTGCCTAATGTGTATGAGCTCTCTATTACTTAAATACTGAAGGTTTATTCTAAGCAACCAGGGAGGTAATGCAGCCTCTCATTATAGATGTCCAACTCATTTTAACAGTAACAGCTGCCTTAATTTTTAAATGAAATTGTTAACCTTTAAATTCCTTTGCAAATTTGTGAGTTTATCAGGAGAAGAACAGGTTGGAAACTTATTTCTGCTTCCTTACACAATAAAGTGTTAGCTGCATGCWAAGCTTCTGTGTGATCTGAAGAGGAAAATATATTGAGTGAACATTCCCTGGTGGGTCTGTCCCAGTATTCCTCACATTGATCTGGCTGGTTTTGACAGGCTGGAGACTTGTGACAAGTGTCACAAGTTCCCCACAGGGAACCCTCCTGCAAGAAAAACCACAAGGAAATGTGTCTTTGTTCCTGTGCCATTATATTAATGTGTCAGAAAATTCACAATTCAAACTGAAGATACTCAAGAATCTGGAATTAAAATATTGGCCATGGCCTTTTTAACATGCACTTTTCACGAAGGATGCAAATGAAGGATGTCACTTGTTTAACCGTGGCCAGACATGTTAGATACAAGAGACACGGTGGTATCCCACAGCCACAACACTGCAGCATCTCCCCTGTCTTTCAGACCTGGGTTTACCAAGGCACTAAGAGGACTGTAACTCACTTTTCTGCTATGTGTTACCACTAAACACAGTGTGTGCATTCCCAGTTATTTGGATCATACACATCTGTATCCACTCCTTTGCGTCCTGCTATCTTTGAAGTCTTTCCTAGCTCCCCCAGCTCCACAGACCTGATGGAAACATCTGGCCCCCATTACAGCATCTGCCTCCTCACCTTATAACTTTGGCCAAGTTTTACATTCCTGAGTCTCCCATTGCTTTTCCCCTAGTGCCCCTGATTGCTTTTCCCTAGTCTTACCGCGCTTTTCCCCAATACTATGTACTTTCCATGGGGATTGGCTCAAACTCCCTATTGGAGTTTCTGCTTGTCATGCTATTAGCACTGGTTGGAGCACGTTACTGAGGCATCAGAGATACCTATCAATTAGCTTTTAACTCTCCATGAACATGTATTTCTGGATGGTGTTTATCAAGTATTTAAATGACTGTAACTTGTTTTGTTGTGCACTATGCTTGGTTTTCCCCTTGCATAAACTAAAGTCAGCAAAACAAGAGTGAAGGGGAGTAAGCAGGGATGTTTCTCACGCCAGTGGCAGTCGCTTCCCATGAGAACCTGCATAACAACAGCATCAGGATCTGCAGGTGCAGGGACATGAGACCAACAGCACCAGAATAAAAGCATGGGAATGCAAGGGAAAACTGCCTGCCAGACTCCAGGCAGTTCGGGTGAAAGGTTACAGAGCTGCAAATAGCAGACCTGTAGCATTACAGGTGCTGAAGCTCTAAGGCACCTCAGGCACCATGCAACTTCTTTTTCTGTTTACCTTCTTTACCCCACATGTGATTTCACAAACGTCTGCCACACCAYCCCTCTTCCTCTCTCTTCAGACAGGGAAATCTAGTTAGTCATTCTTCATGCAGAGCCTGTCTGGTATCTGTGGTCATCTTCATCATCCTTCGCTGTGCTATTTTCAATTCTACTACAAGCTTTTGGGAGGGTTGCACTAGAATTATACATAATTTTTAAGATGTGGTGCATGAAAGTATTGTAGAGTGGCTTGGTGATGTTTTCTGCTTTGTTCTTCTTCTCCTAAATAATTCCTAACATTGTATTTGTTTTTTCACTGCAACGGAGTAATGCAGTGACCTTTTCATTTTTATAACCCCTGAATCTTGTTCACAGTGAGCAGAATCAGCCAAATAGTTGTAATACACTGTGAATCTTTATGTTTTGAAGGTTTTTTACATAAATTATGCCAACTGAAGCTGTATCACCACATGAACATGAGCACTCTGCAGGTCAAAAATCTATATGTGTGCAGACATGAAAAAAGTCAGGTTGAAGAATGTTTATTCAAGTAATTTAGACACAGGATATTTTACATGGGTTGGGACATATACCCATAATTTTRTAGTCATTTACTCTGTTTGGGGAGAGGACTTGTCAGGTTTTATAATTCCTAACACTCTTATCTAACTTTCAAAAAAGCTTGTAAAACATAGGCTTCTCTTCAGAAATACCTACAAGTGCTGTTGTCACATTGCAAGCAACCAACCTTATGTGCAACTGATTTAGAGTCAATAATGAAAAACATTTTCAAATTAATATTCATTATTGAAGCTTTTTTTTGGATCACTGCAGAACTAAATAGAGGTACTGGGACAATGCCGCTATTTGTATATAAAGTGAATAAACACAGTCTATTCATCACATCTGAACGGTGTTGATTCTTCTTGGGTTGCCATTTCTGATGTGAAAGCTAGAGAACTATGGCAAAAATTAACCCGTTCCTGCTTGGGTGTGGAGAATCACAGCATTAGCAACACCAGCCCAGTGCTAGGGAATTTCACTTACCAAAAGCCATTGAGGACCTGATCCGAAGGTCTGGCTTCCAGGCATTTCAGGGATTTGAATCTGCTTCTGAATGCAATGCAAAACTCATTTGCATATAAATTCCCATTGTAGTAAAATGTTTTGTGCTTCCCACGCAGCTGACACGAAGTAGAATGGGTCACTGAGGAGAAAGGAAAATATTTTAATCTTTTGGAGACTTTGGGGTGACCCCCATCACCTCCTCCCCTGTTTCACTCACAAGCAGCATCTTGGAGGCCAAAGTGTCCCTTTGCCTGAGGGGCAGTTTCTTGTGGCAGGCTGCAGCACAAGTGGGAACAGAGCACGAGGACCCTGAAGCCCCATACTCTGACCCCATGTGTCAAACCCTCCCCTGTTTAGCATGCCAGCTGTTTGCCTGTCCCCAGCAATGGATTTTGTCCAACAGGACTAGCCACAAAGATCCTGCAATAAAGTATCATCACAGTCAATCACAGCTCTTCACTAAAGTTCGCTTTCTTGATTGTTTTCAAAAGGAAATATCAGAGATTCAGCTGACAGTGAACACAAAGATAGAATCAGTAATAGTATCAAAGCAAGAAAATAAAAACAGTGTTATCACAATGTAACAGATTTATGCTAATCTGTTTTTACTAAATTTTTGTATCTATAAATGTTTATTCTTTCTGATTCTTCTCTATTACTTCTTAATCTGAAAAGATTTTTCCATCTTCACTCAAAAAGGTTGAGTTCCTTTCTGTTGAATAGAGAAAAAAGGTTTGTTAAAATAGTTGAGCAAATCCTGTTATCAGAAGTACATGGTTAATTTTGTATTGCAGCATAAAGCCATTCTAAACTATTTTTTTCATTAAAGCCCTGGCTCAAGAAGGCATTTTTGGCAGATATGTAAACCCCTTTTCTCATTCAACAAAGTCCTTAAAAATCTGTTTAAATAATAACCTGTTTTTCTTAAAATTGAACTAAAACCTATTTTAAACTTCTTCACAATGTAAAACCCAGACAAGTAATTCACTTCCTCAGAACTGTAAAGCTCATCTCTAATTATATAAAATTAATGCAGGCAGGGCAGAAACCTTAAACCTTTCATTTATTGAAAAATGCAGTTCATGGAATTTGTGGATTCAGGCAAATGTAACAAATGCTTTTGTCAGTAAAAAAGCAGTTGTTCGTTAAGTTGGAACACTTTGTTTTGACTTATTTAAATAACACATTTCATCTTTTTTACTTTGAGACAACCTTTTGTTTCAAACCTGGCAGAGCCTGGGCGGGCAAAGGTACTTGCTAGAGATGTTATTCTTCTCCATTAACTATGCGAGATGGGCTCACTGCAGCTCTGTTTAGATGGCTCCCTCAGGTGGCTCATACTAGGTGGCGTGACTTCGCTATGCCCATTCTTTGGGGACAAAATTGAAGAAAATCACAAAGTCCTTCTTTGAAAAAGAAAATAAGCAAAAATCAGTCCAGCTAGCACTGTAGCCAATGGGAATTATCCAGAAGATCCCATAGATGAGATGGCCCCCTGATGTCCCTACCAACCGAAGCTATTCTGTGAGTGTGATTCTCAAAACAGTTCTACACTACTGTAAAAACTAGAAGGAACAATTTGTACAAAAGCAAAGTCCTTTTGCCCTCTCATCCTCCAGTCTGTTAAGATAAGCTTGGGCAAAGCTACCTTCGTTGGTGAGCACTATCCCAGGTCAGGATTAAACTGTGCTTGCTCCATTAAATGGCATGACAAGGAATAACACCACACCTGAGAYTGGCTGTGACTGAGAAACATCCATCATTTTCCTAAGCAAAGTACTGTCCCTCTCCTTCCTTGTCACAAAAACTTCCTCTTGAATGAGGAGGGAAAAAACGCAGAAAAACAGAGAGCATTCCATTTGGAAGGCACCTAGGAGCCTTCAAAAAGCAGAGAACCATCCTAGAAGACTGAAAGTTACATATATTTGTTTGTTTGCTTATTCATTTTCAGCCTGTGATATAAAGCTGATGGAGATCTCGAGCCTGATTTTCATAAGTACAACCAATTTTAAATACAGAAGCAGTAGCAGGAGAACAGAAATAAGTGATCAGCCCAACATCCAGGAAAGCCTTGTAGCTTACTGGATAGATCAGAAGCTGTAATTAATCTGGAACATCACATTAAAAGCATTAATAAAGGAAATGTTCAGATATTTCTTCACACAGTTGCCAATAGCAGAGAAATGAAGCAAAAGACTGTGAGAGACGTTACTATTCAGTAGAAATAGCTGATGGGGTAGTCCTACAAGGCGCTATGGAATCATAAATTATAAACTTGCTTAAAGTTACAGACACAAGGAATTTTATAATATTATAGGTACAGAACATTAGAAGATCAACTGGTCTAGCAATTTGAAACTATTGCAACTCATGACCAAGAAAAATTCATATCTTACTTAACTAGAACATACTGCGCGAAATTTGTCACTGTCAGTACAGTTGTATTTTGCAGATACTATTTGGAATATTGGTCTCCAACAGGGAGAACGTCTCATACTGGTTTTGACAATGCTTGTGAAAGTAATGAGGTGATATATAACTTTTAGACTTTGCAGAATCATTGACAGAATCACTTTTAATACCTAGTGTAAGGACACATTTATTAATCATTTATTTCTGAGGAAACAGGGCAACATCATTGGATTTCTCTCATTAAATTTGTCAGAGCCATTCACCTGCTGACTTTGTGAGTCACCCACAAAAATCTCTTGCTTTTCTTACAATATACTCCAAAGTGATATAACTGTGCATATTTTCCCACTTGTATAAGTCATCGCTATAGCACTCCATCAACATAGAAAAACCCAACCCAAAAATGACTCCAAAGACAATGACTATTATTCATTGTCATTAACTTATTCTTCGTCTATGTAGGCAAAAGTCCCAAGATACCAACACAGTCTTGTCTAGTACACAGAAAAATCCATGGCCGAAATACTAACCTTAAGATCATCCTATATCTATCCTGTAATCCCCTGCCACATTCATTATGTATCTTTCAATTTCTGCAGCAAAGGCTTCTTTCACCAGGTAAGTCTGATTTTTCCCCAGAGCAAATACATGCGATACATTGAATAAATGGGTCAAAAAAATATAAAATAATTGTGACGTATGCACCTGAAGGTTCATTTCCTGGTTTTGGCACTTCTATACATCCGCGTGCTTGCAGTGGTCATAAAGTGATTTTCATTGATTTGGGTTTTGGATGTGTCCATGTGTGGGTGTGTGTCGGGGTGGGAGGGTGGGAGTGCATGTGTGCATGTGCATTCTTTTCGGCTTCAATTATCTGGCCCTGTTGTTCATCAGTAGGGCTGAAATCTTAATTCAACCTCTTCTGAATATTTGCACATCAGTCTTTGAACTCATGACAATATACTATTTTTCTCAAGAATCCTGCCTCATTCAAAGCACTGGATGCAACCCTCTCCTGGGAAATGCTTTTTGCCTTTTATGAAGTACTGTAAAATGAATGTAAATAGAAGAAAACGTAAAGTGCAAAAAATGCAWTAAGTCTGTAAATAGACCAAGGATTCAGTATTAATAAATTGCAAAGCTTTATTTAGAATTTTTGTTTCCTATAAAGCAATTTTTAATAAAAATGATAATGTAAAAGTTTCATAAAATTCAGAAATAAATAAAATATAGTGATTTTGAAACACGCTCATTTTCTTCAWGTGTCAAGAGTGATTCACTCTGTTCTGCATGTGAATTTTTCTAACGGTTCAAGAAGGTTTTGGTGTCTACGCCCAACAAAAGAAAATGTTGGTTATCGCCCTGTAACACCAAAGTTAGACAACATAATTTCTAACTTTTTGCACCCTATGGCTTTCTAAAATCAATTGTCTAACTTGAAAATTACGTTAATGTAGTTTTTCTCCTCATCTAATCAACTGCACAAGAAAATAGATTTTTTTAGGAAAAAAACTTATTAAAGTCTGTAATAAGCACTGCCAGTTAGGAAAGTTGTGCAACAACTTTCATTTCTGTTTCACATCTGCATTTTCTAAGGTTTTACTGCTCAGATCTCTCTGCTCTTTTTCCATTGTTATTTCATGTTTTTGAAGAATTCATCACCAAAATTCAAACTAGCTCATCAAATCAAAGTTGATTTATTAATCCAAAATCGCCAGGACTGGTTATCCCTCTCTGACAGCATCTGAGAAAAACAATTACGYGTGCATCTAAACCAAGAGACAGCATGTCCATTTTAGATGTGGTAAGGAGGCAGGGATTAGTGCTAACCCAGCTTTGCCCATGAGTGCAGCCATAGCCCCAGCAGCCTCCCTGGGGCTCTCGGACACCACCACTCCCAGCCTCCCCAGAAACAGTCACTCTATGGAAGCATCCCTGGGGGTGCATGGCAGGGAGCAGACCTGCAGGTCACGTTAACTTTGAGCTACTCTGCCTTATGGAAACCCACTTCAGGAGCAGGTAGTAACAGCCAGGCTGTGTCTGAACGAGAGGATCATCTAATTCCAACCACATAATCCACTAAGGTTACTCATTTCATCTCATTATGCAAAATATTACAGAAAGCCAGGGTATTCTGCGGTTCCCAGGCTCAGACAGGAAAAAAAATCGGATGGATCTTTCTAAAAGAAAATGTAAAATGTTGCTGTTACTAGCATACATTTTGACTGAGAAAGCAGTCATACCCAGGATAGCATGTGTGCTTCAGCCTAAATGTAAGTAGGTGTCTTAAGTCAGTGAGGTTGATGGGGCTTAAGCACTCACAAGTAAACAACATTACTTACAAATTATCCTCTAAAAAATCTGAGTGGTACAAAGGCAGTAGCAGGAGCACACACCTGGGCCAGATGGAAGATCAAATATTCACTCAAAGGGTGCTGCGGACATCCATTTTGGAATAAAAAATTCAAAGTATCTGGGAAGTCACTGGATGTGACAGATATTGAGTTGCAACAGAAAATCAAATCCTCTTTACTAAGGTGATGAAATATGTCTGTAGGTGGCTGGTTTTATTGAAAATGTCTGCCTTAGAATCAATGAAGCTTATTTTGCTATATACTGTATTTGATGTAACCAGATTATTCAGCTTTGTTTACCTAAAATGGTCTTGCAGTTTTCCTGGTCATAACATAGCTTCCTGAAAATAATCTGTTCATGAAGTCCTGCCAAAATCCTGAGAAAAAGGTAGTCAATACTGAACAGAGACCCAAACGTAGAAACTACTTGTAAAGGTTCTGATAGCATCTCTTTAAATATATTGTTATATGATGATACATTTTCATGTCATGACAACAGCTAGATTAGGACCCTGATGCTCACATAAAGTATATAAGTGCTCAAAAAAAATATTGAAAAAAAACACCTGGAGTGTTGAATCAAGCATACGAGACATARTTTACTGGAATTACCAACCTCATAACATTGGAAGTGTGATTGCTTCTTGTGCTGTGATGTTCTGCTCCTTAAACAAAAATTCTCAAATTAATGCTAAAGATTCATGTTTCAACAGAGATGCTACCATAGTGTGTTAACTGTAACTACATGCGATGCAAAAGTACTGCTATATATAGGGAATATGGGTTCATAAAGAAAAGTTAATTTCATTTGGCCTTTGTGAAGGACATTAAGTTTTGTACACTTCTGATAAATAATTCTAACATTGTTCAGACTGTGTGCCTGCAATGTTGGGATCAGAGCTATCCTTACCTTAAATTTGTATCACAAAGTTGCCATAAAATCTATAGATTTGGGACATAAAGTATTGGCAAACTGAGTTGTAACAGAGTTTGCAATTTGTGAACAAATGTTCTTAGACTGTACCACGTGAAAATACATCAATATCCCTTGAGTCTGGAGAATAATTCGTTCTTTAATAACTAAATGAACTAAATAAACTAAAACCAGTTTATTCTCCATGGTAGACACTAGAGCACATGATGCACAAGGACTGATGAGAAAGCAGAGGGCACACAGCACTTCCCACAGGAAGAGTCTCCCTGGAAACGTCCCTGACTGTTGCAAGATGCCCACACAGATTTTGGCAAGAGTGATACATGTCCCGTCTATTAATATTCTTTTCTTTGAGAACAGTGTAGGATAAATTGCAAAACACATGTACATTTTGCTTGAATTTCTGGGCAAATTGATTTCTTTCCTTATTGTTTACTGGTGAAATCTAAACATAATTTGCTTTTGTTAATGACCCTCATATTTTCATCTGCTCCTGTTACCTCTACTGCCGCTCACTTGGGGAAATGAGCAACAGAAATATCAGTAAGTAGCCTGAGATCCTTTAGCCAAGTCTTGAGGTTTCTAAGAAATCTATTTTCTTGAAGTCTCATCTCAACAATAYTCAGTAAAGCTCCTTAGAAACCTCCTCATCTAAGGCTATGTAAAATTTCTCACATTTTCTACTTTACAAAGAAAACTGTCTCACATTTAAACAGTTTTCAAAGAGTGTCTGTAACTCAGGAGCTCAAGCCACATTTTGAAAAAAGCTGTCTCTCTAAGTGCCTTTAGTCATGTCTGAAAGGAAGATTTAGATTTCTAACTCACTTAAGCTTTTTTTTAAATATATCTGTCATCCATCTGAAACTAATTTACCCTCTGCTTTCTAACTCTCTAGGCATTCATTCCAAGATGTCATCACTCTGTTGTTAGTTTAAAAATAGCTCTGTGCACAAATTTTCTGAGTGCTTTAAAATTTTCTTTCCAGTTTTGAAATAAGTGATTTGTCAGTGCTTCTTTTCAGTCTCTCCCTTTCCACGGCTAAAACTTCAACATGAAGAATAGAAAGAATTCAGCCTTTTTTTTTTTTTTAAGCACATATATTTATACAGTAAGAAATATTTTGTAGTGTGTGGATTAGATGCCTCTATTTTCATGCCTGATACTAGCATAGAAGCTGCTGGGGTTCAAGAAGCACGTTGCAGTTTTTCTTCAGGATCAGAGAGAGGGGTGARGGGCCATGGAAGCCCTTTCTGCGTGTTGCCCAAGATCAGCGCAAAGTCTAGTGGTGCCAGCAGAAGCAATGGCATCACTAATCCTTCTCTTGTGGGTGACGACGTTTGTGACAGAAGGCTATGTGAAGCAGTTGGTATAAGTGCTGGGCTCAGTTTGTCAACAGGGATTGGGAGAGAAAAACAGGCTGCAGTCCATTCACCACCAGCATCAYTTTTTTTGGAACATGTTGGCACCTCTTTAGCAAGTAGGGAGGAGGAAGAGAAAGAGCAAGTGCAGCCGAAGTGTGGCATTCGGATGTGCAGCCCTCATTCCTAGCAGAGGTTTGGCTCGGTCCGCTGATAGGCATTGGCGATGCTTTGCATTCTGCTTTCCAACATCCATCAGTAGCAAATGGGCCCAATCCTGGCCTCAGCCAGAACCTTTCCCTCTTTTATTGACAAAATGGGGCTCTGCCACATCTTCACCTTGATTTACCAGTGCAAAACAATGGTTCAAAGGGATCTCCCTATTTTACGGTTTACCACGTAGACCTGAATAGCTTCAGGACCGACTCTCTCTTTCCCAACATGAAGTAAGGCCATCGGGAGCCAGGCCTTAGCCCTCCCTCTAAAACAGGCTGAGCTTAAACAGTGCGATATAGCTCCTAAAGATGTAGCAAGCACAAAAATAACAAAGCTGACGTCTAAAGTTTACCTGAAAGGTTTCTCCAGTAGATAACAGTTCTTTCATGAATACTGTGACCATGAAGATCACTACTATTCAAAACATTTTGAAACATAATGCAAAGCCCCATAGGTAAATTGTATGCAATTATCCTTGTATTGGAAAAGTTCTGTTCTGCTTCAGCTGTGTAATCTTATGGAGGTCTCACCGCACTTGCAACTCATTCTGACAATTCCCAATTAACAGTCCCAAGCTTAGCCTCAAGAGCAAAGCTCCATTTCTTTTAAAGAAACAAAGAAAAAAGTATTCCACATATATCTCGGATATACTATAAATCACTGTGATGCTGTTTTCACCCTTATCACCCAGTATACAGATGCTCTTCTACTTTCCATCTCCACCTTATCTCAAAAAACACCTGAGGACATTCTGAAATGCTGTCTTTCCACCAGTACTTTCATGGTTTGTAGAGGGATGATTGAATATAAAGTTTTTGGAATGAGAGAAGGAAAGCACTTAAACACTCATTCAAATCTGAACAATGAACTCCTTTCAGCAAAATGTCTTTGAGAGTATGATGCAAGCAATACCATCCCTATATTGTTTCGACAAATAATGATAGGCAAATTGGACAAAATAGTGATTTCCTATGATGTTTCACTCTATGTTCCACTAATAACTTTTCAATTATCATGAAACTACTCTGTAATTAGACTACAAATATATAATAACTTTTACCATGAAAACTGCAAGATAATTGTAATTAGGCTCCACACTCCACATTCCCCACAAATACATGAACTGCTTTAGAAAATATTTCATAGAATTAAGTGATAATACACTTTTTGCTCAAATTCCAAAGTAGGTAGTTTAGAAATAGATATGACAGACTGAGAGATAAGGACACAGAATGAGAATTTCTCCAACAAAATTGCCTTATCCACCTCTGACAAGCCTTTTCTCATCAGTTGAAAACTTATGTGCTATACGGATATTGCCACTTCTGGAGTGACAATGTAAATGAAAAATGAGTAAGACAGACAAGCCATCTGAGGGCAGCACCGTGGGGGGTGGTGGTCTCCTCAGACCTCAGTGGCGTCTCACCTCACCAGTGCCAGCAGGCCTTTCCCCACCTGACATTGTATTTACAACCATGGAAGGAACTCAGCAGGGACCGACTTGTTCATGCACTTCAGGGAGCAACTTTGTTTTTTTATGATGTCAGCTTAGGGTGGAAGGATTGAAGGCCAAGGATGTGCCTGGATGAAGATAAGGATGCTGCTGTCGTGTCTGATCTATGGGGTTGCTGGGTGCTGGCTGTGGCAAATGATGAGCTCCCCTCGTCACCGACTCCTGYGGGAGCACAGGCAGTTCCCTTATGTCTCTTTTCAGTGACTGCTCCAACCTGCTCTGACTTTTTCTCACTTTCTTCTTCTTTGAATCACTTTGCTTATTCTCACTTTAGTTTCCTTCAGCATCTTTGTGAAGCTTTCTTCTCCTATTTCTTTCTATCCTTTCTTCCCCATGTGCACTTCTATATCTGCCTTACTTTTCTCTGTCCCTTTTCTTGCCTCTTTTTCCTGTCACCCACTAATTCCTCCTTGCTGTCCTTCCCGTTTTCCTGTTTTCTGTTCCCTTATCTTTGAGGGCATGTCACTGTGCTGGATATAATACATTCTGCAATGGAGAGCACTCCATGGAGAAGCTACTTTCCATCCTTAGCTGTTAAAGTCATTCCTGCCCCCACTGGCAACACAGTGACTATCCTTTCCAAATGCTGTCAGTCATATTTTACATCATCTAAGTTCTGTACACAGCTGGCCAGAGTTGTCTATGATCAAAGCATCACACTGCAGACCAGAGGTATGCGTCTGAGCCTCTGCCCCAATCTCTATTTCAGCAGACCCCAGCCAGCTCACCTGCAAATGGACGGGGGGGAGTTGCACCCTTGGCCAGCCAATGTTAGCCAACAACACCAGAGCTGGACACCTGGTCTCCCAGCTGTCCCCACCCAGGACGCAGGGGTCTCCTCCTTCRAAACGTGGCCACGCCTGAGTAGAGGACACTGTATACCTCTTCCAAATTCACTGAGTTCATTTCGACCTCTGCTCTTGGCAGCACAATGTGCCCAGGGCTACTACTGCAATTAGATATGCAGAAAAATAAGGTCATAACAACGTACATTGTACATTTAAGCATCTTTCAACCCCTTTGGCAATGGAAATAATTGTCCTGGCAGAGGACATCAACTAATCCCTGCAGGCCACAACTGGAGGACTGCCAGGTTGCTGCACCAAGGAAAGGGGACTGCAGAGGTTGAAATAGCCTGAATAAGCCTGAAAAAAATTCAAGAGAACAGTTGCTGTTGCAGGGAAGGTACTTATTGTAATAATAATAGTTACAAATGGGAGCCTAAATGAGTTCTGAGAATACCTTCATGATAACATACAGGAGGAAAAAAAAAAAATCCTGTGAAAAACTAATGGAGAAAACTTTAAATGAAAATGTATGAGCTGGGGTTTTATGGAAATACTCCGTTGTTTGGTTTGGTTGTTTTTTGTTTTTTGTTTTTTTTTTTTGTACGTGCTAGTCACATTTTCTGAATGAACAACCAACTCWTAAGATCTTAAGATCCACCAATGAAAATTTTCCCAAGCCATCTTAGAAATTAGATAATAACAAACAAACAAACAATAGATTTCTCTAAATACGCATATTTTACTCTTCACAGCAAAGCTAACATGATTCTGTTCATTCTGTTAATAAGTGTTTTTTCCCTTACTGTCTCAAATATCAAAAAATAATTGATTGACCATGGACTATAGAGGTACTGAAGATCAGTTATTCAGTCCAGGGGTCACTGATTTTATCTATACACTAGAAAACTAGGCACAGTTTATAATTTGTTTTAACATTTAAAAATGCAGTATTTTCCTGAACTTCCTGCAGTTCTAATTAATCTTTGATAAAGTATTCAAAAAATCACAGGAGTATGTGTAGAATGTTTCAGTGCTGCAAAAACTAATATGTTCACTTAGATCATGAGATCTTTAAAACACACTGCAAGATTAATATCGTACTTTAACATTAAGGTACCTCTAGAGAAAGTATTCCACCTCCATTATGTGCCAAGCCTTGGCAGCTGTGCCAGGCTTTGCCTTTTAAACCCAGCTGTGTCTTCCCTGAGCTGTCCTAATACAAGTTCTGTTCAAAGAGATATTAATCAGACCGGCTAGACTGCTGGGACTTAATGTTTCCACTACCTACTTTTTTATCTAGCCTTATAAAATTTATATTGAGATATAAATTAAGACTTCAAGTGCTCCTATTTGCTTCTCCAACTCCTTGCCTGAGGCTCCCTTTAATTCTAAGCTGTCTGTTGAGCTATACAAATGATGCATGCGAGAATGCCATCAGCTTTGATATGATGTTTATTTCTTCCTGTTAATGAAAAAATTTCCCATTTTTTATGCACATTTCTGGTGGTTTAAGAAAATGCCATCTATGTATTGTTTTAAGGTTCACTATGATGGAAAAGCTTTTTATTAAAACAATATTTTTCTCTAGTTTTAAGATTGGCACTTGCATCCTTTAATTCTGACAGTTTACATTATTTCTCTGCATAATAGGATTGAAGCAGTGGAAGATTAACAGGAGGCAATCTAATTTAATGGTTGTAATTATTGTTGATGAAGGAATGTGTTAATCAGGAAAAATATAACTGATGACTTGCTATGTGGAAAAAAAAACAGAAAAGAAGGAAAAAACAGAGATGAGAAAACTGTGCTGGGTGAGCTTGCTCATCTGTATATCCACTTTTGTTCTAGAATCATATTTTAATATCGATATTCTGGCATAAAATTGCATCCTAAAGTACATAGGCTGTGTCAGTCTGATGGSTTAGCCAATAGAAAATATTGAGGAGTTACTCAAACTTCTTCACTAACACCTGGGTAGTTACTGATGGAAGAAAAACACTTTATTTACTAAATCATATGTTTAGGTAAGGCTCACATCTGCGTAGCAGAAATGATCTATGGGACCACTTTTCCATCTCAGCTGCRTTTTGACCCTCCAAGTGCATGTATGTACATAACAACTTGAGAAAACTGTACCAGGATATTGTTGGCCATTATTTCCTAAATAGATATAAACTGCAAYCTGCCTGATGCTCTAATATGTAATGTAGCATGCAGCAGTGTATTGCGACCTCACGGACCAGCCACTCAAAAAGAGTTCATGGAACTGCTGACCCTCTTCSCTCCTTGCGAGTGGCTGAGGGGATGCATTTCTATAAGACAATGCATATGGCATTATTTAGTTATTATCAATATGACATGGCAGATAATTTAAAGAAATACAGCAATTTAATCAAATAGAAGTTGACATGAGCAGAACACACTTCCTCATTTTTGTTTCATATTTCAGGGGGTGAGGGAGAAGGGACTGCCCTTACTCAGAGGATGACCCTTCCTTCCCAGTCCTAAGTATCCCCAGCCTTTTGCTCCATGCATCCAAACACACAACACAGTGGTACCGCTTCTGCATCCCCCACCCCAGGGCAGCAAAGGTCTCGGTTCCTGCAGCACTCCTGCAGGACCTCAGTGGACCACTGCCTGGTGGACCAGCAGCTGCTGGCTTCATGTGAGACAGCAACCTTCTTCTCCCAGGGCTGTGAATATGAGGTGATTCTCAACTATAAAGCAAAAAACACTACTTTAGACCAGCACACCCCCCCTYCCCAAAAAAAAAACCCCATCCCAAAACAACCAACTTCATTCTGTATTCGAATATATTTGTACAAAGTCAATCTGGTCAAAAATTGCATTTCTATCTCAGGAGAAATTTTAATGAGTGACATAAGAAAAAGAGAAACATACACCGTACACAAATTAACACCTTACATAAATATTTCTGTAGAACTGCATATTTTTGAAGATTGATTTTATGACTATATTCTCTGCGAACAGTCCTCAACCCTTGCAAGCAGGAAGAGCATCCCTTCCCAGTACCATTCCCAGTTTCAGAAGCAATRTCATGTAGACTTTGGGTCTCCCCCAGTTACCACCCTGTGGTCAAAAGGGATAAGCAGGGACATGCARTAAGCATGGAAGCATCGCTGTGGCATTGTTTCCTCTCTCTGCCAACCATGTGGAGTGGTAAGCCCATAGGATTACTAATGAGAAGTGTAGGACAAAATGGGCCCAGAGCATTGTTCTTGTGAAGAAATTATTCCCCCCTACCTTTCTTTAGCACCTTAGTTTGGAAATAATACTGCCCCTCAGCAGCAGAGGCCTGAAGACCAGAATTAACTTTTACGATTGCTTTGTGCCAGGAGTATCTCTCTTTTTGGCAAAACCCGAGAAGCATCTCTTCATTATTAATATTATTATTATTACCTTTTGAAGGATGTTGAATTAATGGGCTTAATGCTATGAACACTGAATAACCGCTGATTTTAGAAGTGCTGAGTACCCTTTGAGGCAGAACTTTGGCTCTTTGTTACTTGCACTACTACAGAAATATTTCTGTCAGCTGGAGAAGCCAAAGGACTTGTGTTTCAAGTGACCAACCACCTAATATAAACAGACAAGCTGCAGTGAAATGTTCACAGATAGATTTTTTATTCAGTGATTTAGTCATTATTTATTGAATAGTTATGAATAGCAACTATCTTTGTATACTTCACGTTCCATTCACAAACAAACAAGTTAAATACAGTGGATAATATCTTCATAACAGGTAACTCCTGCAACTCCTATGATACCTGTTTTTAAACCTGATCATCTTACTGTTTCATAGAAAGGAAATCCTTGTACACAAACAAATAAGGCTTCAAGAGCTGTGATCCTGCATTAACAGCAGTATTTAGCATTTTTTTCCAATTTGCTGCACTTCAGTTCTCTCAGAAGAGAACAACTCAGGCTCGATCTCCTGAACTCAGGCATTTCTGGAAGCAACAAGTTATGTCATTGCTTTCAGCATATGTCTAGTTTCTGGACCTGAAAGAGAAGAAAGCGAAGTAATTTCTAAACTTAGGCATAGAAATAAATAAACAATAGAGTAGAATCTGAGGCAAAATTTCTTTTGGCCTTTGGGTTTTGAAACAAATATAATCATTAGCCTTTTCTCACAGATGCAACATGTACATATGATTTATTATCACTGGTGAGCAATCAATCATGCTCCTATCCGTCCTCCTCCCTTGAGGTCCTCTCATTTTTAAATGTTCTCCCAGCACTACCTCTTCTGTGCTTGGCTCAGTCTTCTGCATTTGCACAAAATTTTTTTCTGAGCTAAGATCTTAATTGTTAAAATTGACTCTTTGAGCAGTTAATGCCATGGCTCCTTAGAGTTTGAAATATTTGTTGTGCCTTCAGGATATCTCATTGAATAACAGACTATGTAAATCCACTGTAATATAGTACCCATTTTCCTCTGTTCTCCTAGGAAAGCTGTAATTGTCCTTTCCAATTGGTTTGGAAATGAAACCTGAATACTAATTTATTAGAGGTACTGATCCATATTCATTCAAGATACAGCATAAATAGCAAAAGAATTCATTCAAAAATGAATTTTGATTTCAAGCTTGGTTAGGAAGCTGACATTTAAGAAAAGATGGGCTATGCATACCTCATTTTTAATCTATAGAATATGTTTTGTTTAAAACTTCACTGTAGAAGACTAAGTCAACAGACTGTTGCTCTTCTGAGCAGTTTTATGTTTGGGAATTCTTGATTTTTTATCAGAAAAAGGAGAAAAAAGATGCTGTTTTGAAAAAAAATATAGCAAATTGGTTGCAGAAATCAAAGTGCACATTTACACCTTTCAGATCCATGGAGGAAAAAATATGGGATGTAACGTGAATTGAAAGATAGTGGCACATTCTAATATGAATAATGACATGAAAAAARAAAGTAAAGAAATGGAAATGAAAGAAGTGAATAGAGGATATAAATGTAAGGAGCCATTTGGAACTTTAAAATGAGCTCACTGGAAACAGAAATGGAAAAACCATTGGACTGGAACATTGAATGACAGGGRTGGAAGAGGAAAGTGAGGAGGAAACCTTCCCTTGGTGCACACACAACTGAAGTGATTTCAGAAACACTTGAGCAGGCGGATATTAGCTGGCTCAATTCAGGAATTATTTTGAGGTACTAAGGAGAAAAGAAGAAGTGATTATTAAAAGGTTCAGCTTTGTGGATAATATTTAAACGTTCTCCAGCACTGTAATACATGGCAGGAAAATGTACTGCTWTTATGCTAAACACTGCATAATAAGAGGAAACTTTTCAACAGCTAATGTGGATGGCAAGGGAAGGGACTTAGGGTACGTACAAAATCTTGTCCAAGAAGAGAAAGAAATGGGTATTTTACCAAGATGTGAGTTGTGCAATTAGAAGTGATCAAAAACCAACACAGCTTTCCACACTTGCGGTTTTCAGGGATGGGGCAGAGATGGGGAGGGAACAAAAACTAAAATAAAAAAAAAACAGGACCTGGTCCAAACCAGCTACTTACAGCTTGTTTGAGAAGTAGAACCGAAGCTGCTGTTTCTACCTCAGAAGCTCCTGACAGAGCTCCTTCTGTTTTCTGAGTCATCCCTGTTGAAGCCTGGCTACAGACCCATCCCTGTAAAAGCAACAGCAGAGCTGGACATTTCCCACCTGGCCTCCTCTTCCTCCGATCCCGCCGCCTTCTCTCCTCAGCCTGGCTGACCGCAGCCATTTCCCTGGTCCCCCTGAGACACCAGGCCTGATGGACCTAGCCTGGGGCCAGATGAGCACCAGCAAACAAGCACAAGTAACAAGTAACACTGGTTGAACCAAATCCAGTTGCCTTTCAATATTTTTCTATGAGTCTAAAGAGAGAGACATAACAAATAGGCAGCAACAGAACTGAACTTTTCTGTTTAGGTAGCATTTCACTGGCAGATATTCATAGAGTAAGATTAATAAAGACATACCTTAAATTAAAGATATTTTTATGCCATGTTTACAGTTAMAATTTTAGGCTATTTAATCAGTAATTTGTTTAAAATTCCTATCCATTAACATATTATAAAATTTCTAGGCATTTTGTAAAACAATAGTGATTTCATAAAAGAATGAAGCAAGGAAGAGAGGGGTGAAAGTTTTTTGTATGTCTATTTATTCTGACGGCAAGAGTTGTGTTTTGAAGTGCCCATAAGGATACTGCAATTTTCCCTGATGGCTGTCTCATTTACCTTTGCACAGGGCTCCATGGTATGATATGGACCTGTCCTACGTGACCTCCTCTTTGTGTCAACCCAAGGATGACACCATTGATAGCCTTTAACACTGCTGATTTTTGGAAAAGCTATTGAAGGAATGGCGTGAGTGACACGTTGGCTGGATATGATAATCAAAGAAATGTGGGTTTGGCCTGGCATGGCAAAGAAAGAAGCAGCTATTTATCTGGCAAAGTCATTCTGTCTGGGAAATGAGAATAAACTTTTGCTTTACAGGAGGTCCATGCCCTGCTTTTGAGTGATTGAAAAGATTTTTTTTCCAGTCTAAAATTGCAAAAACACAAAACCCCACATTTTTTTGTTTTGCACTTTTTGCTCTAAAAAAGTTAATGAAGGACTGAGATAGTATTTGCTTTTTTTTATCTGCAAGTGGGAGTGATGGATGGAATGCAATTAATTGATGTGGGAGAGGTGGGAAACTGCTGGAGGGGAACTGAATTACGGAGGCACTCAGAGTGACACAAGTGAAAGAGGACATATTTCTACTGGGTGTACAGAAACACCTGAGGTACAGAAGACCTTGGGRTACCTACAGATGCACTTGCTCAGGCGTAAAAGAGGCAGAGCTGTGCCTGCCCTAAGACACACAGGCAGGACCCACATCATGACTTGAGATGATGCATCCTGCTGGAATCCTGCTCCCCTGTGCCAGTCCCTTTCCTTTTGGGCTAGAAGTGGCCCCAGAAGAAGCTGATGCTTCTGACTTAGCTCTTCCTGACAGACTTCCTAGGGGGATTTTTTTTATCACTTTATGAGAAAATTGGGAGCCCCTGTAGGAAGCACTGGGAAACACGGAAAGATTAATGCTTCATTGCAATTCTGGGTATCTGCAGGAGACATCTCTAAAATTACCTTGCCTTATGAGTAGTACCTTTAAATGCTGTGTTAGTAGTGTTCATATCACCAGGGGTCAGGAGCAATTTCATTTGTAGACCTCATTACTGATGATCAGATGCAGCAGAGTCTGCATCCCARAAAAGAGAAAATGCACTGACAGCATCTAAGCATCAAGCAGCAATGTGCTGGCTCAGTCAGCAGCACTAACCTCTGTACCCTTCCCACAGCAGGTCGGCCTCACTTTACTTCTTTCCACCTTCCCCTTCCCCTGCCAAGATCAGGGACACGGGGACCAGGGGACCTACACARCCTCCCCGTAGCAGGAACAGCCCTTTCCTACAGCAGGTGCTCCTCCCCTCCAGGGACCCGTGGGATCCCATCACCACGCTGGGGGCAGCCTCCCAAAAGGCCAGGTCCGGAGGCCAAATGAGATCAGATCAACTCGGCAACAGGTGGAGGGACATGAAAAGAACATCCCATCCACACCACAAACAATGGTTTGGATGAAACTTGGTGGCCCTGTGATACCTTTTTTTTTAGCAAACGGTGTTGTGAAAATTCRAAACACTATTACTGACTGTGTCCTCAGGCTTTGTTTCCATTTTTCTGTTTGTTTGTTTTGTGGATCCTTTTTTCCTTAGAAAATTCCTTGCAACTTATTTATTTGTCCTTAAAAATAAAATAGAGGGAGCTGTCCAGCTAAGTAAGTACAATAGCCTATTAGTATGAACATTGTACATGAATTGGCCATCCCACAAAACTTCAGAAATTTGTCTTTTCCTGTTTGATCTCCTGGCTAACTTTCTTTGTATATTTTGTATTTTACTTCATAAAGTTTAAGTGTTCTTTTCAGGGCTCAGCTGGAATTGTCATAGTTAACATTTAAAAATCTCAGGTATTAACTTATTAGCAAAGTTGAAGAGGCAAAGCCCTTAGATAAGCTCTGTTAAACAATTTTTAACATTAAAATAAAATTTCCTATATGTTAGATATAATATCTTCAATATAGCAACACCCAAATAGACCAGTTAAGAAGTTTGATTAATGCATCAGAAAAATTGACACGCCTCTTCTGGTAGAATAGAACAGAATAGAATAGAATAGAATAGAATAGAATAGAATAGAATAGAATAGAATAGAATAGAATAGTAGACTATTTGAGTTGGAAGGGACCTACAACGATCATCTAGTCCAACTGCTTGACCACTTCAGGGCTGACAAAGTAAAAGCATGTTATCAAGGACATTGTCCAAATGCCTCTTAAATACTTATAGGCTTGGGGCATCGACCACCTCCCTAGCAAGTCTGTTCCAGTGTTTGACCACCATCTCGGTAAAGAAATGCTTCCTAATGTCCAGTCTAAATGTCCAGTTCCTAATGTCCAGTTCTGGTACCAAGAAGTATCCAAGGAAAAGACATACATTTCTAATGACATCTTTTTTCCCCTTTTTACTTACATTGCATACATCAGCTCAGTCTGCATGACTTATCACATTCACTTGCAAATCTTTAACAATCTGTACTAATATGTATGTAATGGAAAAATCTAAAAAAGAGCAACCTAAAACTTGTAGGTATTTTTCACAACTCTTGGCTCTAATTAATTATAAATGTTAATTTTTTTGTTTTTTTTAATCAAGGACACTGAAGCCAATTAAAGATTTTGTTTGGTTTCACTCTGAGCCCTACTCTAAATTAAAATGTTCTTCCTAAAAATGTTTTAGTCAGGGACTATCTTTTCCATATGAAATACTAGATATTTTATGACATGTAAGAGCTATGGGRTGCTATAATATTATATTAATCAATATATTTTGGTATTTCTGTTAAGCACCCTGACCAAAGTCTTGATAAGATTATGTGAAAAAATGAAGAAATAAACAGAAAAAGCTTAATAGAACATTTTCATATCCAAAAAAGGGTTTTGTTTTTATTTAATTTTGAACAAGCTCAGCTTGCTAATTGTTTAAATTACTGTGATTTTCCAGCCTTTACCAAAAAAGTAAAATGGGAAAATCAGAAGTGCTCTTTCTTCAGATTAAGGTTTTTACTGAAAGTGTGCTTGTGTGTTTGTACTAATGATGCATAAATGTTGCCTCTAACAGACCAAACTACAGGAGATATTTAAAAGCACTCAGTATTGGCCTAACTAGTGAATACAATGGAAGAATCTTCTAATAACCTCGATGCCTATGGACCTGGGTCAATGCCAAGTGCTTTAGAAATTCTTACTTTCACAATTTTCCCTTCTAATAATTAATGTTTATGACATTGGTACTTATACCACACCATGAAAACCAGCACTTCTGCTGCATATTCAACACAATGACTTATTTAAATACATTTAAATTCATTATTTATTTGAACACATTTACAAGTTGCTGCATCTCTGGAGTTTATTGAATTTATATTCCACATAAACCATCGAACACCATGACATCCACAGACTTGAAAACATGCTTCAGTCTCTTAAATCTGATGAAATGCTACCACCACTAAGCATGATTTCTGTCACAYACTATCCAGAGCAATGGACCGTCCAAGTCAGCTCCTGAGGACTCTCCCAAAACTAAATTCTTTTTTGCGATCATACCTGAGTTTTAATGTTCTTGTTTATGCAACTTTCAAAGCAAAAATCCTCTTGTTATTTCAAAGCTCATGCAAATGCTCAGAAGTTTTACTCTTGTCTAAAAAGAAAACAAAAACACATTTTCAAAATATGGTGGAAAGTGRAACATCTTTGCCATTCTGCACAGCAGCACCCCAATGCCCTCAACTGAGATTTGGTCCCTCCACTAAGCTCGATAACAGTTTTCCATCAATGTTGCTGTTTTTAAGAAAATGAAGCATTCAACTGAATGTTTTATATTTCCTTTAAAAATTGAAATCCAAAAATCAAAATATCTATATTTTGCTGCTGCAAAAATTACATTTTTCAATTGAAAGATTCTTCCAAAACTAACAAATTTTTTCTTAATCTTTCATAGAAAAAAAAGTTTATTTACTGGCCAGCTTTCTATCAAATCCCTCCTAGAGGTCTATGTGTCACAATCTGAAACAACAGATGGGGTAGTGGACAGCAAGTGGGGTCCAGAGAGATGAGGTAATCACCTGCAAAGAGAAGTACATGTATGTCCTCCCATGTCATATCCAGTGTTTATCTTGGTCCCAGAGACCTGACCACTGGTGATCTCCTTATTTCTCAGAGCAACATGAAGTACCAGCAGTTTCAAAAATGTAAGGCAAAATAAGGCTGGTTCTTCAAGACAAGTCATGGAAGTTTCCAAACATTTTTCACACTCCTGTTTTTCTTATTCTTTAATTTGCTGTGTTTCCAGGATGACATACAAGCATTTCCAGATCACATTGAACAGTTAGAGCAAACATTGGAATGTCCTTTCTTCTTCAGAGATTCCTACTATGTAGTGCTTTGCAGAAATACTTTATTTTTGCACAATCATGCAGTAAGGAAAAAAAATCTGAGGTTTTGTGAAGGAGAAATAAAMCAACATATAACAACTCTCATAATAAAGTATTGCCTTCAGTTACTGTGTTGTTTCACAAAATTGCACTGAAGTGCTACCAACTCTGCTCAACCACTTGAAAAATATAATTACTATTTTCTCATAAACCAGTAATTTGTTTTTCACATTAATATCAAGGACCTGAAATCCATCTCTTTTTTTTTATGATCATATAAACAATGATATTTGAGAAATTAGAAAACTTGAAAGAACTTTACAAATGTAAGTGATGTTAAAAGAGAAACACATTTTTTCCAGGCAGAGCCCAGAGTTTCAAAAAAGCCAGCAAGCCAAGGTAATGTGGTTGCTGTCTCTCCATTTCAAAGCATTAGAGCTATCACAGTCCCCTGTGTCTACGCCCTGCATCGCCTGTCAGAGGGAGCACAATCCACCATGCTGCAGTTAGTGTTGCTTTTAGCAACCGTAGGTGAAGAGATTTCCTGCCTACTTGATACTTTGAGGGAGGGCTGTGCTTTAAAACGTTGGTCTCCTCAGCAACAAGCACCATTCATTAGAAGCGCCTGTTTTCCTGTCCTCCAGAAAAGGAAGGAGAGGTGAAAATATCTGTATGTGCAAAGTTACAGACCAACCTAGCTGATAGCATTTGCAAAGTAAATTTACAGTGATTAAAATGTACTGTCTGTCAGTCCCTTCAAGCTCCTGGTCTTTCTTATTACACTCTGGGAGCAGGCATAGGACTGAAATAGAGGAAATGCTATACAGGACAAAAAGGATGGATGACAGTCCCTTGGCATCACTTACTTTATTCAGCTTGAGATGCTGAAAGGTTACTGTTACAGCAAGACACTGGAAAACAAAATTTTGTGGCTGTGGTTTTTAAATATTGAACAGGAGAAGGTTGAATATGTTCTCTGCTTCTTAAGTCTAAACATGTTCATTCCTTCTGATCTTTTTTCTCTTCCCAGCTTGCAAGGCAAATCAAGTCTGTAAAGACTCTGATCGCATTGGCCATACCTCAGATGTAATCTGCCCAAGGCTGCTGAATATAAGCAGTGTAGCAGAGAAAAAGAAACCAAATTATTGTCACAGGGCACAGCAGGCCCTCTTCAACTAATATGAAGGTACCTCTTCAGCTAATAGGATGATCCAGACACAGCAGCAGCAAACAGACATGCACATGGATACAGCATCACATTTTAAAACCATTCAAATCTTCCACTAATTTGCTGTGGCCTTTCCAGACCTGGTCATCACATTCCTTGCCTGAATTTTTGTATGTCACCAGATTTGCTCTATTAAACCATGCCCGTTGGCTGTTTCCAGAGGACAGAAACACATTCCACCTTCCTATCCCATTCTCTTCCCCCCCCCTTCTCTAGCACAGTGATTCAAAAAGTAGCTTTTCATTTTCCTTTTAAATCTTTCCATAAAATATTGGAAGCTACTCACTGCTAAAMCCAGCTCTGTATAAGGCACAGGGCACTGATTCTCCACTGTGCTTGACCAACTTGTGGTGGCTGTTTATGCACGCAAGTTAAACTGAACAACACATTTGGGACCAAGAAGGAAATGTTCTACCTGTTCAGACAGGTAGGAAATGTTAAAGAATTTTTGCTTCCCTTCATTAGGAGACAACACTCCGACTCCTGGGGGGACATTGGGGAAAAAAACTCCCAAATGCCTCAGAGATCTTGGTTTCTAGCAATGTCCTCATGCTCTCCTGCTCTCTGTCTAGAGAGCCTCTAGTYCATTATGGGGGGAGTTTTGACCCTGCCTCATAGCTTGTGCATTTACTACCACTCTTGTGGTCTATGCTGTTTCTACAAGAGGTAGTAGGGATGCTCTGTGCATCCTTTTGGTTTAAACTTCTACCCATTGCTGCCTGCACTTATTAACACGTGTTCTTCTAGTTCAATATCCTTGTGTAAATGAAAAATGCTTTGGTTTTGAAACCTAGTATTTTTAATCAAAATGTAAATTTCTATTAAGTTTATAGCAGTAAGGTATCTGAGGAGCAGGCTGATCTTTCTAATCAAAGAAGCAGAAAGAGAAAAATGGAGAACTGGAATGTCTCAGCTTCAGAACAGATGTGGCAGCACAACTCCAGTTGACATAACATTTTTTCTAAAGGCCTTATTTTCTTTTCAGTGCACAACTAAAACAAATTTGGAGAATGTTGTTGTGAATAAATAGTTGTCCTTCCTCGGTCTGCTCCAGTTCTTGTCCTCTGTCAATGCTTGCCAAAGATTGGCAGCACAAGCTGAGGTTTGGCATGAAGACAGTGAGGAGACCCTCCTTTCTTCTAACTCTGCTAAATTCATGGGCTCACCCTGAGGCACCTCCTGGAGCCACATGATGCTGAGAAGGCCACACTCAGTAATGCACGTTAGGGTGCTAACTTTGTCCCGAAGGCCAGCTGTGTCTTCACCAGATTAGGCTGCTGGAGCCCTTACTGGAGTCTTTGAAGTTCTCTACTAATATGAAGCAAGTTGCATTTTATTCTGGACATATTTAGGAGGAAAAAACAAACACAAAACCCCCCAAAAAATCAAAACAGAACAATCACCTCAAAGTATTATGATGTGATATTGCCAGAATCCACACTGCTCTAAGGGACACCAGCACTAGATCCTTACTACTTTAAATCATTGGAGTCTGAAAAGACTGCTACTGTCCTGGGGTCTTAAGACACCATTTCAGGGGTGAAAAACATTTACCTAGTGTCTCTTGAAAGCTAGAATCCAAAACTCAGCTGCCTGCCCCTGGGATCCTGCTTTCCCTGTTGTTGTGCCTCATGGTTTACCACCTTAAGGGACAATTACTGAATGCATCATTGCTAGCCTACAAAGATAAAGGRGAAGGAATTAATGCAGATTTAAGACAGAAAACTGACTCAAGGCAATACTCCTCAGTCTTCTTTTCCATGCTAAGGAAGAACAATTTGCCAGCAATTCCTGAAAGTTCCTCCCTCACTTCTCCCCAGTAAGTCACACTGGAATATGTTCTTCATGGCTGGCATATCTCATTCTGTTGCTGGTGATCTTCCATTCTTTTCTTTCTTTCTTTCTTCTAAAAGGTAGGAAAAATTCATTGAGGACAAAATTGACAAACCCTCAGAGTGCTATGTATGTATGTGTATGTTAAGTTTCATCCTATAAAGACTGAAGGTACCTTCTTGCAATTCTTTGTGACACCTCTCTTTTTTCTCCTATTTATTTTCTCAGTTACTGATAACCCTGGACCTGTTTACCAGAGCAACTGAATAAGTAAAGCTTTCTTACTGTAACTATACAGGACACCTGTGGTACAGCATATGCCTCTTGTTTAGTACAGCAAATATTTTCTGTGTTAATGACAAGGCAGAGAAATATTTGCCTGCAAAAATCTGATGTAGTCCTCAAGTAAGAACTACTATATTTAATGCACTGAAATAACTGAAAATGCTAGGAAGATCCAGGAAAAGGACTTTAAAAAGCCTCTGATCTGATACATCTATTTCCTTACCCCAGTTTGTGCTTGACTCCTATTAAAGTTACATGCAAACTGTGAGAGGAGGTCATATCCCTAAAGGATTATTTTTTATTATATGTCCTCCAAAGTTTCATAAGCTTCATGACTTTTCTTATTAAAATTGTAAAAAATGCCTAAATCCATTTTATGTTCTTCTTTATAAATTTTCTTCATAAATTGAAAGCTTGTAAAYTCCTCCCTCCCCTTTCTTTGGGGCTGCTGGTCTTTGAGCAAAATCTTGATTTCACTGAAAGAGAACTGATGAAAGCAGAATTCTGCTTAGAATCAGAGTTAGAAAGCTTCCATGAATTTAAGAAATGCCATTTTTATAAGAGGCAGAGAAGGATATTTTTAAGTACTGGAGGGGCATGGAGGGGACAAAAGTCAGCTGTTAGAAAAGGGGTGTCATTAGTTTTAAGTATGGGAAGAAAAAGAAAAGAAAAAATATTTTGTTATTAAAAAATATATAGTATACAGAAGAATTAAACTGGAAGGTGGAAAAACTTTCTAATAGTGCACAGCACTGAAATGACTATTCAAGGTCTTTAGGAAAGTTAGAAAATCATGCAAAAGGAAAAATGAATCTGCCTGGGTGGGAAACTCTTAATGTCCTTTCCAACATTATGATTTATGRTGTTTATTCCACATAATAAATTTAATTTATCTTACAAGCTTTACTATGTCTTTTTCATTCTGCCGATGATATTTGTCACTTTTTGTCTTCTTCCAACACATCTCAAACTTCTCAGCTATTCCAGTGAGCTGTTACTTGTTTAGAAGTTTATAATTCACAAAATCTCCTCCTTCCCTTGTTCATCTATGATAACATATTTAATAGCTTCATTCCTGTGTTAACCAAGCCCATTATCTCTTAGGACCTGCCACATACATTTGTTTTGGTTGTTCCTATATTCCACACAAATAAGTCTTCCCTTCACTTATGCTGTTGAAAATTATTTGTATCAAAAATAAAATCCAGCGTAACTGTGAAACTAAGGTCACAGAATTTCTGTTTTACTCGAGACAGTTTTTTTCAACCATCCATCTGTGGGCCCTTGGGCAAGTCTCTAGACTACTCCTAAGGGGTCTGTGAAAGATAATAAAAGCAAACAAACCTACCTATTGACAGTAAGCTTGAACTCCCTATGCAGGGATGTACAAGGAATGTTTTAGGGGACTTGCAAATTGAAAGTGTTTACTCTAGAGTAATACACTTGCAATTTTAAGTTTTCTTTGTGAATACTTTGGTGCAACTTCCATTAGAACTTTAACTCTGACAGCACCTCATGATTTAGCAGGACAGGTACAGTCATGAGACACCAGTAAATCGGGGGAATTGGATGAGACCAATCCAGATCTTGCAACATGCATCATGACCAGAAGAAGGTCTTATTTCACACAGGAAATTCTGGTTTATGTCAGATGACAGCAGGGAGAAATCCTTTTCCGACGATCTGAGGCATTATCTTTCAGCCTGAATCAAAAAATAGATGTAACACTTAAAACCAACACCTTTACGATGAACCAAAAAAAAAAAAAAAAAAAAAAGACAACATTTGTGTAGGTATTTATAGCAGATACATGTGAAGCCATAAAGCTGGATTCATGGGGTTAGGTGTATCTCATTTAACTTTCACTGCTGATAGCCAGGCACTCAGTCCCAGCAAGTTTTCCCGGCTCCCCTTGGGTCATGGAGGGACAGTGGCGGCAGGAGGGCGGGGGTGGCTCACCACTGGGAAGTACTCTGACAACCGCCCCGGGGTGAGACAGCAGTAAGTGTGTGTTTCTCACTGCGTATGGTGATACTATGAAAGTCAGAAGACTGAGTGAGGTTTTCAGTCCTATTCTCAATACTATTATTCATGGAAAACAAGAACCTAAATCCTTTCCTGAAACTTGCTATGCACTGGGCTCACTGAAATATTCAAGAACACATAAAGTAGCAAGATTTTTACATCTGCTGAGTTAAACATTACTAATTTATATCTTCTGGAGCAACAGAACAATTTAATCTCCAAAAACTCAAGTTTAAATTTGAACTGTTGAAGTTTTCAAAGAGGTAACTAACCATCATAACGGTTCTTGAAGAAACCATTAATGGTTCTTTCTTTGAAACCATATTCTTAAAATACACTGCCATCTCCTAGTCACAGTTAAGAATTTTTAAGTATGCTAATTAGACCATGCCTTGTTCTTAAGAGATTTTGATTGCACTTCTGAGCAAAATGATGTGGGAATCAAGTCAATTCTCAGAAGGGGCTCAGAAAGCTTTTAAAATAATTTTTCTGATGTCTGAAAGCATAATCTAAATGGGGCTGTGTTTTCACATGAGGTTTTGCTCCTTAATGTATGATGTATTAAGCAATACTGCTCGTAGCAGTAGTCCAAAGAGTTTTAAGAGGCACTKAGAAGTTTGTTTAAGAGGTGGTAGCAAAAAAAGATTTGTGAATTCTTTCTACAGAACAAACATCACTGTAAAACTTTTTTTTTCATCTTTCAGGTAACAGGTTTTAACTGGTGACATTTTTGCTTTACATTGCATGTAAGCTTAAGTGTAGGTGAACACATAGTCACTGTAAGGGTGAATCTTTTCAAGGGCTATTACTGTTTAAGCTTTTGCTTTAAGGAGGGAGAGAAGATCAAGAGGGGGAGAAGGACTAATGGCATCAGAAGCTTAGCCTGTCAGGCTGCAAGAGAGCCTGGAGCTTCAGCAAGTGTGAAGASCGCTCTCTCCATCGAGCACTCCTCTGAACGGTGGCTCGGGAGGCGGGAGGTCAYAGGACTACCCATCTCCTTGCTGTCAGGACTTCAGGGAACTCTGACTTTTTTTGCCCCTTGAAGCACCAACTCTTTCCTAGGACCATGCATTATGGGAGAAAATTGCAAGCAGCTTACATGCAAGGTGTAAGGAAAATCGCATGGAAAAGATGTTTATAATCTGTCTACCTGTGTTATATTTAAAATATCTGGAAGCACGTGGGTTTTCTTCCTACGTCCTGTAAATAAAATTCACCAAAGTGAATGAAATGCCTGAAAGTGGGTGCAGAATTATAGTACAATATAAATGTCATGAGTCCAATAAAGATACAAGAAAATTTACGGTGACATTGTAATAGAAGGAGCTCATAAAGTCCTTACATGGCAATTCCATTGTCCCACACATTCCCCTTTGAAGTACAAAAGGTCTCAGTATAGTAAAGCACACACACAAACCTACCCCCTTTACAGACTTAGTCTAAAAAAACCCTTGKTTTTGACTAATTCTTAATAATAGTGAATAACATCCACTTGTCTTAGCAGTCTTACCRATACCTTGAGCCCCCAGGACCTCCTGCTCTCACCAGCTCCCCTCTCGCTGCCTCCTCACTYCCCTGCATCTCCTCAGCCCTACACCCATGATGCTGCAGGTGAGTGATGTTGTGCCGGGACCTTTGTCTCCATCTCAATTTTCATCAATTCTTAGCCAATGTCTCAGAAAGTTTTTATAATTAATACCAAAATCAATGTGAAAAGTAGAGTTAGCAAATGTTTTGCATGTCATTCCTCCTGATATCAAGGTTTCTGACTTAACAGAATAGACCTGATAATTTAACACCTTATCCTCTGTAGGAGCACCAGGGGATTCCCCCCCTTTAGTAAAAGCCTAACTAGCAAGTAGACCATAATGGAGTCCTGAAGGATTATAGAAGTAATTTTATTATCTCATGCAAATATTCAGTTCATAGTTGTATAAATTTTTAAATTAAACTGCCATTGAAGATTACAAATTAATCTGAATGTACTACTGTGGTACTAAATGGAAGAGGCAGATAAGATAGGAATCACAAGCTGTCTTGTGCTGAGGATAAGTTTCTGAAATAAAACATCCAGTGTCTCACCCCAGAGTCATAAAAAGGACAGCAAAACAGGCAGGAGAATGCTACAGCCAAACATCTGCTTCTGTTCAAATCTAGGTTATGCTGGGTTTGAGCACAAATATCTATTAAAAAAAAGAGAAGAAACCTATATGAAACCCACAGTATGGGGAAATAGAGTCACAAACTGCCTGCAGTGTCTTACAAAATCTCTCCATAGAAAACATTTCTTCTTTTCATATTTTTCCTAATATCTGTTTTGCATAAACTGATTAGTACAAATAATTTGAAATAAGTATTAGAACTAAATACAAGTGYGGCTTTAAACCAATCAGGTAATTTACTAAATATTTAGTTGATATCATGGTGATATGCACTACAAGACTCTTAATACATATCTTCCCACTTGTGGCAAAAACACATCCGTGTTTTATTTAAGTTGTACATTTCTTTCCTGTTCTAGTAAAGATCTACTCTGCTTCCACCCTGAATATGCTGTTCAAGTTAAAAATACATTCACTGTGTTTATATTTGCCTTTGTTACAGACCATGGGTTGATACTTCAGTTCTCTCATTAACTTCAGATGATCTTTATAAAGAATATAAACTTTTTGGGTTTTCTCCTGAGACCACATTGTCTACATTTAATTACAGATGTAATTTTACTTCATTATTCTGGAACTTGGGTTTTAGGAAACAGCTTTCCAGTTTTTATCCTTTTCCAGAATATTTTCATGTGATTATAATTCACATATTTTCCACAACTCTGATCAGCAACATTTTCTTGGAGGTCAATAAAACCCCAAAATCCGTACAATAAAGCTAACTATTTATGTGTAAATGTGAGCAGCACCCCACCCCTTCACAACAGAAACGTGTTCAGGTTTGTGTGGGTGAGTGGCCATGTGGGGGGATGATGTGGTGTGTGTTAAACCACGATAGCATTGAAGGAAAGACCAGTTAAAAAAAATGTGGCTTGTACGAAGTGCTGGTAATGGCAGAAGACAGAACTATTTTTTACCTCCTGTGAGTTCCACTGATGTGTGCCAGCTTCTGGAAATTTCATCTCCTTAGTCTTGAATTTCCTTCTAGTTACTTGATTTCAGTGTCCTGATGGAATATAATGGTGCCAGAAGCAATCTACTRAGTAGGTTGTGCCAACCTGCAGGGCAACTTGAAACATCAGGCTTGAGGCTGGAGCCTGTATCCGTACGGACAGCCAGCCCCGGCCGTGGGGCTGGGCACCCTGGGCAGCCACCCTGCCCAGCAAAGCCTCTTCTGGACACGACGTTTAATCCTAACAAGTGAATGGCAGCACTTAGATTATTGCACTGACTTTTTGGAAATCACAAACAGCAGAATGAGCGCTATATTTTGTGGAAAAAGCCAGGGCTATTTCAGGGTCGGGAGAGGTGGAGTACCTGCCTGGTTCAGAAACCCTTGATGTTATAATGCCTCCTGTTTGGGCAGAAGAGCACAGCCTCATCTGCTACCCTTTTTAAAAGTTACAGCATTTGCTCACCAGATGTGTTGCCAGTGCATCCAGCAGCGAGGTGGAGCCCACCCCAGGTCCCTGAATCAGGAGCAGGTGCTGCCACCAGCTGTAGCAGGGTGTCCAGACACGGCAGGGAGAGCAAAGCACTGACACCTCCCTCCTGTAAACACCTGCAGGAGCCCAAAGCTCTTCCTGATGGAGAAATATATCTTCTCTGATACATGCTGCAAGAGAGAACACAGTGAGAAACGATTTTATTTTGTATTCTATAAGTTTCTACAACTGTAAGCTGATTAGAAGCTGTGAATATCTTAATTTTCTTCTAAAAAGAAGTAAGTAAAAAGCCATTTGTAGCCTTTTATTTGTGGGCATTTCAAAAGTATTCAGCTTTACCTGCACGAGCAGTCACACTATAATTCTCCAGGAAGTTTGCAGGCATAAGGGATGTGTGCCTGTGTACAGGATCAGCCTCATATTCAGTGTTTGCAAAGCCATTTTAATGGCAAGTGGTGTCAAGATCTTATGGATAGAGGTGACTTACTAAAAGGGGGTAGAGCTTATTTTCTGTGTTTTGCTGATTCATAGCACTGACTGACTGGCTGTCCTTAAAATTAAATCAAATAGAACTATTAGCCTGAACAAGGACCAGCTGTAGGATTCACATTTCTTAGGATCGGGACATAATTTTTTATATTGTAGTATCTAATGAAGCTATTTATAGACCTTTCTGATTAAGTGTGAAGTATGTATAGAGGTAATAAACCTGTTCAGATACTTATCCCAAAGTTTAGTTTCAATCCAAAGTTTATTTAAAACAGAGTGCCAGGCAGTCTGTTCTCATGAGATTTCCACTACTATCACTGAATATTTCCAGTAATTCTTGATCCTGTCCAGGAAATCCTGCAAGAATTTCTTCTCATGAGACTGAAGTGTCTCACATGTGTACAGTTCTTATTTTCTTTATACCTGGAAAAACTCTGAACTACAGTTTTGTCACAGAAATTTTCTGACACTTTGAAACAAAAGAGGAAATCTGAATGACATGGAACATGAAAATGTATTCCCTGGGACCTCATAATTTATCCATGACATAGAATACTGTGCATTACATTTCTTCATGGTTAATAATTACATACATTTATGAACTTATTTCACTTTGTGAAAGAAGTATTTCTTATTTATAGGTATGCCCTGAATAATTTAGGTGAATAAAGTCACACCATAGGGTTAGTAGACAACTTTTGACATCAGTTTTGGTCATATATTCATGCAGTTCTGGTGGAGTTTGCTGCACTTTGAAGCATTTGGAAAGATAATTATTAGGACGCAGAAGTACCTGTATGTAAACAATATCTATGCTAAGCTCTATTCATTGTTTTAGATAAGAGAGCATTTTCACATTATTTATATTAGCAAAAATAGCTATGATATGAAGTGACCTTTCAGTACTACGAAAGGTAGTAAAATAAAATAAGTATGGGGGAAAAAAACACAGTAATTTAATCAGCTGTCAGTTAGTTATCTATATTATCTCGAATCAAACATATGTTGTTATCCTAAATATGAATAAAGATTAGGTGAATGCTCACTTAATGTGCATTTTTTCAGCCTTTCTTAATGAGCAGACTTATTTTCAGTGCAATTAATGATTTTTTCTTTTTAAGATTTTAACAGTAGATAAGAAAATACAACAAAAAAGCATCACTCTGCAAGAATGCTGTGGCACCTTTTAATTTAACAGCTGTATAGCGCACATGTTCAGGCAACAGCAACGCGTTAATAAATCCCATTAATTCCCTTCCCCCTGAGGTCTTTGCTGACTGTTTGACTGACAAAGTTCTGCTTTTATTAGTTATGACAGATGAGGCTTTGGTTTTCATCTCTCTGGGGAAACGTCACACTGTTATTTTAAGGTGAATTGCTCAGTTCAAGTAACGAAACTGCCTTAAGCTCTCAAAACAGTTAACACAGGGCAGCTTTTTTAGTCAAACAGTTTCACACTTTCTCTCACAGTAGGAATATATTGATTGTGAAGAAAGCCGAAGAGAGCAGATGGGATGATCAAGGATTCTCCCGGGGTTTCAGTCCAAAAGGCCTGGAACAGACATGTGAATGTGCTGCTTCCCTGGGCTCCAAAAACATGCACCTCAGAAAAACGAGTGAATCACTTTGCCTTTCCCCTTCTCTTTTAACTTCTGTAATTTTTATTGTTTTAACATCCAGCCACTACAGTGCAGGTCGGCACAGCTGGGAAGTCCCAAAGCTCATGATGTTCCTGCCCTGGCTTCGCTTCCCCCTCCTGCTGTACATGTGTACCTGTAGACTCACCCAAAGAGCTGAGCCAGAACATGGAGTTGGAGAATAAAAAAAAACTTAGCTAATCATGGCTTTCTGAAAAAAAAATCTATACTTCCAAATAAAGAAGTATAGATTGTGCTTGAAATCCAAAAACTGGGGATTGCAAAAGGCTGCTCTGGGACAGCTCGTTTCTTTATTACRTGCTAAGGAGAAAGAGACAGCAACCAGATTGCCTTAGAGCCATACAGGCTTGTGTAATGGCATACCTCCTCTGCATTTTGTGTCCTCCACTTCACTTTCTGTCTGCTGTTGGATTATCTCTGTACAATGAGCAAGGATACCATTGGACTTCTCACAATGACAGCCACAACTCATACAGTTAAATTGGAAGGCAATGAAATGCATGGGTAACTCAGATTGCTGTCTCTGCTGTACATGACAATGGGCAGATGTCAACAGCGAATCAAAGTTGGAAACTTCCGTTCTTTTCTTTTTTAAGACCTGATGAGTTTCAGTCCTCAGTAGCACTGATTAGTTGAAATAAATGTGTCCTGTGAAACTTTCAGTATTTTTCTCTTTAGCCTCACTACTGCTTTACTTCACTCTTGTAATATTTAATGTAATAGATTTATAGTGTTTTCCTATTAATACAGTTAATAAATAAACAATCGATCCTGTAGAACACCTTGCCACACCTGATGTTAGCTTTCCACAATTTAAAAAAATGGACTGTGCACATGTCCTTTCACAGTTGAGCCATTTTTAAGGCATTGAAGGTACATTTCTCACCATGAGATCACTTCATAAATTCTTTTAATGAACTTTATCATCGGCTTTTTTAAGTCTTGCCAATTTACATGAACTTTTTTCCAACTAACCTCCATTATTTTCATATGCTCAAAAAATTGTAATAGGTTAGAGGTGGATGGTTTTCTTTTAAAGAAAAAATGCTGCTTTATATCTGAAGTACCACAAATCTCTGAAAGTTTAATAATTTTGTTTTTAAAGATCTATTTTATTGCTAAGATAAGCTTTAATTTTCTGCAGTTCTCTGAAGCAACAGCTCTACTTTTTCAAAACATATATATAATGCTTTCTCACTTTCTCACTCTCAGGAAGTGAGCTGATTTTAATATTATATAGAGGCATTCACCATAAAAAGTAGTGTTATAGCTTATTTATGGGGCAACAGAAATGGGAATGACAACCAGTTTAAGGATGGCCATTTGAAATACACTGTAGGAGCATGACACTGCTCTGTTTCACTGGTGAGTGGTGATAGATTCACTTCCACTGAGTCATTAATGGCTCATATATGCCTGAATTATTTCAGAAGTTCACTAAAATGTTAATTATGTTTTAGAAAAGCTCTAGTTGCCTCCTGAATGTTAAAGGTYTTTCAAAGTGATAGTTAACAGTCACATCTTCTTGGGGAAATACAATCAAAGCCAGAAATAATAAAAATGCTGCCCAAGCCCTGTGAATCCTCAAAATTACTCACTCGTCTTCAAAAATATTTCTAAATATGAAAATCCACTATTAGAAAGCTCTTGGCAAAATCACAAAAAATTTATGCGAGAGCTAAACCGAACTGGTATCTGTCTTGTGCTGACATGCTCCTGTCAGTCATCTTTGCCAGTTTTTCCTACTCTAGGACATGCTATCAGCAGTGTCACAAAGCTTACACAAAAGTGTCTGTATTTTTCTGGTCTATGCAAGAAAAAGAACTTCCTTTGGAAGCATACACTGTCTGAAGGTATGAAGTAATCTTCAGCCAAGTGGGCCAGATGTAGGTAGTCAGGGTGAGTTTTCCTCCTATAGCCTGTCCAGCTCAGCATTCATGACTAGCTCCCCTCGCTAGTCATCAGGGCTATTAGAGYTCAGGATCGAACTTTAACTCCATAAATAAGGGCTGCAAGAGGCAGGAGCTACAACCTCTGTGTTGTTTTCCTCAAGCACTGCTGAAGCACAGCCACAGCACCGGTTGCATCCTGCATCCTCTCAGCAGAGGGAATATGCAAAGTGGTACCACATGGTTGTGTACCAGTGGCATGCTCAGAAACTGAATCATCAGGTTTTCTGAGCTATTCCCCTCTGACTAGCCCCACATGACGGAAAAACATTAACTGTCATCCCTATGCTCAGTGCCGTTCCGAGTACCTAATCTTCTCTTAGATTGATATTTTATGTCAGATTTCACATAGGTTTTGCCCCATTTAAAAGAAGGAGACACCCAAAGAAATTAATAGAGGGAAAAGAATTAGTAATTTGGAGTGGAAATGTAGTATGCCGYGTCAGGGCTTGTTGTAGAGCTTGGATTGTGGTATGTCTGAGAGCAGAAAAATCCCATTCTTGCATGACCGAGGAAAATGTAATCAGCAGCAGCACTGGAAAAAATCTTGCCTAATTACATATTTACACAATAGAGAGAAATGGCATTGGAGTTGTTCCAGGTTTTTGGTTACATAATACATGTTCAACAAAACTGTCTAATTATAACTGCACATATTTACTCAAGAGATAGAAAAGGCTTCAAAGGAGATTTTCCAACCTCCAGGAAAGACTTTTTTTTTTTAAAAAACAAGTTTAATCATTTACTATTACACAACAATCTATGACTTTATAGTTTATAAATATATGAACTGAATATTAGTTAATATTTAATATTATATAATAATGTTCTTAAGTATCTGGTTTCAACCAATAATATCTTGGAACTCAAGGTTGAGGGTGACRTTCCTTCTAGAACAGACAAAAACAGACCACAAAAACAAACACAAGTGCCTCAAAAGTTTCCTTTCTCACAGGGTAACTCTGCAGAATGCAGCCTTGCCTCCTGAAGCATCAAAATACCTGGATGTGTTAACATACAGAGATGTGAAGGCTTCTTGGCCAACAGAGGTTGTTGTAATGGGGGTCTCCAAAATAAAAACAAAAACCAGACATAAGCTGTTAATACTAGAGCAGAGGAAAATAGGAAAAGTCCGTTCTGATGAAATAAAAACCAAACCCTTGTGATTTTTAAGCTTCTCTCCTAGGTATGGACAAAAAGGTAAAATCCTGAAAGGTACTGACTTCCCAACACATTTTGTTTTGGAAATATTGAAATAACCTTATAGGACAGGTTGCTGCAACGTTTTGTTTTTCTTGAAGCTAAATATAATCTTCCATTCCGTCCATCCAACGGGCTTCCTGCCTGCCCTGGGCACCCCATTGCGTGGTGCAAAGGACCGGTGGCCTCTCGCTGCAGCCCGGATTCCTGCTCCCTTTCTGCCCCTGTCACAGCACACGAGTGAGCCGCTGGCCTCTCACCTCTTCCTCCTGGACAGGCTGCAGTGGCTTGGGACCTCATGCCCAATTGCCTTTTCTCCACCTGCCCCTTCTCCCTGGCGACACCTCCTGGGCTCAGCCAGCAGGACGCAGAAGCCGGTGTGTCCTCCTCTGTGCTGTCATGCTGGGAAAACTGCRCCCCAACTTTGAGGACAGGACAACTCCAGCCCAGAAGGAAAGTGGGGTACCAACGTCTGGTAAGACAGAGGTTGCCTCACCACCTGGGGAGTCAGGAGGCACAGGTGGCCCAAGGAGAAACAGGCACCTTGTCCTCTGGCCAGCTTTACCTACCTGATTCCCACTGTAAAATTCACAAGGACCAACAAATCTCCCCAGAATGTCTCAGTTCCACGGAATGAGTCTTTTCTGATGTGAGAACTGCTCTTTCAATGATTCCTCTTTTTTTCAACCATCTCTGATTCTGAGGTCAATTTAATGAGGTTTTGTAGCAGCATCACGTCCTCARCACATCAAGCGCAGAGAGAAAGCTGCACCACTGACTCATCAGATGCAATGTAAAATATCTCAGCACAGCAGGGCTTTAGAAGGAGCTCAGGGAACAAGTGACTTTACTGCTTGTACTTTCTGTCACGACAAACTCCCAGTCAACCAGCAATTTCATTTTGTTAGTACAAAACCACTYTGTAGTCACCAGGACTTCACACAAGTGACAGGGCTAGATGTTAAATCAAAATTCTTCTTCTCCCCAAATGTGTACAATAAAGTAGTGTCTTCAAAGACAGTAATAATGACAGCGGTACCCAGGCCTGAGATGATGTGTTCTGCATGTCCTCACCATAAACCAGAGATAAACTATATCCAAGACAGAAGAAAACTCCCTTTTTCAGAAGTCATCAGCAAGTCCAGTTCTTCTTTTAATAGATGCACCTCCCTCCCACTTATTTTTACTTTTTGCATTCCTTTTAAATATGTTAAATATCCAAATACATTTTCAGGCAGAGAAGGGTATTACATGAATGCCGATTTTTAATCTGTGACAAATACATTATGTATAATAGCTTCCTTTTAATATTTCATAATCATCCTCATTTAATAATTGATCTGAGTCTAATTTGTAATGCTCATTACTCATAAGAATTGAAAATGTTTTTCATCTCACACTATAGCTCCAGCACAGGCAAAGACCGGAGCTGCGACTGTTGCTCACGTTGTGTTAATCAGGAGCTGGAGCCTGGAGTGCAGCACAGGTGCAGGGCGAGAAACACGTCCCTTCCCTGGGAACGCTCAAGGACAGAAATTGCTTCTACTGAGTGGCGCTCCGACGTATGCTGAGTGCATGTCAGCAAAGCGAAGGGCTTGTCTTGTGCTATCTGTTCAATTGTGCTGTCACTGCCAGCTCAAGCACATCTTTCACTGTGTTGACGTGCATGACAAATTGCGGAAAAATCTCTGACTGCTAATACTTTCTTCCTGCATCCCAGCTTTCGGTGGTGGTGAAATACAGTTAAGCCTGATGAAAAGATTACACTCATGAATGCTTGTCAGATATGCAGCATTTTTGCYACACGCGTGCAGATGATCTGTCATGGAATAACCCTACTCGTATTTTATTAGAGTCCTGCAAGTGATGCTTTTCATATCCAATCTATTGTAATATTTACCACTTAAGAAGTCAAAGGATTTTTTTTCTTACATTACAATATTATGACATGTCAACAAACTATTAGTACCTGTGAGGGTCTGTGGGCTGAACTGTAGTCAACTGTAGTTGATTTTTCTTGCTGCAACATGTTTCTGTAGTACAAAATATGCCACAGTGTTTGGACCATCATTGAGAAGTGTTTGGACACAGCAGTTGAATTATCCAGGGGTTAACAGACAGGCAAACCCCAGAAAACCAGCAATTAGTCATATAACAAGCAAATACAGGTGGAGTTATTTTAATCTGTAGAAACTATGAAACAAAAAATGTGGGAAACATATTTTAACAGCTGTGAAGTCATACTCTTACAGGAGAGATGTGGAACTTTCCAACCCTCAGGAAGTGTCAACAGAAGTCTTGCAATCTACGTTACTCAAGCAGTAGCAGGTCACAATAAACATGAAAGAAAACCCAAGGTGAGGTGACACTGTAAGACTAAGATTAAAATTCCTGCTGTAGCAGATAGACAGACAGACAGGTGGACAGACGCTGCCGGACACAACTTGCTGCACTAGTGTTAGGTACTGGACGGGACTGCCTCCTTCCTCAGCATCCATTACAACTCTGAAATGCTTCAGATCTCATGTAGAGCTACTTGAGGTGAAGCCTCCCCTAAAAATAATGGCTTTTGCTTTAACAAACTACAGGTGAAACTATGTAAACTTTTTTTTTTTTTAATTATATCCTTGTTTGTATCTGTTACAGGGATTCTTTTTTGTCCAAATTCAGTCATTTAAATTTATTTTTTCTTCAACTACAAGTTCTTTGGAGCAGGAATTGCTTCTTCACATGTGAAGGTAAAACACCTCAGGCATTGAGTCCCAGAGTTTTGAGGGAGGCTTATTGCATCATCAGTRTAATCATTTTGAAGCGTAGAAACCCATCTGTCATGTAAATGTAACATTTAAAAACAAGTACTTCAATACTCTCCTTTCTTCAGTGGGGAAAGACTCTGCTGAGAAATGAAGAGGAAAGAAAAGTTCGTTGAAGCAGCAAAACTCTGCTCTACCTTCTTCCTCCTCCTGTTCCGTGTCAGGGTCAAAGCCCTTCTGAGCAAACTTGTATTACCCACATATGTACGGTATATGCATGAAAACAAAATCATTTTCAGAATGGGATAATATGCATGTTTTTTTCCAGCACCAAAAATTAGCAATCAGGACCAAGAATGCTTCGTCCAACCAGTACTGGCAGTAATTGCATCTTTTAAGAGCCTGAGCCGTGTTCCTCCCCAGGAATTTCCTTTTTCTGTGTTGATCTCCTGCTTTCATTTGGTCCTAGTAACCCTGTGTGGCAACTGTATTCTTTACATATAAAACACCAAGAAGATTCTTGCTGTACTTTAGATTGTCTGACAGTGTAATCAGCACTGGCCTGAGATAGGAGTGTGACAAGCTCATGACTCCTTTGTCATCAGCCCTGACCTGGGCACCTTTGTTAGATCCCCTAAAACAGCTGAGATAGATAGATCTGAAAATGGGTCCAGGTATTCACTGGGATTTAAGTGCCAAAGATGAAAGTGATGTTTCATAGGATTTCCAAAATGCCCTGGCTCTAAAAGTCTGTTGCTGGTCGGTCTCTTTTGTTTAAGCATGTTCCTGACCTGGGTGGCGTGTTTGGGTTGCTAATGTAAAACTTAGAAAGAGAACAACCTCCAATGCTGAATATGCATGGACGAATCCCACTGTTTCTGTGTGCAGCGCACAGCACTTCCAGATGGCTTTGACGCATACTTAATGWTTTCTAAAATAATTTGATTGCGTTTAACAAATTATTACTGAGTGTCTAAAAAAAGGGAAACAAACAAACACACAACCAAAATGTTTCAAAAAGCTAAGTAATTGTTTGTAATTGCTATTCAGGGATATTTGTTTTCACCTGTGGTAAAATATTTTTGTTGTGTGCTCTCCAACAAGTATTTTGGAAAGCAGCACCCAGAACAAGGTGTTCCTACTTATTGTTTGAACTCCTGGCAAAAAGGGAATAGGCAGTAGGAAGTCCTTAAAAACAGAGGAGGCAAACAAGGTTCACCAGCCTGCCAGAATGCACGCACTCAAACCAGTTTGCTAAAGCTGATCATTTCCCAGTAAGACTGTCTTTATTTATTTTTGAGATCTGCCTGTTGATATACAGCAAAAGATCTCCGAAGCACCTAAATGCTCTATTCAGAACATTACCTGTTCATACCTAGATGCTAGGCCATCTTGACTTCACAGAGAGGCAGCAGCTATCAGCCCTGAGTGGCAGAAGGTCTCAGTTTTTTATCATTCCTGCATACAGTACCATGCCATCATACAGCAGTTGCTCCATTGAAGGTAAACTTGTAGGAGATGGTGTGAATATTGGATTAAATTATTTGGCAGCTTGAACTTCATTGCAACTCAGTAGGAATTATGTTCTCTCCGCTTATCACCCAAGTTAGTCAGGCATCTGTCTAACTCCTGTGAATTTCAGTAAAAGTTAGGCATGGAAGTCTTTTTGAAGGGCTGAATCTGAAGTCTTGCAGCATATACAAATCTGTGACTAAGTCATCCAAGAAGAAACTATATTTAAGACTTAAAGACTTTCAGTCCTCCAACTCTTGATCTCCAAATGTTGTGATAGCCTGCGAAACTACTGAAAGTCTGCTGAAAAAATAGTGGATAAAATTTGCTTTGTGTCGTGGTTTAACCCCAGCCGGCAACTAAGCCCCACACAGCCACTCGCTCACTCCCCCTCCAATGGGATGGGGGAGAGAATCGGAAGGGTAAAAGTGAGAAAACTCGTGGGTTGAGATAAAGACAGTTTAATTGGGAAAGCAAAAGCCATGCACACAAGCAAAGCAAAACAAGGAATTCATTCACTACTTCCCATCGGCAGGYAGGTGTTCAGCCATCTCCAGGAAAGCAGGGCTCCATCACGCCTAATGGTTACTTGGGAAGACAAATGCCATCACTCCAAACTTCCGCCCTTCCTTCTTCTTCCCCCAGCTTTATATGCTGAACATGACGTCATATGGTRTGGGATATCCCTTTGGTCAGTTGGGGTCAGCTGTCCCGGCTGTGTCCCCTCCCAGCTTCTTGTGCACCCCCAGCCTGCTCGCTGGTGGGGTGGGGTGAGAAGCAGAAAAGGCCTTGACTCTGTGTAAGCACTGCTCAGCAGGAACTAAAGCATCCCTGTGTTATCAACACTGTTTCTATTTGTTTCACAAATCCAAAACATAGCCCCATACTAGCTAATATGAAGAAAATTAACTCCATCCCAGCCAAAACCAGCACACTTTGAAATGTAACATGAAGTAAAATTCAGGTTGTTTCAGGTTCCCCAAAACCATCTTCACATAATCATTGAGATTTAATTCAAGTTTCTTTTGCGCCTCTCAAATTGCACTTGGTGTTTGAGGTGATTTTCCCCTTTTCACCTATAAAAGCAAAAAGACTATTCACAAGGCTGACATTTGCAACTTTTCCCATTAGACTTTCAGGGTCTTAGTAAATGGTAAGGTCTCTCAAGGACCAAATCAGTACACCTCGCTTTTGTGATTATAAGTTGGAAAAGCTGGTTTTGCAGCTCGCCTGGGGATACTTCTCTCATGACCTCTGAACTCAAAGAGAGTCTATCCAATGTCTTTGGCTCATAATTTTGAGTATTTGGAGAAAGCTAGTGTCAGATTTTCCTCGATGATAAAGTAGCTATCACCAGATTCATGGCCCTAGAAAGAAATCCTTTGGAAAGATTGCAGTGAAGTATACATGAATATAGGCAGGGTGAGAGTGCTGAGGCAACAAATAAGGGATGTAGCCTGGAATAATGGGCTGTGTCAGAAGACCCCTTTGGGAAGCTCAGTCAGCACAGGTTAGAGAAGCCTTCAGAAACTTATCAAACAGCATTTCACACAGCCAGGAGGAAAAGCAAGGTACAGGAGATGATTTAAAGCTGGTCCCTCTGAACTGTGCTATGCACTCAAGACCTGACAATCTCAGCTTCTGTGTTTAGCTGAGGTCATTATATATTTGTTCGTAATTTCACCTCCACACATGAATGTTTTCATAAGTTCCAACACTGAAAAAAGGTTTGTTTAAATATTTCTCCTTGTAGCAAATATTTTATTGCTGCTAATTCTGTATAGGTGGAAAATATTACATTATTTTGATTTCACAAGCTGCATTTTCCTTCCTGCTAGATAGCCCTCAAGGATTGTCCAAACACAGTAGCAAAAGTAGAAACATTTTTGCTCCCCAGTATGAGACTGGCAGACTACACAGTGAGCAACTCCTCGTAACTGTACTGCAGAAGACAAATTTTCCCAACCTCTCAGTCACCCTGGATATATCCACTGCATTAAAAAAAATCAGAAGGTGAAAGAAAATGAAGGTGAAAAAAGGTGAAAGGCAGCCAGTTTTTTTAATAGAATCAGAAGCAAAATTCTCTATTTCTCAGGAATTTTCAAATGCAAGTGGAAGGATCAGTGGTAGAGCAGTTTTCCCATTTGTTCAGTTCTCACCTAGGGATTTAGGTCTTTCATTTTGAGTCATTATTTACACCAAAACAGAGTAAAACAAATAGGGTAATTAGCATTTCCCATGTATGAATTATTCCACATACCTCCCATTGCATGAGGATTTCCTTGCAGTTACTCTTTTTCTGCCTCTTAATAGGTTGTAATTTAGCAATGTCTTTCAGTGTGAAAATTGTCCTGTATGCTTAAATTCCATATTTCCCCAGTATTTTGGAGAACAAGTCAATGCCTGAAGAAAAGAGCTCTGCTTAAGCACATGTTGAAAATTAAGTCTGTGCTATAGTGTTTTACCGAATCAAGACCTGCATTTTATCCATGTCTCTATCCTAAAGCTATTGGGAAGCACTCACATCACTTGATTTTTTTCAAATATGTTACATCAGAAGTCTGACCTCCTGTCTCTCAAAGCATTTTGCTTGACATTTTTATCTTTTCACAGTTTCTCCAATCTTCCCTGTGTAATGGAACCAAAGGCTCATGATTTATTCCACATACTGCCTCACCAGTGCTGTGAAAGCTACAGTATTTCCTGCCATGTTCTACATAGGATCCAGAACATCTGTCTTGCATTTAGGGTGTGGGAGTTTTTTTATCATCTCCAGGTGTTCCCTGCTGATTTCAGGGTATCCATCTTCTAATTTTTGATGGTATTTGTTTYTTCCTCAGTATTTTACACAAATGTATGTCATGTTCTTGCATTGTACTATTCTGACCTCTTTAAGTCTCCTTGCCGTTTAACTTTCTTTTGTCTATTTGCTGATACACTTATTTTGATGTAACTGACAAATTCGATCAATGTCAAATGTAACCACTCTCTTAAAATAATCACAAGAGCTTAAATACTAAGAGTCATAACACTGTTCCCCGCATTAAGCTCAGCGCTCTGTCTGTCAAAGAGTTTCTAATCTATTATGTGATACTGGATGCTTTGATTCCATCATAAAACAATAATGTAGCACTATAGCACATGTATTATGGAATTTCATATGTAAGGAAACATCCTTTAGTTTTCTTTTTTTTTTAACTGTATCTATCAGAGGAGGTTATATTTATTTGTCATGCAATAAAAGCATATTTTTTGCTATTTAAGAATCATAGTCCTATTATAAATATTCATATAGCACCCATTTCAGACCTTACCAAAATCAGTACACTAACTGACTAAAGAGGATTGATATTAGTATCATATTGGTGTTTTTTCATATGCTCAGACCCTTATGAGCTAAACCTTGGATCTGTCTGTGCAGAATACTATATGGAAACACCTAGGAAAGTTTCTTCAAGCCAGTTCAACAACAAAAAGTAGGTACATGAGCGTAGTTCTTGAGTTCAGATAAGTCAGCCAAAAAGCAATAAATATRAGGGCAGAGTCATAGGATCATAGAATTGTAAAATGGTTTGGGTTGGAAGGGACTTTCAGAGATCACCTAGTCCAACCGCCCCTGCCATAGGCAGGGACACCGTGCACTAGATCAGGTTGCTCAAAGCCCCAACCTGACTTTTAACACTTCCAGGGATGGGGCATCCACAACTTCTCTGGGTAACCTGTTCCAGTGCCTCACCACCATCCTCATTGTAAAAAATTTCTTCTGTATATCCAACCTAAATCTACACTCTTTCAGTTTAAAACCGTAGGACCTTTTGTCCTATCACTACAGGCGCTGGTAAAAAGTCTCTCTCCATGCCCTCTTTATATATTGAAAGGCTGCAATAAGGTCTCCCTGGAGCCTTCTCTTCTCCAGTCTGAACAACCCCAACTCTTTCAACCTTTCTTCATAGGAGAGGTGTTCCAGTCCTTTCATAATTTTCGTGGTCCKCCTCTGGACACACTCTAACAGGTCCATATCTTTCCTGTACTGGGGATCCCAGAGCTGGACACAATACTCCAGGTGTACTCCAGGTGTACTCATGAGAGCAGAGTCCAGGGGCAGAATCACCTCCCTCAACCTGCTGGCCACACTTCTTTTGGTGTAGCCCAGGATACACTTGGCTTTCTTGGCTGCAAGCTCACTTTGACACCTAACGTTCAATTTTACATCCACCAGTATCCTCAAGTCCTTTTCTGCAGGGCTGCTCTCAATCAAATCRTCACCCAGTTTGTACTGATATTGGGGAATGCCCCGACCCAGGTGCRGGACCTTGCACTTGGCCTTCTTGTATGCAGTCATGCATTCATTCCTGTAAGAGCTCTGTTCATTACCTTTGACAAGTATTAGTGACCCTGTTTTTCTTTGCACTGAGATGGGTTAGAAGCACTACCTCAATCAGGTGCTCCATTTCATCTGAGGAGTTGTAAGGTCACAGCTAGGTGTAAAGTGCCTGTGCTTTTAGCTCAAGTGAGCGTCAAGACGACAGTTTCTGGTACACAAGTGGTTTGAAAAGAGCTAGTTTAGCTATCTCTGCATGACAATGCACAATGCTAAATGCCTGTATCTGCTGCAATCAGTACTTCCATGGATCCCCATCTTCTATAATTAGCTGCGTGTGTATTGCAAGTAGTTCCCATATAAAAATTGATACCTTTTGAGAGTGAAAGCAGAAGGGGAGCAAGAATAGAGCAGATTCAAAAAACTGTCCAGATTTCAGTACCTTCCTCAGAGAAAATTCAAAAATTCCCATTGGACTAGAGGAGCTTACTCAGCCTGTGCTACTCGTAACAAATTCTTGGTTTTGCTAAAACCAGAATGATCATGCAATGAAAAGAACAGAAGTGGACTTTGTTTAAAATATCTTATCTACACTTTCAAAGCACAAACTCAGTCAAGGACTTTTCAGTTCAGGTCAACTACTGATCCCCTAACAGCAAAGTTGACCATCTGAGTGCCAGCAGGAGCCAAGGCCCTCTTCTCTTTAAGTATCTGGATCAGCTTCCATAGGCAACCATGCCTCTCCTGGCCTTTCAGGCAGCTGACAAATGTATTAATCCTTCAAGATGAACTTTCCATACCATTTCCACAACAGCACAACCATGATTGTCTTTTGTGCCTGAGTCCCATCATTACTGTTTTCTTCTTACCTCTGGGAGTCCTTCTGCCTTCAAGTCTGCCATAAACATAAATCAGTTTTTTCATTTAGGCTACAGTAATTTCCCTTTGACATTCACAGGGCCCTGCCATCTCATTCTACTCTCCATSCCTGCCAAATTCTTGGCAAAATACTGTGGTAAATAATGAGCTAATGCAAAGTCGTTATTGCAAATTATTTAATATTTTTGTTAGCTTTGAAGAAAGTGCTGTCAGATTATTATGTGTTGTGCTGTTAAATGCTTTGTATTTCTCTGCTTGAGCCATACAATAAAATTTGTGTCTGCTAAAATCAGTTAATTTCAATACAATCATACTTGGAGAAAGGTTGGACCATGATGTTCATTTTTACTCACTAGAGACTTCTTGTTTCCTCGATCAATAGTCCTCTTTATTGAACATTTGAATAGAAAATTATATAATATTTTTATAATTCTTCATTGAGTGAACAGTGTCCTTGTTGGGAGTACTTTTATTTTGCTCTTCTTTGTCATGTACGTGAGCTGTTCCTTGTTCAGCATTTCTTAAGCAACATAGGAGAAATTGTATTTGCTGTTCCAAAGCTCACAGTCTGGAGTGCAGCACTGCCACAGAAAGGGTTCCAGAAGAAGGAGTGGAACCAAGAGAAAGGAGTGAAAAGATCTACCTCCTCTTGCTGTCAAGGATATCAGAGGGCCTGAGACGCTCTCTTTAATGTCTCTTATACATATCAGAGCCCCTAGGGATGAACCTGAAATGGTGATTTGGAGGTTAGAAGAACACTAATGAATTGAGTGTCTGAGCTCTGCCAGTCTTATGTAATTGACTTCTCTGCAACCTTGCTCATTATCATCATAGCAGCTCTACCTTACACAATGTCTGCCATTCTTCACGTGAACTGATAACTTACACTGTAATTGCTTAGAAGAGAATAATTGTGAGAACTCAGCATTTTGACAGTGTAAGGTAAAAGTAAGACACAGCAAGGTCTGAAGTGCAATAAGATTTTTTACAGCATCTACCTTGTTTTGAGGCCATAGAGATACAGGAGATGGGGGGTGCAATGGGTGGGAGCAGAGTGCAATGTGCCCTCTGCTCAGCTTGTAGCAATCTCTCCAGTGGAGAGGGAGGGGGTGGAAAGCCACACCACCACTTCCACTGACAGCAGGGAAAATGGGGTCATAGGGCAATGTGGAAAAGGTTGAACAATTTTCCTTATCTACTCTAAAATATACTCTGTGGCAAAATCTATCTCAAGTTCCCCAACAAAAGCTATCAAAATGAAGAGATRGAGTCCTTAAGAAACACTGCAGTTATCATCTCTCTTTGCACCACTCAGGAGTCTGGTGGGAGGTGGCAATATGTGACTGGATCCCAGTTAACACCTTGATTTAGGGGTAAGAGGTGGTAAAACAGTATTCACCACACAATCTCGAAAGTATTTCTTAGTTTGCTTCACACTGTTGAGCCAGCTCCCATGTGAAAGGTAATACACATTACAGGTTACTGCAGGTACCCAGTCTTGAAAAGGGGTGCTTGGCCAAGTGCCATGGTGTTGCTAATCCTCACAATTTTTCTTCGTGCCAAACAACCAGGCTTTCACACGTGTAGCTCCTACCTAGTCCCCTGTAAGATCTTTCTCAGACACAGTTCTGCCCAAAGTTACTCCTCACACTAGAGCACCACTGGGGTACTTGACAAGATCCCTTTTTCTTTCCTGAAGACTTGTGCAGAAATATCCGTAATATTTATTATAATTAAAGTGAAGCCCTCCATTGATTAAGGGATGYCTAGTAAGGGCTAACCCAAGCATATGGATCTGAATAGGAAGACAGAGAGTACATGCAGTTGACCATTTTCCACTGAGAAAAACAAAAAAAATTTTGTAGTTCCTCCTCTTTCATTTTAATTTCAGTGATAATTTGGGTTATGGAGTTGCAAAGCAAGAGCTTGGAGTGACAGTCTGGTTGGGGTACATCTTAATAACATCTAAATACATCTCAGGGCTATGAGATCTCGGGGCATTTGTTCCACCATTTCTATCTTTGAACATTTGTATTTTACCGCTAAAACCAGTTTACAGGTTGGCAGCCTTCATGAGCAAAGAAAACCAAAAGAGATTCTTCTGGTTCTTTGGGGCTGTGATTCCTGCCTGCTTTTGGATGACAGATGATACACATCTTTGACATTCAGGGCATCTGYTGGGTGATAAAAGGACTTCACTCAATTTTGAGCTTGAGAGGGCCTGCAAAATGATTTGTCCGGTTCTTCAAACACATCAATACTAATTGTAGTAAATCATTTTTGGACTCATCAGTTTTCTCCACTTGCCTATCAATTTTTCAGGATTTTATTTCGGAGAGTATTAGATGGACAAGGGCCATTTGTTATCTCTGTGGAAGATCACCTGAAGAAATTCTTTGGAATTTGGTGAAGCAATTGTCTCCTARCTTGCCACTGCAGACAAGAGACCAATCTGCATTTCCTTTGTGATTTTGGGGCTCATATGTGACTCATCAAGGTACCCTTCCATTAAAAATGGGTCTTAGAAATGTGCAGTGAGCAAGCTATCTTTGCATATATAGTTTGCATGAATATGTCAAGTACGGATTGAGCAATAAGTCCTCAAGCCACAGTGGCAGGCCATGGTGCATGAGAARCAGGCAGATTTTTCAGAGATGATAGAGTTGATCTCTCCTGCTGTGCAATTTATTTATATGCCCAGCCTCAAGGAAAGATTTGTAAATTATCTAGGAATCTTTCCTGGGATAGCATGAAAGACTTCCATGTGGCAGATGTCCAAGGCTACATAAGGTGGCATTACCTCACACTTTTCTACTTACATTTTTTACTTCATACACCGACAGTAAAGGAGAGCTATGAGGAAGGAATCTCCTTAAGAAGCTGGAGAAAGGGCTTGGTTGATTCAAGGTCTGGTTCAGCCTTTCAAATACAGGAATTAAGTTCTAATAGGAAGATGATTCTAACAGAAGAAAAAGCTGAATTGCACTTCTTGAGTTACCCTGAGAGCAATTCCCAGGTGGGCTAGACTAACAAAGCTACAAATTAGTAAAATCATATCCCTCATAATCTTTTCTCCTGTGTGCCAAGGCAATGAATTTTGTCCTGTCAACCAGCTGTCTCTCAGATACATATGTTCTATTTTTATGCAATTACACAAAGCTTTGGATACGACTTGTTGTTATATATTTTTATGGGATAAGTAAATTGAAAGGCTGTTCTCTGATGGACTGTAAATATATGGGTAAGCATAAAAGAAACAACTGGAATAAATGAAAGATACATGTTGGGTATTGGAAAGGCAAGTTTGGGCTAAGCAGAGTAATAAGGAATGGAATTGGGCCAAAGGACAAAAATAAATACTGGTCAGGCTACAGGTAAGTAGCCTGTCTTCCAAAGAAGGCACTTGAGCCCAGTAGCAGAAAATGGAAAATGAGGAGGTACACACCCCAACCACGTAATTATTTGTCGATCATAAAACAAAACTTATATTCTCTTAGGCAGTTGCTAGAATGTTCTGTGAACGAAGAGGAGTAATGAAGAAGAGTTTTGAACAACACAAACCTTATATGAGAAGAAGGAAATCTGACATTTTGGCTTCACTGAGGAATGATGACGCATGAGGGAAGATGTAGTCTGACGGGGAACAAGGGGACCTGAATAATACAGTAACTGGAACCACTAGCAAATGTTTCCTGGCCAAAATATTTCAGGGTCTTGACTAACATAGTTCACTAAAATGCCAAAGTTTTCCACAGAAATTAAGAACCATGCTCTGACCTCTAGGATGTCAACGGATTAAAAGGAATTCTCTCTCCTATGTATCTGAATTCAYGCAGTACTAAAATATGCTTTTTCTTCATATATTGTGATATTCTGTAGACTCACATGAAAGATYGAGGGCATCCTTCCTTCATGCTCTGTATTTCAGAGACTGTTCCTTAAAAACTCCTGTCGTAACAATAAATGAACTTCAACTGGTTATGCAGCACAACTTGTCTTTCACATAATGTTAGATATGTTTTGTATTTCTAAAGAGTAATGATTCTTTAGGTGATCCTTAGACATGGAACAAAGATATGTCTTATGGAATAGCARGTTTCATGCCCTTAAGTAGGAGAATACTGTATGGGCAAAAGAAGCAGTGAATTAGCATTGCCACTAAAACTTACCTATATCATTTTGAAGCTACATCTAAGTCAGTCAAAAACATAAAAACCAGACCTCTCTCGAAGGATACTTTTAAGGATAGGGCTTGGAGTTTGTAAAATATACGCAGGAGCTATTAAGTGACGATGACTCATTTTAAATGTTTCTTAAGTATCTTTCCCCTTGCTGTCATGTTGGTTAATTATCCCTGAGCTTCATTTCATGAAGATTCAGTGGTTAATTTTGAGTCATTTCTCCAAAAATATGTGCATATTTGAGAACTTCACCAAGTCACTGCAAAGTTCATAAATTCAATCAGAAATCTGGTGGATTTCTTGGCTCTGATACACTCTTTATTTAAGTCAATAGAAAGTTTCCCAGACCTCTCGGGACAGTGAATCATAGCCTGCAGAACTTCAAGATGCCCTTAACACAGTACAGGATGMAATGAAAGTCAGTGAAGCAAGCAAAATTCATCAAATAAGCCACACAATTTAAGCTTAGCTGCTGAAAATCTGATTTAAGTTTAAGATTTCTTGTGCTTTACTGTATGACATCTCTATCCTTTTAACAAGAATTAGCAGGTAAAAATCCACTATCCACACATTTTTGCATACTAATAAATTAAAATTCAGATGCAGATGATGTTGTAAATATATATATTCATGAAGAAAATAGAGCACCTCATAGACTTGCAGGATATTTGATAAACCAAAGATTTTTTTGAATTCGAGATAGTTGAAACCAAGCTTCTCAAGGGCTTAAATTCTTTATCAGTTGTCAGCCCCCATGTACAATCCAGGCTTCCCCACATAGCTACCACTGTAAGACACCATCTTACATTCCAGAATTCTGCTTTTTCTCCAATATCAATGGAGCAAAATTAAAATGCAAACAAGCTATTAACACAGTCTACAGCATTGTATGATTTTGGCTGCGACTCACTCTAGAAACACTATTTGCCAATGTAGTATGATACACCTATTTCTCAACAAGAGCTGTAAAGTAAGGGTTACTGGCCCAAACGCAGAACATATAGTCTACTGAAACTACCCAGTCACATAAGTATCAACCACCTCTACATCCCTCTTCCCATTTTCTGCTTTTGGAAAGAAAACTGGCTAATGTTTCATGCAATTCGGAGTGAAAAAGAACTGTGTCCAGCATCCATCCTAACATTGGCTGAAATGGCTCAAACCTTTGTGATTGCTTGATACACGACTCAGATCCTGTACTGTAAGGAGGTTGATACCGTGTGGAAATAAGCATCAAAAGTTAGGTCGACTTTGGAAGCTTAAGTCTGAATTTCCTGACTTTGATTGCTTTGAAGATAATTATTAGCCTCTTGTAGTCATAAATATTTTCATATATATCTACATTTCCTGATTCCACCCTGAATGAAATCAGGAAACGCCAACAGTTAAGATAAGTGTCATTTATTAATGGAGCAAATGGCTCACCTTTGTGTACAGTACAGATGAGTTGGGTAAGTGAAGTTTTGCATGCTGATCCAAAGCAAAAGTAAACTCTGAATTTTCTGAGATTCCCTCTTTATTGAAATTTCTTCTCACACATTTCAGCTGTGAACTTTCTTCTTACAAACTCAAAACAACCTGTTGAAGTGATAACCCAATGGTGAAGTTCAAAAGTGTATTAAGTTCAGTACCTTATGACATGGGTATGCTAGTGTGAGAGGGTAGAAAGAACAAAAGTGCTGTGTATTGGACTAGACCCGCAAGAAGGAAAAGTGAGTGTCATTCTGACAGTGTGTGCTTGTCAGAAACAAGAATTTTGTAATATGTACACGTGACATCCAATACATACTTAAAGAAAATCCCACGTTTTTAATGAAACTTCCTTCAGTTCAAGAAGAGCCCTCAGTTTTTAACAAGCTGTCAGAACTAATATTATATATGTGATCTTAAATATTCATTGAGTTTGTAGAGATTTCATCTTCTTCTGCATTTATCAAGAATTATTCATAATATGGCAGTTTCTATCATAATTCAGACACTTTAGCCCAAAAATGTAGAAAAAAATAAAGCCCAAAAGAGAAAATGACAGCTACAGTGATGGAATGGGGATAAGTGATAGTTTTAAAGAAACTCACTGTACATCTATAATTTTCCCTTTTAACACCTTATCTTTAAGCTATACTTCATTTAAGATGTCGACACAGCTTGATGTGAAGTGCRTAATTTATTGAATGCTGACATTTTTTGTAAGATTTATTTTGTTGTTTTGCAAGTCAAGTACAATCTTGCAACTCTGTCTTACTTGTAAAATAATAAAAAAAMCCCTTTGTGTTTACTGGAGCAGTGACCAAAACACAAACATCATACGCAACATCTAGTTTAAAGCATRAATACGAATGTCCAATTTACCTAAAATCAAATCACTCATCCAGAAGGCACAGCATCAGAGTTTTGATTACATCTGACAAGCTAGCACAAGGCACTTGGTAGGACATTCAACAAAGCAATGCAAACTTGCTTTGCCTATTGCATCACACTGTGCTTCCTGACCAGTAATTCTTCCTTATTTTATGAGGTGATAGAGTTAAAGCAGACTACAAAGGTCTAGATGTACTTTGTGCTTTGAAAGTTGCCTGTTTCATTAATACTCGTCATCCGTATTACATCAAGATGGAGAAAGATACATACTGCTTATTTTCAAAATGCAGTCCCCATCAGTCTCTTCAAAACCAATGACTAGAAATGTTGTTCTATAGATAGAGTGATGAAGAAATAAGTGAAAAGGATAGGCCTTGTGACTACCGCAACACAGCAAATTAAATGATGAAAGAGAACTAATAGGCAACATTGTAAACCATAAAAAATAGGTTCAGAAACTGTTTGCACTGTTGGGTGTACCATTCAAATCAAAGATCTAGGCACATAAATTTACTTTTCTAGTCTTGTTATTAGCAATGACAGGTTTTATATTTACAGACTGTAGTCCTTTCATCTGAGGACTTTTTTTTTAAACACAAGTGCATTAATAGTAAAATAAGCGTCATCAACCCCATTTTATGCAGAGGCAATATGAAGAACAGGCAAAACCTTTGTACAGAAAACAGTGTTACTGTTAGGGAACATTTTCTATACTTAGAAATATATACATATATTTCTCTGTGTGCATCTCTCTCTTGTCCAGATGCCCACAGGTACCTATCTACAGATACCTACATACCACATCTGTCTCAACTGAAGGACCTGTGACTTACACTTCTCCCTTCTACCAATATCAAATGTCTGCTCTTCATGCAGCTCTTGTAAGATATTGAGTGCTTTGTGATTGTGTCCTTTGTGATGGCATCATGAGAAGTTTCTCTTTAAGGAAAGAAATTAGATATTAGATGATTAGTTTTTAAAAAATATTAGATACTAGATTATCAGTTGGAAGGATATTCATGAAAAGGTTCATGATACATTAAAAAGTAAGAAAAAAAATCAAAACCAAAACTGCATTATAGTCATTCAACACCAATAGTTCACACAGGAATAGGTTTCTCACTTTTTTTTTTTCCCCTCAAAGTACCCATTCATCACCTTACAATGGCACAATCATAACTCCTTTTTCACTGTAAATAATTCTGATTGCCATTAGATGGTGGCTTAACAGTTTACGGCCTAGCAAACTCTCCCCCAACCAAAAAAGAACTAATCAAAGCATCAATAACCTTTTGATTCTTTATTCAATGCATGAAAAAGAAAAAAGGTAATAAAGAAGAAAAGCTATCTTAAGTTATTGTCTCATTGTGTAGCTTGAATGTTTTACTCAGTGTGGGATTAATTAATAGAAGTTTCTCTACACAGAGGCTCTACAGAACACTAAACAGCAAAAAAATCTAAAGCAGTCTTTTTAACACAGCATTTACAAGTGACAGAGTCCAGTAATATTATCGCTAGGATTTTTAAAACAGAATTTGGATGACAAATGGCTAGCGGTACTCGCTATCTTAATCATCTGTATCTAATTTCAGACATCTTAAAAGTTCCTGAGTTTCCAAATGACCCTAAGTTACATTGAGTCAGTCAGCCAATACTCAGTTAGTCAAATCATGGTGATTAGCTTTGACATTTCAGCTTAAATACTAAATAATAAGCATTTTGTAGTCATAGATACACCAAGGATTCCCAATACTTTAAGTTCATCTAAAATTCCATAAAAAAAGAAAATTAACTGTGCTCTGTATAGACATGAAAAATTTATCAGGACACCTCGATTATTAGCTTTACCCTTTATGCAAATGACTTAAAATAGGGTATGTGTTAATAATACAATATATTTGTCAAATAATACAGCACAAGCCATACACCATTCTCTCAGACAGTTCAGATCCAACAAGGCAGGTGAGGAGAGAATGGGGAAGCAACAAGATGAAAAAGGCCAAGTCAGTCAGTGTCAGAGAATGAGTTCTTTATTTTGTACTCTCTTATTTTTAACCACAGGTCATGCCTTCCTAGAGACTGAATATACCATTAAGTATAATGCTGCATAATAAAATGTAAATCCAATCAGCTTCATCTGAACATTTCACATAGTGTACTTTAAATACCAATATCTCAATACTATTAGCAAATACTATTAGGAAAAAAACCCAAAACATTTGTTTTCTGTAGGAGAAAATGAACCTCTCACCAACATCATGTTCTACTCCAATTCATTAATGAGGTATAATTAATTAAATCTGTATCATTCCTCAGAATGGACAAAGCAATACTTAACAATGGTCTGCTGAGCTGTAGCTGTTAATCTTAGATCATAGGCTGTGAAGAAATTACCTGAAGAGGTACTTTCATTAACAAGATTTTTTTACAAGTGATAATTATGGTAGTTTTAGTATATGCCAAGCAGGAGATAAGACTAATGGATCTCTTGTGTTTTGAGTATTGAGTTGTAATTTATATGAGATAAAGATATTTAAACTAAAGGGAAAAGAAATCAAACATTCAAATCAGAGGTTATGATTTCTTACAGGTCTTTGAGGACTTAATTTTCCTTCTGAAAAACATGTTTCCTATGTAAGACATCAGTATGTACCCTAAGGAAGGTAATAATCTTCAACACGTTATGATATGGCATCTAGATTAACACATTTGTATATACTATGTTGACTTGCTTCTTTTCAGTTAATATAAATACTTACAAGGTCCTAAATCTAAACATTTGACCACTTGCTTTCAATGCTTTTATAGTTCTGTAGGTCCAATCTTAAAAACTTTCTAGCCAGTTCTTTCATATCAACATCTGTGAAAATCAAACTCAGGCTGCACATTCAACAGCGGGTATCCAAGGTTCAACAACAGTGGGTATCCAAGGCCAGTGGCTGCTCTTCAAAACTTGTGCTTTCATGAATAGGCCTATACTAAATATGCTTTCAGAAGTATTGCAAGGCAAGGTGCTACAATAAATGAAATAGGCACTACAGGTTGGCAGGGAGAATTCCCCTGKTTTTTTTGAAAGGTCTGTGCTCTAAATCTTCTTAATCTAAATTACCATGAAAGACACACCAGCCTCAACCTCCCTGCAACACTTGAGCTCTCCCTTCTCCAAAACACAGGGACCTCCTGCACCTGAATTATTACTGACTACTGCTATCTAAAWAAACCTTTCCCTCCACCAAGAATCTCTTTTCCTTAAACCTTCAGAGGCCCTCAATTACTTGCTTTGCCAATTTTCTACCTCTTTAGCCAACTAAAATGATTTCCCTTCTACAGTGTCATGTTCCACAGAACAATCTTGGAGAAAAGAGGAAGATGCCTTTGAGCATCAGCAGGAGCAGCAAAAATTTTGCATTTACTCAACAAAGAAAAACACAGAAGATACTGGTAACTTAAGTGAGCTACTCAAGGGATTCTGTGCATGGCTTTTGCTAGAGTATACCAAGTAAAGTTTTCAGCTTGAAGTGGAAGTACTGCTCTGCAGTGACATGCTGCCACAAAGCTGCTCTGGTGCAGAATAGCTGGGAAGCATATGGGCAAGTTCTGCCAACTTTACTTCTGTCACTTAGCACCGGGCTCTTTTGTTTCTCAATGAAACCAAAGGGATTATATGCACAAGAAAGTTTTACTCAGTGGCAAAAATAAATTGCTGCGTTTTTCAAGAACTGAAAGTATGAAAAGTGAAGTTTTAGCAAATAATCTAAGACTCTTTAAACTATCCCACCAAGCCCTTGTGCTTTGACAGGTGCTTTAATATGCGACATTTGATATGTCACATTTTTCTAATGCCATCAGTGTAACATTGTACAAAGTATATRTGAATCATCTGATGGGCCTAATGTACTGAGCAGAGGGAGTAAATCCAGCCATCTCTGGGGACACTGGTTTGTTTTAGCATAAGTCAATTCACACGGAACTTGAAACTAATGTTACTCCCCACTGTGTTGCTGCATCACTTATGGGCCTTTATAATGATTCCACAAGTGAAGGAAGATATCATTAGAATAAAATCTGTAAGCATTTTAAAGGACGATTCTAAGATGATGAATGAGAATTACCCTGTGGCAAAAAAAGTAGTGACAGTAAGTATCTTCAYGGGCCTTAAGTCGCTGAACAAGGCAATGAAATGAAAGATTTATGCTTCCCACATTTGGTAATATTGTTCAGAAACTTGTGGGATTTTGCTACACTTAAACATCAGGCAATGTCACATATTTAAGCACACTCAATCTGTCAAATTCCAAGAGCATTAAAATATGGTAATCTTAAAAGTGCCTGGTTTGGATTTTGGTGAGAGGTCTAAGTCCTTAGCACTGCTGAAAACACAACCACTTTGATCTGGGCATCCAACTTCTTGTCCAACAGCCTACATTTCAGTTTGAAATTTTTTGTCCCATGTTCATGGTCCCATTTGGGAGCTGATGTTTTCAACACATTTGGTGTGTTGAAAATAGTCTAGTTCAGCAGGGACACAAAAGAACAGATACAGTAATGGATGGCACCTCTGTACAGGAAGGCAGGGATGGAATGTAATACATGCTTTCCCGGTGCACAGAATAATAGGAGGAAATCAGACCTGCCAAAGAAAAGGGTCAGATGCAGAAAATGAGCTTGACTGTTTTGGCTGCATTACAAAGGATAAATAACTTTGAGCAGCCAGAAAATTATCAAAGGACAGCCTGAATGTCCAGACCTTGTTCTAAGCCAATGCTCTCCTACAAGCAGCCACAGGAAGCTGCCACCATCATGGTCCAATGAGATAGGAMTAGAGCTTAGCATGTTGTTGCCTGCAACATGTTACTTAGCCAGTACAGAGAGTCCTGACTGTACTCCTACAAGTATACTTTGAATAGCTTTCCACCACATTGTTAGGTCAGTTCTTTCAAATAGCTTAGCAGTAGCAGGAGGTATTTTCTAACTTGGAGAAACAGCCAAAGGAGATGAGAGAAAGTGATTTGACAGTACTCGCTTCCTCAAAAATGGTGACCAACAGCAGATGGACTTCCACCCATTTCTGTGTCTGAGTTTGTGCTTGCATTTAGGCTTACATTCTCCAAGCCAAGTGGTTTGAGTCCATCTCCTCCACAATGCTTGGAAGAACAGAAGACAAATATCAATGCATGGCTGTTTTCCTACCTGTGATATCAGCTGACCCACTCCAGATTTAAGCTAGAGAGAACCAAATGTTAAGTTAAGTGGATGAAATGAGTCAAGATCCGAACAGAAGCTCATGCCCCAAGCTTACACATTGTACTTTCATTTTTTGACAGAGTCTGTGGGGAGGGTTTAGGTAGGTGTGAAGAGCTGCAGCAGCAATTTCAGGAAGAGCTCGTCGGAGCTGTATTTTGCTGCTAAATCCATAAATGAAGTACAAAAGAAATATGCTCAGGCTGAAAAAGAATAGTTGACAGGGAGTGTAAAGCGATGAGCTCAGTATGCAGTTGCACAGATCCAAAACACTCCATCTACTCCGTAAACAGGCAGCAAATGTACTGTGTCATTGATCAACAGCCAAGATATAAATCACCACTCTGATGTATGTGCCTATCGATTAAATTTATGAGATTCACTACTAAGGTGCAACTCATTCCAGGGAAGAAGCTGATTGTTAGCCAAGTTTGCAATGTACCTATAAAGCCTCCTGGATTAGAAATATCAATATTAGAAAATGTGCATACACATAGTTAGAGCTGATTATGTAAGAAGACATATAATATTTTACCACATTTACACCATATTTTAGAGAAAACTTTAGACTCCTCACCTTCCACCTTACAGTTGAGAACTGCATACTAGGCAAGATTTTCTCTGTATTGAGATTACAGACATTTTTTTGCTGAAATATATGAAATATCTTTTGTGCTCTCATTAAACATATACTTTTTCAACAACTTTTTTCATCCTCTAGCAAGCATCCCACATTCATAAGGTCCTGCAAGCATCCTCGCCATGAAACAAAACTTTGAGGTCACAAACCCTCAGCATAGGTTTCTTCRTATACTTTTGGACAACTCTGATCATGTGAGATGCTTTAACACTGTGGTGACACGGGGGAGTGACACTGCAGGCTGCCATGTGAAAAGTGGTATCTGGAATAAGTTTACAGCAATTCCAACATCAGCTGCATCAGCAGCAATTCCTGTACGTAACTCAGAGCTGTGGTTGCCTTTCTTTACCATGCATACAAGGTAAGTCTCAGAGAACTGTACAGTATTACCAAAAATGTCACTGCCTTGCATCAGTTTAAGCAGCCAAGTCAATGTGGTTYGTGCATGTGCATGATGATTATATCTTACATTTTCCATTTAAGTTATTGAAGTCATGCTTACTAGGGGAAAAAATATACTATGGATTATTCTGCTCCAGTATGTGAAAACCATGTGAAAACCATGATTGATGACATGGCTGCAAGGAATAAGCCTCAATGACATCTGCAGCACAGCTATGAGGTTACTAATAACCACAACCTGTGAATTGAGAAAGAAGACCTTAAAAATGCCTGCTGACAAACACAATGAAAGAGATTTATGGATTGCCTACTTTAAGAGTGCCCATCCCTTGTGGAGTGAATGGCTTGTCTCATTCATTATGTTACTGTGACATGCAAATGGTATTCTGCTTTTTTTCTTTTTTTTTTTTTTTTCATTTCCACTGAGTGAATATCAGAAACTCCCTTCCAGGGAAAATAATAAACATGAATCATGCAGCCACTGAACTTTCAGAGATTTTAGCCCTTCATTCCCTTAATGTTTCAGGAAAACAGGATGTCTTTAGCTCCCAACAAAAGGGATATCAGCTTATCAACAGTAGATTTTAGCAAGCCTATTACATGGCTGTAAAGTCAAAGCCACTTTTATATTCAATTATCTGCATCCTTACTGCCTTTATTCCTGCCAAGTTTTTATACCAAATCATGGAAGGTTGCTATCTCCAGTGTTAAATATACCCAAACACTGCTCAGTTCACAGTGGCCAGGGTCCTCTCTCAAGTGTGTTGTTATAAAATGTAGTCAGGAATAAACTACAAGACCCTCGACTGCATACAGACAAGGACACAAAGGTTGTCACTGTATCACACAGTAAAAATAAATATATTAAGGATAGAAAAGGCACAGTGGGTCAAATATTTAAAAAGGAAGAAGCCTGGTTCACAGGCAGGGGTTATTCTCAGAACTACACAGGTCATGTAACCAAAAAACCTGTACTGGCAGAGCATTTTACGGTCAACCCTAGCACTGACACTATGACCTCCTATTTTAATTTGTTGGATAACGATACAGCTGTAGAAGCTAAGTTGGAAACAGATATGCTTCTTAAACAAGTCAGGTCTTCTCTGGTAATATCTCTCTACCCAGTGAAGAAGAAAGGAAAACAATTGCTGAACCTGTATATCCAGCAATTCCTAAGAGATCTACAGTTGACACTAAATGAAAAGGATCTTGCCCACCTCTGAAGACTTTTTGTGTCTAAGCTCTTGGGCYGAGACAGAAGCTGTATGGAGGGAATAACAGTTAATGCAAAASTGCTGTGTTGCTAATTTATGTCAAGCCAGCAACCTTCAAAACTACAGAAATGCTATGGATTACAAGAGTGGCTGAGGGAGTCTTGTTAGTCTCAATTAATATGTGATTCTGTCAAGTGAGTCTAACTCTCTATCTATTTGGGGATTTTACACTGCCACTCATCCGTGTAGCAGTGTGCGCCTGCACTGCTCTGTAGCATACCGTGTGTTATATTGCTGAAGTGTTTTCTCGTTTTAGCAGAGTCCATATGCTGGGGCAGAATATAAGGAGGAAACATCCTGATACACATATCTAATCTACAGACGTCTATGTAGATTACATTTGCCAGTATTGGTATCTCTTTCCTTTCTGATGTTTAAGCACCATGATTTTCTCTCTAAAGATCATTTAGAGAGCATTTGGGAGTCAGATATACAGTCTGCTTAGTTGTTAGTCATCATCAAAGAGATATCAAAGGATTACAGATAAGGTTCAAATACTTATCTAATCTGGTCACAGAAAAAGAAATCTCAAGCTGCATATAAGTCGTAACAGAATGAAATAATTTAATTTCAACATGTCTCCAAATGAGAAAGCTTGTGCATGGGAAATGTGACAAAGGGGTAAAAAATAAACTGACAAGCAGCTGTAAGATGATGGTCTGCACTCTGGAAAGAAGAGAAAATTAGTATATCGTGTGAAAAGATAGGTCCCACCCTGAGCTTCATTATCAGAGCCTTCTTGTTGATGTAGACTGATTTTGGTTCATATTGGAGAGTTTCCTCTTAGTGCCAAAGCCAATTAAGTGTGACTGTSTATACTTAAAGTGATGAATGGGCAACACTGATGTTATACATTACTCAGAAGCCCATGACTTCATTCATTGTGTGGGCCAGGATGGAGTTGTTCCAGCTCCAAGTATGTTCATAATAAATACATATTGTCTTCATCAGCATCTACATAGCAGCCATTGTACTGTAGTTTCATAAACATGCAGCAGAAAAAAAAATAATAATGGTATTGAATTAACTAAATTTCCCCCCMAAACTGATCGCTCAGAATAAAACAGAATGAAATGAGTAACTGATCGGCCTGAACAACAGGTTCACTGTGTTCTGCTTTACATGTTATTATATCAACATATGCCTGCTGCAGAATTCAAAAGCTACTAGGTACTTGCCTTCCTGGACCAATGTCTCCCATAGATTTTGCAGTGCCATCTGAAAATATCACTGCTCCCCCATTGCTCATTGCCAACCTTTAGTGGGAGATTGCCAGGTCCACAGTTCTGTGAGCAGGAAGCTGAGCACATCTTAATCCCCCACAGATAAAAGTCAGATGGGCTGGTGCTAATCCCCTTCGTGGACGTTTGAAACTAATGCTGCAAATTTTTCTGGGAGCTGACGAGGCTGTGATCACACCCTGTGCTCCCAGAGCAGTGCCCTCCAGCAGAACAGAGGTAGTAAGCAGAGAGAGAGGGGGGAGGAGGAGAAGGAAGGTAACAACTTCAGCAGACACCCCACTTTGCRTAGGGAACATCTGCCCACAGAGAGTGCCTACTCTAACACTGCCCCCAGCTGCTGCATCTCTGTATTTCCAGATTTTGTTAAAAAATGGTTTATTGTTAAAAAAATATAGGCATGTTACTCACTTTCAGATGACAACTGATTTGCACGCACAGGATTTTTCAAAGATAAAAGATAAGGAATCTATAATAAAGTTAGCATTTAGCTTACCAAGCATCTGAAGGAGCTGTTGTGATCTTCTAAAGTCTTTATTTACTGCCTCAGAATCATTGTCCATCYTGAAAATCATCCTAATGTACACATTACAGCCAGAGAAGTAATAGTAGTAGTAATAGTAATAGTAACAGCAGTAGCAATAGCAATAGCAGTAGTAATAGAAATAGGCATAGCTATAGCCATAGTTGTAGTTGTAGTCAGTCATAGTTACAAAAATAGTTACAAAATATAAAGGTATACAAGATATATATAGTGTGTAAAGGCAGATCTGGGTTTYGGGTTTTTTTGGCTTTTTTATTTTGTATTTTGCTTGCAAGCACTTATGTTATTTCTATTCTGATCTTGACAGAAAAAAAGGCATCAGGTGCTTGAAACATATTTCACTGCTGAAATCACATAGACCTCCTAAAATAAAAGTTTTAAATTGCTGTTCTTTCACTGGCTTCCATATAAACGCCCAACAGAAAGGTAGTAACTTTCTCCTCTCCACTGGCCAGCATTAGCTTATGTACAGAAAGAACCAGAGGGCATTTTTAAGTTGAGTAGTTATATAATCCTGTTCATTTGTATCCATTTTCATCAACAGGACACAGAAGACCTCAGCAAAAGAATGAGTCTCCTGAATTAACATTCAGCCTTCTGGCAGACACTACTCTCCATCTAAAAGCTAAATTATTTTAATTTTAGACAAGGCAATAAGGAAAGGGAGATTAGAATGGTTTAAAATACCTAATTTTAACAATTTTAACTTTTAATAAAGTTAAGATAAAGTCTGAAGTTGTAGTTAGTTGGGCCCAGTTAGACCTATCTATCATTCACTAGCCACAGATTTACTTGAGGTGCTGACAAATCTGTAGACCTCTCATCCTGTTAGTCAAGTCCAGTGCAGCTAATCCTTGTTAGGCGATCTGGAACTGGACTCCATTCCTGAGYCCATCATCTGTCTTAAAGCGAGCGCATCATAGGACTATGCAGTCTGGGAAGGCCCTCAGGAGGTCTCTAGTCCAGCACCTCCCTCAAAGCAGGGTCAGCTCTGGGGTCAAAGCCTGGTGCTCTGTCAGGTTGTGAAGCCCTCCAAGGATGGAGATGGCACAACCTCCCTTGGCAACCTGTTCCAATTCTTGGCTGTCCCCAGGATGAAAAAGCTTTTCCTTACATCTGTSTGAACTACTCCTGTTTGAACTTACACGCATTACCCTTTGTCCTCCCACCATGTACCACTGTGAAYAGCCTGGCCCCATCAGGCTGTTCATACCCTGGCCCCTTCATACCCTCCTGGTAGAGACTGGGAGGCTGCTGTTGGCCCCCCACCAAAGTTTTCCCTTCTCCAGGGTAATTGAGCCCATATTCCCCAGTCTCTTCTCACAGGGCAAGCACTCCAGATCCTACCATCTTGGTGGCCCTCTGCTGAGCTCCCTCCAGTATGTCCATGTCTCCCTTGTATTGGGGGGCCCAAAACCAGATGCAGCACCCCAGATATGGTCTCATGTCCCTTGCCCTGCTGGGTGCACTCCTGCTAATACATCTCAGTACATGACTGGCCACCTCTGCTGCAGGGAGGTGCTCTTTTGGCAGGCCGTGGGGGCTTTGCCCACAGGCTTTTCTGCCGCGCACTGTGGAGACTGATACCCACACCAAATCCAAACCAGCCTGCTCAGCTGAAGAGCAGAGCACCATGTGAGCTAATTTTCTTTGCCAAGAAAGTTGCTAAGAAGCAGAAGAAATTAACCAGAATGGATCTCCATGCTATTGCAGTCAGATGATTTTCTGCAATAGCTTGCTTAGAGTTAATTGGACAATATAGCATGACACAATTGGCAGTGTGGTCATCTCCTTTCATGAGGAAAGAGAGCAAGGTGTGACTGTCATAGCTGTASTTGTGATAGTCTGAAGCCACTAAACAGCAGGCTTAAAACAGCTATCTTCGTGTTAGAAATAAAAAAATTCTAGAAGTCAACATAGCCATCTACCTGGCTTCTTCAATGTCTGTGCTTTCAGCAACAGCCATCTTGAACTGACTCAGAGCATTACCTGAGGCAGGGGCACCCTCACACTCAACACATAGTATCCAGCACAACACACATCCTAGGCAGAGGARGATATAAATGTTGGCTGCTTCTTGATGCTATAACTGAGAGTTACAGGCTTCCAATGGTAGTAACTGTCTTTTTGTCCTCACTGAAAATTTTATTTGTCCTGAATTATAAATGTCTCTTTTTTTTTTTCTCAAAAATATATGCAAAATCCTATAAAGGATATAAAGTAAAAACTGTACATGTGTCAGGTTGAAATGGAAATAAGAAGCCAGGCAGTCAATTTTTTAAGACTCCTTTAAGAAAGTAAGTATTACAACATTGAAAAATGGTTCCTTATAAAGTCAGCTTTACTGGGGGAAGGAAGGAGGACAGGGGAAAGAAGAGTGTATGCTCTAGAGCTATGAAAGAGTTGGATGGAATAGAAAGATTATCTTGCCAGTAAATATGCAGAACAGATTCTCAAATACTTTTCTGATATGCATTGCATTTTTATTTGAAAGAATATATGAGAGGCACTGCCTGTGTCATTATCTAGCAGGCCTACTGGTCGGTAGAGTACATTAATATTAAGTCATTTAGTGTATGTTTGCTTGGAGACAGGGCAATTTTGAATCTAGCACTGTAAAATCAGTCAGGTCTTATGGAGCCCCTCTAAGCTGTTCACATATCTGAAGAACTGTCAGCCCGGGCCAGAGAGGTCAGTTTGGGCTGATATCCCACTTCTCACCATGTCTATTGGTAGATATTTTTGGGAAGGTTGTAAGACACAGAGATCCTTTCCTGGAAATACCCTTATTTGCAGAGATTTAGAACCATTCTGAGCTGCATATTGCCTCCAGACCATCGTGTTTAATTGTTAGAGAGTTGTATTCCTAAACCTAGGTAAACCACGTAATCACAGGACGGACGTTAGTCTTATCTCTCTCTTGTACTTCTCTGTCTTACCCAGTACTTTACAAGCATTCTAAATTTTCTTTTACATAATTAATAAAAGAGTAAATAATTGAATGAATAAGATATTTTTAAATGTGCCCTCATTTGGTGGTAAATCTAGAGCAGTAAAATGCTGTATCAGTGAATCACTTTCCAACTTAGGAATTGTGGTGGAGTCCCATCTTCCACACTCTGCCTACAGTAGCCCCTGCCTGTTCCTTCAGACGTCACCTTTGGTACCAGAATTTGATGTTAAATAATTAGTAGAGCACACGTGAAGAATATTATTTTTCTGAAAGATTCAAAGGAGCTTTGCTTTTCTTTGGAATTCTGTCAAAATTGGTTTGGCCAACTTCAGATGTTCTCCACCCAGCTCTGTTTAAAGTTGAGTCTGATAATTTTTGTCTCAGTAGAGAAAGTGAAATCATCAATCATCCCATTAGGTCATGCAGGACAGCAAGGTCTAAGATGATAAGCAGCCAGTCACCCAGTCTACTGCTATATGAGTACATCTGTTAATGGGGAGCTGGATAAAGCTGCACCAGGCTTCCCACTCTTTCTGACTCTGCCTTGCACAAATAAGGGTGGAGTCTTGAAACATGGAATGAAGTTATTAAATGGGCACCCCATATAGGCAGTTATAATTTGTGCTATAAACAGAATTACAGACAGTTACCCAGGCAGCTAAATACAGTATCCATTATGCTGCATATGGTGGGCAGAACTGACCTCTTTTTGGTCACACTTCAAGTTAACAAATTCTGAGTGATCACATAACCATAAGCAAGAGACAGCAAACTAGGTGATATGGGACATATAGTACCTGTCCAGGACCGGAAGGGAAGTCTCATGGAAATCAGAGCCATATTACAGTGATAACAAAGTCACTCAGAGTTTCAGACAAGAACTATCCCAGTGATGCTTAGGCTCCAAGTAGGTCTCTCAGCCATAAAACCTAGCTCACTTTCTGGGGAAGGATCAGCCACAGATGCTTGGGCAAACAGGGTGTCTTCACTGGGCATATTCTGAGATCTTACACATACTATGTCATGGGAAACCTGTCATCACATCTGTACATCCTGGAAACAGGAACAGAGGAGATGYTGCTGAGGGTCTACGTAGAAAGTAAGCGTAAAGAGAAGGCGACGATGACCACTCCTGACTGGCTAAACCAAGCTCAGTACCAACCACCCTGTCTCAGTGAACAAAGAGAAAGAGCAAATACCCTTCTGTGCTCGACCGCTCTCCCACCAGAGAACATGCCCTCAGGAGCTGGCATAAAGCAGGGCTTTGATGCCACACTTTCTGGGTGCTAATCCGCAGACCGGACAGCACACAGAAAGGGTGGACACCTGGGTGGGAACTACTGAAGGCCACTGTGGTTCCTACCCTGAGTCTGGGTTAGCCCAGCTATTACAGCCCTTCCCCTTGGCTGCCCCCACAGCAACAGAGTCTACCCTGAGTACCTTCCAACAAGGTCATTAATTCCCAAAAGCTTGGCATCCAATCTCTCGCCAATCCTGTGCTCCCTTGTCCATATTTCACCTTCTGCCTGACCCTCATTCATGAAGAGGTGTGCTGAAATCAATTCCACCTCACATCCCAGACTGGCCAGACAATCTGGGATGGGTTCTTTTTCCTGTGAAGACAGTCTCCAGCAATCACGATCCACTCTATATGCTCATCTCCTTCCCCTCTTGCTCACTTGCACACACCAGGTGATATACCTGGCAGCTTTCCCAACAGTTTCAAACTTATGAATTATTGATCTGGCTTTGGCTGAGGCTTGTAAGCCACCTTTCCAACAACTTTTGTATTATCTCTGTGTCAGCGAGCACATTTTTTAGCAACCTCAAGCTTATCGTGGCAAGTCTTATCCCCAAATACGGCAGAGTCCTTTCTCACAAAAATTTCCTCAAGAAATTCTCTGCTTCCCTGTGCCCATCAGCTCTCCAGCACAGTCTTATTCCTTGAGTCACAGCTCACTGGAGAAAGCATCATAGGTCAACCCCGGCTCTGAAGATATAATACTATACATGTAAATATACATAGCATACTGTATATAAATACATAAATGTTCCAGTGACCACATTAAGGAAGACTGACAATGGAGGCTGAATCCTTACCAARCCCTTCTCGATGGACACTTTATACACATACTGACCTCCTTCTACCGCACAGCAGCAACTCCTCCTGGGTTGCTTTTTGTGAAAGTACATGATTCAAAAAGCAACGATTCATCATTGTCATCTCTATCAGCAGTCAAGGAGTATATTGGTCATCCTGGTCACATCATTTTGACTGGGATGAGGGAGGGAGAAGACTAATATTCTATACCATATTTCTCAAAATGATATTTCATTTTGAAGTTTGCTCAAATGTTTACCTTTGGTTTCACACTGGTTTAAACCTGGTCCAAAAGGAAGGGATTTTTTCCTGTTTTTTTATTGTCTTTTCACCCAAAGGTTTGAACCAATTTTGTTGTGAGACACCCCTCCAGCCCAAGCAGTCTGGTTAGCACACCAGAACATTGCTAAGATGCCCCACTCGTAAAGTGATGTATTAGCTGTGTCGTCATGTAGCAGTGAACAAGAGATCTACCACTAGAAGTAGCATAATCCTCTAATACCTCAAGGTCCAAAAGGTGTTCAATCACCATGAACATTCAGGCAGGTAGATCAGTTTTGTTTCATCAGAAATTATTTCATGCTGTTGCSATCTGTCATCAGGAAATGGCCTCCACAGTATCCAGCAGGTAGCTAATACAGAATGGGAGAATGATCTTCTGTATTATCATTCATGTTATCATTGTTATACAGAAGACACATTTTTCTCCATTCACACTGCTTTAACTTGCAAAACATCCAGGGCTACATTTTGAATCCTTTTCTTTGCTGATAAAATGCAAACCATTTTTCTTTCCTGTGTATGCACACGTGGCTATTTATTACTGCTTCCTGTGCCCATCAGCAACAAAATTCTTGCTGTTTCATCAGTAAGAAAGCCTAAAACAATTTATAGATCATACTCTCCTCTATGAGAAATGTGAATTATGTGGTCAGTAGAGCCTTCAGCTACTTGCATCTGTAGCTTTTTCCCAACCAGTCTCTGGGATCGTTATCTACACTTTCATTACCCCAAGATGACATTAATGCCATTCAAGGTTGACTGGTCTGCCTGATAAAGCTAAGCATAAACCCAGGCTGATGCAGATTGTGACTGACAGTTTTCAGAAGAAAAGCAAAAGCCAGGAGCACATATCAACTCCCTAGAAAGAGCTGCATTTGGCTGCCAGTTAAATATATGAATTTTAAAATTGTTCTGTTTGATATGCTGCATAGAATTTTATATGATCTCATTATAATCTATACCACTTTCTCCTCGTGTTCCTGAATGTCTGCAATAGTCATCTGTCAAATCACAGGAGCTGGTGTCCATTTGCAGAGTAAAAATTGTACATTGTCAATGAGTAGCAAGCAACACTTCCAAGGAAAGCCCCTGCATAAGGGAGTGGAGGAGGAAGGGCAGGACAGAGAATGAGGATGTTGCTTCAAACCTAGGACTCAGGGTAGCGGCTAACAGCTGTTGTCCCACAATACCCCATGCCTCGCAAGACACAGAATTCTGAAGCAAAAATGCTTTTTCACGTTGCACTGAGTGTGGCAAACATGAATTTAAGCAGCAGATTTATTTGGGTGGTAAGGAGAATTTGGAGAACTGAATGTGAAACTAGTATAGTCAACATAGTAGCTGGTAGCTTATTTCTATTTATTCAATTCTCTCTACTTCAGTTTGATGGTACTTTTTTCACTATTGGTGTGCCACAGATTTGTGTGTTGACAGACTCAGTCAATTCTAGACATTGTCATGAAAATTTAGGCTTCAGGGTCTAGTTACAGCTTAGGCCTTTGACGCCGAAGTTGGGTGACATTTTTTCAGTGAATGTACAAATAACCAAATATGTTTTGAACGGGACTGTGATCCAAATCAGGAGAAACTGTTGGCTGGGACAACTCAAAGAGGCAAGATTTTCTGAAACAAGAAAAAAACTGTGCATTGGTAGAAATGTTTTACTTCAAAATTGCCATAACCTTTTAACATTTTCAAATGTGAAATAGTGAGCTCTTTTGAAATAGCATTTTTACTCTCTGTATTGACACACAGGTTTTCAAAAGGAGCTTAGAAAGATCAAAAATTATCCAAACCAAAATGAAATATTTTCTGTCCAATTCCAAATGAATTATTTGAATGGTTTTGGTTGTTTCATTTTCTTAACTTTCTAATAATCCTAAAAACCGTGCCTTCTCCTTTTACCCTCTTCTTCAGAGCCAGCAAATTAATCATCAAATTCATTTCTTGTCCAGCTCATCTTGGCACAATAAAGATGTTCAAAGTAATAGAATACTGGCCTAAACTTTTGGTGATAATAAAAGTGAAATGACTATGAAATACTGGAATTATCTTCAATTTGCCACAGGAGATGAAGGGCCATTCACTCAGAACCACTGTTATAAGCTGTCTACCAATTCAAGCTATTGTATTGTATTGTCTACACAGCTCCCCCATACAATTTGTTCACTTAATTTGAAATCCTGTGATCCTTTGCAATTCCATTTCTCCTTTCAATTACTTGACGTTCATTTTCCTGAGTAGCCACCTGAAATTGCACATGGACTGCCCACATACATTTAATTGTTTTTTCTTTTTCTTTCATTTTTCTTTTTATGCAATCTTTGCTCTTGTTTGAAAGCTAGTAATTTTCATCTAAACCTCTTTGTTTCCTTCCACTGTTTCCTTAATCCTAACCTTTACTTATCTGGTTGTCTATTTATTTACCATTTGTTTTGCTTCATATTAAAATTCCCTGAACTGTCTTTCTTTCAAATAAAAAAAAAAAAGGCAGATTTGCTAGTCTTGTGCCCTGTTTCCCTTAATGGCAGACAATTCTCCTACCTGCAATTCTCCTACCTGCTTTGCGCCATCTGTTGCTGCCTATTTGCAAGCAAAATTAAAGTAGCACTCTCGTTTCATCATCATGGACAGATCACTGAAGCTCAATGAGTAGCAGTGGTCAAAAAAGYGAATGAGACGTGAGGCTGCGGTAGGGAAGAGCTACAGAATAACAGTGTCTTGATTTCTGGATGTGCTGAGAATTTTTTGCTCACACTGGACATTGCCAAGAGGAGCAGTACTTTGGCACCTCTGCAAACCAGCCAGCTGATGGAGCACCCTCCTGCAGACCACGGAGGCCAGCTGTGCCCACCCCCGCCTGGGCAAAGAGGGGACCCAGGCGTCCTCAGGAAGTAAGAAATGCCCCACCTCAAGTGTCCTGTCTCTGTGTGTGCAGGATGTCCACGGGCTGCTTCAGGCGGCTGTTTTGAGAACCGACACCTTTATAAGCAAAACAGCAACAGAGGAATGTCCATAGCAGGATGAGGAAAAAACTTATTGTTCCCATAAAGACTAAGTGGACACTTCTTGCCCAGGAGAAAGGAACTTGGTGTTGGCCTACACCTTCCTTCTGGATAAATCTCACCTCTGAACTGAAGTCTCCCAGTGTCATAAGAGCTGTCACTTTTCCCGTAGTGGGACTATACATATTCCAGCTTCCTAGAAACAGTTCTGCAGCCGCTCACAGCTCAGTCATCTTCCAGGTTCAGATCTCAAGTATTCCAGTTCTTCTCTCCTCCTGCCCAGAGTCTGGAAGCTATTGCCTAAAGCCAAATTTCAATGCCTGCTGTCAGCACATTTCAAGATGCACTAACTTAAAATGAGACAAACTTCTCTTAACATTTAATTCACCTGGCTGGCATGTGTCAAGGGAAGCATGTCATGTTTACATATGGCTTTTTGCTATGAAGTATTACCTGTCATGTGGTATAGTCATAAGTTACCTCCTAGTCTAAAAAGAGCCTGAAGTGAGTAAAATAATTCTCAGTTTTCCAAAAGATCATGGTGACAATATTCCCACAAAGGAAAGGGCGAGAATCTGGCCTTAAAAAGATACCATTTTCATATTTCGTCCTGCTTACCAGAAGCAGATAGTCCATTGCTTAAGGTAGCAAGAGCGATAAACAAGATGTACTAATACCATGCAGCATTGGCTCTGAAAGCCTTACCAATAATACCAAAGATGAACTTGTTTGCTTAACTTGGTTTTGTTGGKTTTTTTTTCTTTGTAAGAAAGCCAGTAATTTCAATATTGCAAATACTGGAATTTTCTAAATATAATTAGCCATTTAGACCCAGTTATGTCAACTCATTTCTCAAGTTTCTTATCTAAATGGTTGGGAGAAGAATAAAAGGCTTGAACAAGGGATTGCAGTGGCTCTGAAAGGGAGGTATTGCTTTGGGTGTCTATCTGCACCAAGTCTCAAACGGAAACACACAGCTTCCCAAACTCCTGTGCAGGCTATTAAAACGCTTTCTGTAGGAATGCCACAGTAAATTGACACTAACTACCAGGTTCCTTCCTAGAGCAGATAGTCAGATAGGGCCAAAGAAAGGGCAGACTGAGCGTTATGAAGCTCAGCCAGGAGTGAAAGAGCAGTGTCTTGTGATTTGAATTAACAGTTAATTACTGCCCACTTGTGGCAAAATGGCAGGGGCTTGGTTGGGCTGCTAAGAAAAAACCTGCAGACAGACAGCAGATACCCAGCTGTGACCTCACGAGGTCTCTAAGATTTGATGGCGACACGATGGTTTCCTCCTCTTCTGCCAGGGAGAATGTCATCAGCAAACCACAGACAAAGGTGGCTAGTTGGAAGACGTCATGCTATATAAAACATGCTTCTGCTGCAAAGCTTGAAACAGTTAAACRCTTTGTCCAGCACCATCATATAGCAACATAAACACAACCCTGCAAAATAGAGTGGTTTACAGCAAAGAATCCCCACAAGAAGTTACTGTGAAAATCCCATACACAGCTATATTTTTATCTCTTATTTACAGTGTAAAATTGAATACAGATCCTAAGTGAAATAAGTTAATTGTATGTTAATGAATAATCTGCTAACAAATATTGTTTCAGAAATGGTGGGTCCACATTTCTTCCAGTCAACACATAGGGATGAATGTGTATGAATGATCTATCGCCTTATATATGACTAAACCTAAAGCAATTTTATCAGCTTAATATTACACAAGTCCTTTGGGAGAGTAGTACTGGCTGCTCCCTGCAAATCAGGAACCTGAAAGCTCTAAAAGGCAGGCTTGTGAAATATCAAAAAATTTTATAGCCTGAAATGTTTAACAGTCTTACAAAATGAGCAGCAATTGCAAACCGATTTGTTGTTTTAAAGCCTGCTTCATAAGATCCTGCTATTCGCAGCAGAGTACATCAAGGACCTTTCAGTTCAGAGGCCTGCAGAAGCTAGAGACTGGAAAAATTCAAGGGCAAGATCAATGAGGGGAGGGGTATGGCATTATATCATTCTCTGAAATATTACATCTGTTATGCATAGCCCAGCTCAGCAAGGGTAGCTTTGCCAGAGTAGTTGCTGTGCCTTTCATTCTTAAATGGACATTTCAGTGCACTTTACAAGCAGTGAGTTAGATCTTGTTATTTTCTTCCCATTTTACAATAGGGAAACTAAGGCATAAAATGATTAGGAAGCTTATTTTCAGGCACACCTGCTCTACATAAATTTAGTGGGACCTCTGCAAATCAGACTGCAAATGGTAAGTCTGAAGTTACAACCGTCTGCTCTATTGGCAACAGGAAGAGAAGCCAGAGCTCTTGTCCCCTAATTTTTGCTTTAACCAGCAGTTCTCACCCTTGTAATGACAGCTCTTTTTATTTTGCTGGAAAAATGGAAACATTTGGCTTGTGACACCGTGTTAATAAATGATTCGGGTCCTCTTTGATCACATCCCTAGCCCTCCTTTGGCAGGAAAAGGGAAACATTCTTCACAACAGTACTTCCATGAGATGGGCTTGTAGAGCACACATTTATTAGGGACAGTCCCTAAAATCGTTAGCCAGATAACATTACATTGTGCCCCCATTACATCTGCCTCATGTACTTTTTTGTCTTGTCTGTCAGCAATTAACAGCTAAGCCAAGTGTATTTTCTCCAACTCAATTCACAGTAAAACAGGTTTTTAAAAATCTACAGAGGGAGCATGCAAGGTGTTCATGTACTACAGTGATAAATGTAGTGCAAATTAATTAGAAGATTATTTTGCAGCTATGGGGCCAGCCCTAGCCCCTACCACTGATATGGACTCCTCCTTCTGAGAAGTTTGACTGGAAAAAGTGAGGATTTGCAAAGTCTCTGTAGCATGAACTACCCATGCAGAACTTCTATTGATTTTTGATGTGTCTGAACAACAAACAAGAGCTAGCTGCAGGAGTGTAAGGTAAAAGTCAGTCATAAAGGACTGATGTTTAGGGAACATATAAATTAGTTAAAGAACTCTAAGTCAAAATAATGATGAAAAATAATGGAATAGAATATCAGATAGTCAATATTCTGTAGGAATCACTGCAGTGGGAGCATTCACATGAGCTAGCATTTTATAATAACACAAGCTTGAATATCTGAAAATAATGAGCCATAATAATTGATCCCAGCTGTAATGAAAACATAGCTTAGTATTTCTATTCCAGTCCTATTTGGCACTGGTCTCAATTTGGGAGTGATAAAAAGAAGCCTTAACATTAAATAGAAAGTGCTGAACAACTGATGATCTATAGGCAATGCAACATCCATGGCTTCTATATTTGAATTTGGTCTCATTGTGCTTTCGAAGCTCATTGTTGTAGATGGGATCACATTCAGTGAGTCCCTGAGACTGAAACTTGAGGACTTGAATCTGGACTTGAGGATGAAATGTATCCCAGTGGGAGAGGGGAAGAATCCAGTCCTTGCCAATGAGAAAAGCGATTGCCAGATTTCAGCTGGAAGAGAACCAGAATGACAATGCCAGACTGAGGAAGATGCAGAGCCACAACTAATCTTCAGTGGAATATTTCTGATCTGCTAAAGGAAAGTTAAGGAGTCTAGTACAGACTTCACAGGACTGGACTGGTATGTGGATGAAAATCTCTGCAATAGTATTTAAGAAAAAAAATATCAACCATTTTTTTTCTTTTCTGGAAGGATCTAACTTTCCAGGTATAGAGATAGAAATGGTACTAATATGGGTGCAAATGTACCTGGAGAGAATAGCATAAGGTATTTTTTCTATCAATTTCTAGCTGAAAAAAAAAGAAAAGTTGGCTTTGGCAAGTAATGAGGACACTGTAGAAAAACTGGCTATAGAAAATTAACTCCAGCAGAGTGATCTGGAATGAATTTGGTCTAAACAAAATGAAATAATAAAGGTAAATCTGTAATGGAGATTATTTAGTTCAAAATATGAAACTTTGATAAAAGAAGAGAAATGTAAAGTTAACTGGATGAGAAACTTTGGGAGTTGAATGGAGAGGGTACCTGGAATTTTATTAGGATAGATACTTTTTTAAAAAGCTATCCAAAACTTGAATCTTGAACAAGCAAAAATGTAGACAACAGTTCCAGACTTGTCCACACCAAAAGGATGTCAATAGGAACAGAAAGAATAAACCTGGATCAAAAAAAAAAAAAAAAAAAAAAAANAAAAAAAAAAAAAAAAAATGATCAGCAAAAAAAGCTAAATATTGCAAAATGGGAAACAGGGACATAAAATGAGAATTTCCAGAAGGCCAGATGAGTTATAGACACATCAAAGGGTACTAAAAGAGCAAAATAATGCACCTCTGAAGAAAAAGCGAGTACAGTTCCCCAAAGACTCAGACAAAGTATTTCTAGTAGATATGTGGAAATGATTAAAATATTTTACTAGATATTGGTAAAACCTTAACCAGAATTTTGCAGAAATCTCCAGTTCCTAGCACAAACCAGTTTCACACCAGGTAAGCAAAGATCAAGTTGGTGGGATGATCTTTTGAGAAGAGGCTAAGCAAGCTGGACTTGTTTAGTAAACCAAAGGCTGAGTGAGGATCCAAGGGCATCCTGTGAGCTTATCCAAAGAGCAAACTAGAATAAAAAAAAAAAGGACAAGACTTGTCAAAGGGATAAACACTGCCCATAAATAAATTTACATTGGAAATGTGGAGAGAGATTCTAGTCATAAGCAGAAAAGTGAGAACAGCTTCCCTGTAGGAGTACTGAGGCATAAAAGTTGATGTTTATGACAGTGATTATATCACTTCTAATATCAAAAAGTGGAAATCATAGGGTAAGAGGAAGAAATGTCCTCTAGCTTCTCTGTTCCTGAATTTCTTGATGTTCTTGGTACTGTATAGTTTTGCTGTGATTCTACTTTGCACTTATCTTTACTACTAAATTATTCAACATGGGACAAACGGAGAAAAAGACCTGCCACTTTAATATACTGCATAACTAGCCCATAAATATATTTCTTTGACATAGTAAGGCCAAGAACTTCCAAGGGTCAGAACAATAGACATGAAGATAATGAGCACAGTCAGTGCTGCCGTAGAGAAGCAAGGGAAGGGGAAAAGCAATATGAAAAAAAGGGGGTTGAAAAAAATAAGTAGATTGAATACCAACTTTCTTGCTTAGGTTCACAAGCCAGCTACTAATTGCTCATTATGGCAAGTTAGTTCATCATTATCCAGCTTTTCTTGCATCTTCTTCAGAAGCAGCTAGCCCTACTCAATTTCTGGCAAAAGGGTACCGGTTTTAGATGATTCAATTAAGTGACTTGGTAGAGCACATTTTATGCAGTTTCTCCATCATCTTTAGAGTGAGAAGAGCTGAGACTCTTTTGTGTATCAGTTGCATAATACAGAATATAAGGGACTCTGGTAGTTCTGGCAACTGGTACTGAAGACAATGGAGAAATAGTTACAAACAAATAAAACTGAAGCCTGATTTTCCTGGGGGTTTGTTAGGAGGGGGGTTCATCTTTTGTACATGCAGGGATGAGGATCTCACTGTCTTGCTGTGATGCAAAAAGCTTAAGCTCCCATGGTGCATAGGTGTAATTATTAGTAGCTATGCAAGACATAAAGCAGTGGAGAGTGAGAGTGTTACAGTTTCAAGTGAAAAATGCATCTGTCTGCAGAGAAGAATAAAAATAATCAACCATGAACATTGTTTTTTTCCCCCCACATGCTTCTGGAATTGCAACAGTAGTCACAAAGTATGAAACAAAATTAATTACTCACTGAACTAAATAGAATAAAGGTAACCTTAACTCAACACTTATGACTAAGAAGTTCATAAATAATGCACAAAGTAATTCAGAATGGTAGGAATACGGAAAAAATGGAAGTGTAAGTAGCTTCTGCAATAGCCAAGACTTCTTTGTATTTTAACATCTCAGACTTCAAAATTCTCTACCTTAGTTTTAATGCATTTTTCTTCACTTGAATTCAAGGCACAAGCTTTCGCTTGACTTGGCAATGTACTCAAGAAAGATATCATATAATGCTTAACTGAGATACTAAGAGCATACATTTCTTCTTAAAAATAAAGCACAAATCTCTGCATGTAAAGACCAGTTTTTCAGAAGCAATTCATTTAAATCAGACTGAAAACAAAAAACACCCCCACTGACAAGGTGGTCTAAGATAATCTTGAGAGGAAATACTATATGTTGAATAATACTGAAAAGAAGTTAGAAGTAGAAAAGACTGCAGCTCATTTTCTAATCAGTAAAGAATAGATAAAGCTCAGTCTGGAAATTATAACTAAGTCTAAATGATGTCCTTTCTATGTGTGCATTGAAACAATTCATTATTCATATAAAATGGTAGGAGAAAAACCTGTCACTCATGTTGTCTGTGTGAGAACAAAATATCTGCTTACAAATAATAGRAGGCATTATGATTAACAATTCACACAGAAACTTAGAGAAAGCCCAAATTTAAAACACCTGTGAGCATGACTTCAAAGGCCAATATAATTGGTTTTGACACACCAAAGTACACTGGAAGATATTCAGGTGAGTGCACCTATTTCTATTGGGATTCCAAAAATGTTAAGTATTTCCACAAGCCATATTTTTATGGGGGAACTGTTATATGTCTCACCCTCCCCACTGTTTATCATAGCTTAGACAAATCAGAGGCTCAAGGAAAGACTTTAAGTATTTCAGTTGTCTTTAATGAGACAAGAATTCTTGGTGACATATTTTTTCTTTTTCTATAAATACCTGCATCCTTTTTTTCCAAACCTACTGAGCCAGGAAAAAGTTAGAATACCAGTTTTACTCTGTTCTCTTCTTCCCTTTAACTGCTATGTTACTGATGGCTTATGCAACCTCAGTCCCASTGATGCCCTCATCTCAAAGAAGAGCTCCAATTCTACCTTTCTCCCCCGAGATAAGAGTGCCACTTCTTTTTGAAATATAAAACTGGAGGGAATCATGTGGTGATTGTTGKGGACCATAAAAATATACTACAAAGACTGTTTCTGAGAGCTGCTTGAGAGCTGTTGTCTTAAATTATTACTTTTACACACCCAATGACAATAATGTATACATAGAAAGAAACTTCAAAGCTTTGGGTTGCTCTGAATAGAAAAAAAAAAAAATGAAACATTCACCTAAAAATACTATAATAAAATGTCTTGATTCATTTGGAAATAGCATTATTTGAGGGATAATTTTTTCTGAACAGTTTGGCAAAAAGAAAAAGGGCAAATTCCCAACAAGCTTGATTTTTCTCTTTTGGCAAAAAGAATTTCTGCTGAAAATTTCTTAATCCAGCCCTTATAGCTATTGCAAGGAGAATTAAAGATGCAGGCAGTCATTTTCAGATTGACAGAAGCAATTAGCTGGAGCAGGAAGGATTTTAAATGATATCCATTTGAGGAAAATGAAGAGAGTGCTGATGAAATTGTTGTTTCAACAAATGAGATGGATTGTGATGATAATTTTATATTTTAAGGACACAATGCAAGAGAGCAAGAACATAAAGAAACAAAACTTAACCAAGAGAGGTTAACACATAAATTTGCTATGGATGTAACACAGTTTCTATGGGATTCCAGTGGGAGTTAAACACAGTAAAGCAAAGGTTACAATCATAACTGAAACGGCAGCTTCCACTGATTAAAGAGAAAAGGTTTAAGGCCAGCATTCAATATCCTTGCCAAGGATATTTCAAAAGAGGCTGACCCCACTGAGGTTTTTGGTATATTTCTCTGTGAAAAAATTAAGTGGTAGGCACTGCACCAGAAAATGAACCTGCACAAACGCAAGACACTCTCAGCAGTGGACGTGCTCCATGCAATGATGTCACCAAATCAAGTACACGTACTAAAAATGACTGGCATCCTAACTCCAACCCCAGTTGTAGGATGAGCCTTACACAAGGCCCCCAAGTCATTGCACAGCCAAAGTATTTTCCCACATCGCAGTTCTCTTTGCAGCCCATACTTTGCTCTAGCAGCTTCTTTCCATCCCCACTCCAGCTGCAGCCCTCTGCTCCCTGTTGGAGCACAGAAAATGCAAATTGCCATTAGTAGTAAGAGACAACAGACCCCAGGACTGAGGTTGTCTTGGACTGAGCTGGTTTTAGCTTGCTTAAGCTGTGATAGCAATTGTCTAGCAGCTACGTAACTGCTCTCTAAATTGGTTTTAGCTTTCATCTAATTTTGTGCAATGGTGTGGTTAACATATTATTAATAGCAATAGCCAGTAGCTATGTTCTGTGGCATAAATTCTAGAATTAAATGTGCTGTGGAAGAGCACCAACACAGGCAGATATCAGAGGTCCCCTACAGTGAACACAAATCACAGTGGGCAGCTACTGGTCACTACAGGAGTGCAGCCCTGCAAATCAGGGACAACAAAGACAACCAAAAAAAAATGGATAACTGGCAAGCAATGAAAAGAAAGAGCATACATGCACTTTGTGCCAGGAAAAATGAGAAAAATAACCCCAAGGAGACTGCAGGACCAAGGAAGAAGGGATCACTGCGACCAGTATCAAACTCCTTCTGGCAAAGCACCCAGGGCATCAATGACTCTCAATATCCTCACCCCCTTCTTCTGGAAGGACACTGAAGCTGTGACCTGATGACTCAGAGAACCTCTGCATGAGTGACCATAACACCAGTGAAACAACCAGGTAAGTAAGAGGAAATTTGGCCTTTGCAGGTTTTGGTTTTTTAAATGAACATTTTAACTGTGTTTTTAATGTTTTGGGTTGTTTTTTTTTTTTTTCTTCTGTGTTCTCTTGGACTATGAGTGTTATTATTATTGTGCCTGGACTAATAATAACTGTTTGTTGTATTTGATTAGCCTGTCAAGACTTTAATGAGACTAACAATAAATTCTTCTACCTTACATGTTAGGTATATTCCCTTTCTGTCCATAACAAGGATTTGAGAGTAATATGAACAGGTGTATAGACCCGTTTTGTGATACAATGAAATCCTATAGTGGAATTAGTCTTTTCTAAGGCAGTGTAGGTGTCTGCAATGAGCCTGATCCCCTTAAAGTAATGGAGTTCAGAACATGATTCATTCAGAAAACGTGGACATTGACTTCAGGATAAGATGGATTGCATTAGAGACATGACTGACTATATAAACTAGATCTCCATTGAGTATTAAGTGGTAAGACTGGCTGTAAGTCCCTGTACTGGAGATGCTCACTTTTAGTCACACCAATAGGACCCGTAAATACCCCATTGGTCCATGTCCAAGAACAGGCAAAGACATACTTGCATGGGATGCTTGATCTGGTTGATGGAGGAGGAAAATCAGCAATAGCTGCTTGCAGGAGATAAAGCAGCCAGTAGAGTGGTGGAGTGTGTATGAGGACTACTGCTATTGGGGTATGTCTTGGTTGCCCCTGTAGGAATAGGTTGAGGTGCTGTTAATCCCTACATTAGTTACCATTGGATGAAGAAATTACATTTTCCRTAGGAAGGGTTGCAAGTCTCCATGGTAAATGAGAAGCTCAATCATTCCTTTCTTCTGAACAAAACAAAATTCAGAAGAGTAAAGGCTGGAAATTATTTGTGGAAACAAATTTTAAAAGGAAAAAAAATACACATCATGTTTGAACACTGATGTTTTAGTCAGCCCTCCTGAAGACTAAAACAGCTTCTTTGGCATTGGTTTATAAAAACAGAACATTTTGTTCATATGCATCAGTAGAAATGCATGTGAAATTGCAAACCACTCAACTCTTCTTTCATTAAACTTCTGGACATTACCCACAAGATGACAGTGAACACTGCTATGATTAAAGGCCTGACTTATGCCTGTATTGCTATATAGTATCTATATTGCTGATATAGTATCTAATGAGTTGGTGTCCCTCCCGGTAGGGGAATTAGCCATGCTCCTAACAGACTCATCACAGAAAATTACTATTGAACTAAAGAAAGGGCAGAACATCTTTCAGAGAAGGAAGAGAGGGGTGGGTTTTTTTCCAAATCCACATGCTCAGTATGTGATCCTGAATGCTCTTGATTCCTGTCTGCACCAAACAGGAGTCAAACAACAGTCATGTTGTAAGACTTAGCTACCTTTCTCAGAATTGTATCAATTTTCTCCTTTGGAGAAAGCAGTCCCTGTATATGAATTTTATCAAATAGGAAACAGACTCTGAAACCACACGTAAGATGCACTGGAGACTATCATTCTGGTTTGTAGCCTTATATTTCCTGTCCATGGGACCATGCCAAGCCAACTGACTCTGTTTCACAAGGTGCAATATCAAAGCTCATTGGCATTGTCCTGACATTCTCTCTCCTCTCACTACTCTTCCATAGAGGAACTGGTAATGCTCATTTGTGGCACTTTTAAAAAATGACAAAAGAACTTTAAAAAGTCCTATCTCAGTTGTTCAGATTTTATTTTCCTTCCTGTTTAGGAGGCATGGAGGAGGGAATAGGTGGAGGAGGGCTGTTAGCCGTTCCTGCACTGTTTCATGTTTCATTCAGGGATGGCATTTACTGCAGCCGAGTCAGCACTTCTCCCTTTTTTCTCCAGGTTCATTTTATGCTGAGTGTTTGACTGCAAAAATTTGATAGTGCTTTTCATAATTTTGTTAACCCACATTAGTTTCTTTTGTCATTTTTGACACCTAGATTCCTCTGTAATGAACACAGAGGATATCATGCCGCCTATCTCTGCTTTGAATACCTCTCATTCCTCCGCTGCAGGTTTTCTCAACAGTCCTTGATTCTAATCTGTTTTCAGCAGCTCGTTTGGCTTTCTCTCAAAGATTTCAGTGTTCAGGTCCCAGCTCTTCCATGCTGCCGCTTTCTGAACACATCTTCATGGGTATTTTATTCAGTGAGTACTGTGATGGATTAGCTTTTATTTATTTACCAAGGTGCATGAACATCATTTGCTACATTTGTGTGTAAGCAGAGATAAATTGAAGTCAGACACAGTTACACAGTCAAAGAAAACACAGGAAGGAATTCAACAGAACAAAATGCTGAACAGGGAATCATTAAGGAGATGGTTTTTGGAACAACAGTTTTCAATCATTTCCATACCCAGGCCTGATTATCAAAACTGCAGTTATCCAAGAAGTTGACTGAATGGGCAAAAAAGGCTTTTCTATCAGAAAATGGGCCATACAAGTACAAAGCACAAGGGATCAAAATTACTCCAGTCAACTGTTGTTTCACAAACTGATTTTTTAACGAATCAAATACAAGAAAATTTTCACCCCCACTCCTTGCCCCAAAGTCATTAGCTGCAAAGTCCCTATCATTGACCTATGAAATTTCCATTTCAGGAGTCTTGGAATTGTTTCAGAAGAAGTTTGTATCTTCAAAAGAAAATAAATAAATGGAAAACAATTACATCTTTTATAGTATTCTCCCACCTTTTCCATGGGGATCATTTCAAGTCCAACAAACGCTGATAACATTCTCCAGGATGAAACTCTGGTTCCAAAGAAAAGCTTTTCGTGCCTAATAAAGGAACCAGTTTAGTGAAGGGAAATTAATTTGGAAACAAACTAAAGCTTAACCGCTTGTTATTCTGTATATGTTTGTATATGCATGGCAGTATCCAAGTGGGCACAAGGCACTTATTGAAATACCAGTCTCTATATTTCTCTCTTTTGTTTATCCTATGCTTTATGAAGATTAGCCTGTTGTTTTGTGGGAAGGAATTCCAAGGCAAATACCCAACTCCTCGAGTTAGAGGTGAGTCTTGTCCTCTTGGTAGATAGTTTCATTATTCCAGTGACACAAGGTTGTCCTGAATGGCTACATTCCTCTAGCCAGCTGGCTAAAGGCTTTCAGTAGCGGTACTCCGGCAGAATACCAACATCAACACAGAGGACCTGTCACACCATGATGCAGTCCTCAAAGCCACAAACTTTTCCTCTGCTTTGAACTTGAGAAGATTGCCTAGTAGCAAGACCATATCAGCAGTGAATCAGCAGGAGAGTGTCAGTTTTGTTAAATTACTGTTATAGAGTAAAGCCTAGGATTGTTGTTACCATCCTGTATTTTTAAGGTAAGTGATGGTTCTGTTCATATATTTTTGCTGAAAGACTATCTCAGAGGAGAGAGCATTCCTTTTAAACCAAAAAGGTATAAGATATAAAACATCCATTAAAATATTCCAGCTTTGATGCTATTTTTCTTTTTCTTCATTGTCTTTCTTTTGATTAAAAGTTTCAGTGTTTTCAAAAACCAATGAAGTTTCCAGTTTTCACAGAAAATAAGTTTTTAAAAAGTGAAATGAGAGGAAAAGGAATATCATTTCTAAGAAAAAATTTCTCTAGCAGAGTCCTAAAAGGGGCAGTTCATTCTGCAGAAAAACACACACAATGCCTATGCTTAACAGAATGGAGTCTCATTTTCCCTTGGAGACTTGCATTATGTTGAAATTCCAGGCTGTACTCAGTGGTGGCCCCATGCAGCAGCCAGTTGTCACTGCACTCAAAAGGAGAAAATCAAGGTCATTTTCACTATTCTTCTTTCCACCGTGAAGATTTTCCTGTGATGGAAACAGTCCATTGTAGCTAACCCACTGCAAATCATCTTTTAAGAATTAGAGTTTAATTAAAGCATTTACAAGAACTATCTGTGTAACCTATTGTACCTCCAAATATAGAGTCAAAACATTGAAATTGTATTACTTAGTCCTTTACAGAGGTCACTTTCATCATAGAAGGCAAAATAACTAGCAATACACCAACGAGGTGCTAAGTACTTCCTTCAAAATGGATCTTGAAAGTACTCAGTCTCTGTCAGGTGTGAGCCTTTCCCAATAACACACCCTTTACATACACAGCCTGATATTGTGATGACTGGTTTGGTAATGGCTGTGGCTAGGGAAACTTATGGATAATTTAACTTGTCAATTCAGGGGTTAATCAGAATTGATTTAAGACACAGAGCCATAGGCCCCCGGTTTGAAAGTGATCCCATAACTGATCCAACATTTGGCATACCAGTCCAAATCTCCATGTGTCAGGCATACTCTGCATACAGATAATTAATCCCAAGAGCCAGGCATGCAGAGTTGCTCACAGTAGCCTGGACCTTACCCTGTTATACCTGCATACTGCTGTTGTGCCTGATCCGGAATTCGTGGAAGTCAATAAGCCCTAGCGGAGATTATCTGCTTTTTCAGTTCACGACTTCTTCAGAGGTCCTTATTCCTGTAAGTGTATTTATTAGCTGCTGATACTGACAGAGATAGCCAAACAAATGCTTCTCAGGCTGTGGCTTATTTACAACCAGATCTGCTCACATACTCACTCTCCATCCCTTGTATCTTCATGTGGGTACAAGCTCCAGAGTCAGATGCAGCAGAAGACTTCTGGATTAAGTCTAAGTTTGGCTATAGTGATCGGTTAGCAAAGAATGGGCTCTGAATTTCCAGCAGGGCATTTCTGTGGCGTTAGCCATCTTTATGCATAATTTTCTGTAAACATGTTYACTCTCAGTGAGAGTAAACTCTCAAATGCTGCTTTACATCACAAACAACAGAGATAAGTTAATTTCTGCTTGCTGGATAAGCAGCAGAAAAAAATTAATGATGAGGATAGACAATACAAATTTTCTAACAAATAGTCATTGCAATAACATTTGCAAGTCACAAACCTTTCCATGAAGAACCGGAGACTGTCAGCATTTTCTTGTGCAGTCATGAGCTTGATTCCACAAGTCAGAGAAAACTATTAACTCTTTTATTTTTAAATTCATTTTGATATTATTTATTGCTATTTATTGCAATTAATAATTAGAGCTGAAGAGAAGGTGTATTTGAGGACAAAAGAAAACTCTCCTTATGGGCCAGTTTATTTAAGTCAGTGATTAAAGCGACAAAGATCAATGGAGTTGTGACAGAGACCTTTAAAAGAGTCATCATAATTCACATCAGTGCCTCTAAGAGGGCTGTAATTTTTAATCTTACAAATGTAACTTTTCAYCCTAAAGCCTGAGACACCCATCTAACATGTCGGAAAGGATTTCTCATCTTTCTCAGGATCCTAAATTCAGTGCATCCACTCACTTGTTATGGAATGAGCAACTGCAGTCCCACAAGCGTGCTTTCATATATGCTCATGGTTCAGTTGTCATTCTTGTGCTCCACCTCTGCCTTGTCACTCCTGCACATAATTAGTTTGGTGTTCTGTTAGATTCAAAACTTGTAGGCTGTTCACTTCCTTTCTTATTTGTTAATTGTCTTTCCTCTGATGAGGATACTGTAGGCTGTTTTCTGGTATTTTGGAACAAAGTGTTTGGAACAGAAGCACTGTATGTACATTCCAAACAGAAATAACACCCCATTAAAATTAAAAAAAACATCATCATCTTGTGAATTAATATTAAAGTACCAGACAATAGCAGTACCAGATGATAACATTATTTTGTCCTGTGGGCCTCGTTACTTGAAGGTACAACTGAAGGAGAGATGTTACCTGCACAGAGTTATTTTTTCCTGCAGCTAGCCTAGGCGCTTTCCCCAGCCCAGGCTCTGGAAACTCACACAGGGGTAAGAGGTGTTTTCTGCAGATCAGCAGTGTCAGTCAGACACTGGGCTCCGTTCTCCTGGTAACTCGTTCACTTCACTTTGCAAATGTAAGTAGCGTCACTAGAGCAACCACAGGCTCCCTATATTCTAGTCTGTTATTTCCATCTTGGAGCCATAAGAAGAGAGAAGTTCTCCCAGGGAAAGATCTGGACAACAATCTGACTTGCTGCAGGACAGAGAAACAAGAGATATGTCCATAGCAATGCCAGTCTCTCAGCGACGTAAGAGCAGCACCTGGGAGGGCATTGCAGTTCCCAGACAGCTGCTCTTCCCCAGGCTGGGCCAACACCACCTCCATTCATTCAGGCTAATGCTGAAGAGGAAGCATTAAAGGGTGACAAATAACMGCTGCCATTGGAACACTCAAACTTGCATCTCTGTTGGGTGAAGCTACCTCTAGGCTGTCCTTTCAAAAAAGGGAAGAAATGCTGGTGACACTAACAGATACCTGGGCCTTATCTCAAACTTTTGCATCCAGGCAGGGCAGTCCTTGGGCTCTGACTCAGGAGGCCAGGTTGTTATTGCCTCCCACTAGCCTGCAGCACCGTAATACAGGTTGTTCTGAGCTGTTGTACACCTATTTAGGACAGATTCGCCACTTGACTTGTATCTATATAGCATTTAACTTTCGTTTTGGACAGGAGAAAACAACTCTCCTGCATGCTAAGGAGGAAGAAGAATGTGTGGCAAAGGACTGTGCTTCTTGTGGTTTGCTTTTCCACACACTCTTTGAATGTGGAAAGCTCGCCCTCCAAAGCCAACCCAGTGTTGCCCTGTACAGACAAGTCCCTTGTGGACTAGGGCAAAATGGGTAGAGGGCATCCTGCTGTGAGCTTGTGGTGATCCACCAGTTTGTGTATGTCCAGGCAAGAGTGATGCTGGCTTTCTGTGTTTAATGTCACTCATAGATAGGTAATTAATCACCTTATCTAAGGTTCAGCACTGAGGTAGTTGGAGTCTGGGTTTCGTGCCACCTGTCCTGCAGGAGCACGGGCAGAGAGCATCTTACTACAGAGGCAACACTGTAGAGATTTCACAGATGCTCAGGGACAAGTAATGACAGCATCAAAACTGGTTTCTGCTGCTTGGGCCGGAAGGAGAAGAAACTCCAGAGAGTACAAGGGCAAAAGAGGGTGTGGATTATCTGCATCACTCTCCACTCTTTCTTGAGAAGGTTTGCCTTTCTCACTTAAACACCTTGGTCTATATTACCTGCCAGTTATTTGCACCTCCAGATTCATCAGTCTTGTTAGCCACATACAAAAACTTTATACTTTTTTTTTTTTTTTTGTGTATGGAATACACATTCCACATTTTGTGTGTGGAATATTTTTTCTGTGGAGGTGGAGCTGGGGGCAAACATAATCAGCTAAACTTTACAGAGTATGAAATAAGCAATTTCCTTTGTTTAATCAAACAAAATGACAGCAAATCGAGATGAGAAAAAGGATATTCTTCAACCTGATGATGTCTGGGGAGAGACAGGAAAAACTTTTACTTGCACAGATTCCTTCTCATCTGTTTTCTCATCTCACTTCTTTCACAATATATTGATTCCACTCACAGAAACGATTCRAGACTGCGCTGGACAGACACAGGTTCACCAAAGTCGCTAGTTTGTCATGGTCTTATGTGCAGCCTAATCCTGAGGGCTGTTGCTGAGTGTCTTCACTGCCGGCCTGAGCAAAGCAGTGCTCTGCAGCTCACACAGTCCTGTTCTTCCAAAGCACTGGCATGACACAATCACGGGTGGAAGACACAGCTTGAAAACTTTGATTTTTCTACCTTTCTTGCTCAAACTAAGGTTAAATAGGAGTTGATGAACTTTCCCAAGGGACTGAAATGACTTACAAGTTCTGCTCTAATTTAGTGAGTGGCCCCATACCAAAGAGAAGGGAGAGAGAACATGGAAATATTCAAGTGTTTGGACTTCTGCTGTTGTTGCTTCGAAAATTCCGATATTTAAAAGTGTTAAATAACACAAACATGCATAAAAACTGTTTGTTTGAGGTAGAATGGACCCCAAATGACACTTCTTTTTATTTTCCTCTAACCCCAATTTAATACTTTTATGTTTGTCTACTGGAACTTTAAAAAAAAAAAGATTTGTTTCTACTGCTCAGGATAACAGCTTGTAAAGGATTCAGACAGGCAGCTCACTCATCTTTTGATCAAGAGCTGTTTCAGGCATCTTATCTAGTGATCTCTGTGAAATGCAATAGAAGTGTGAAAACCTTTGTTAGTTATGAACCGAGTTAAATAATACTTTAATTCTGAAGCACTATTCTGGCAGTGTGCTTTTAAGAAGGTGCCAAATAGGAAAAAGGGCAATGTGATAGAGTGAGTCAACTAGAAGAGATACAACATTGTGTTCCTGAGTCACACAGGAAAAATACAGTCTGCCGAGACTGTGGTCACCTCTTACAAAGGGTTGCACATCTGCATGACTTGAGCTCCCATCTAGCTCAAGCACTGTTTTCAAATAGCCAGCACATCATTGCAGCAAATCATCAGTGCGTACGCTCTTGCTCTATATCTGTTTCGACTTGGCCAAACGGCGGCTCTCCCTGCAGCTCCTTGCAGTGCTGGCATTGCCAGGGGTTGTTTATCCTCCTGCTGCCAAATGCCTCATCCAAAGCATTTCAGTGCCTCTGCCCCCAAGTCCTCAGAGATGAGGACATCTCCTGTTTCCGGTACCAGTATGAGAACAAGAAACTCTTATGAGTATTTTATCAATGAGTCATGAATATTCTCATTCTGGCCATCATTCTTCTGAAAAGCACGTTTGCACAGCCTGTTGCAGAGTTTAAAAGGATGCGTACACCTGCTTAGGGATAAATTATGTGCCATAAACAGGACATTTTTATAGCATTTAAATACTAACATAAACATTGTAGTGGTATGCCAATAAGGACTCAATTTTCTAACTATTCTAGAGAGCTGGGAACAGCTGATAACTTGGAGATGGTAGATGTAAAAAGGACAGGAACCAATGGTGCGTGGTTGAATGTGGTGGTATGTAAGGAGGAAATGAGTGAAAGAGCATAACTGTTTATAGGAGAGGAGATATTAACCTTTGGGTAGGATTCAAACTAGTGAGAATGTCCAGAGTTATATCTAAAATAAACAAACAAACAAACAAAACCTGTATTAAAAAGGGGTATCTGGAGTCCAGGAGAAGGTTTTATAATGAACGAAGGATGAGGAAAATTAATGAGGAAGAAACCGGTGAAATAAGTTGATGTCAAAATAGTAGGGCTATTCATATRAAAAAGACTAATAAAAATCCTTTTCTTCCATTAAAATTAATTATATTTATAGATACAAATGACTGCTTACAAGCTATTAATAATATTTAAATGCATTTATCTCTGCCTACAAAACTCCTAAAGATTCTCTGTGCAAGACAGATTTTGGATCACTATGATATGCGCTAGGTTAACAGTTRGACTTGATGATCTTAAAGGTCTTTTCCAACCTAAATGATTGTATGATTCTATGAYATACAGTATTTTTTAATCCCAACAGTGTGCTGTACAAATGTGTTTATTAGAGCTTCATTGTATGAAATGCTACAAACCCCGAATTGGTAGTATAAGCATTCACTCTTTCCAGGAGTCCCACTGAAGCTAGTATGACTCTGTGCATAACTAAGTACACCACACTTCCATGATTTGCACTATGATACACTAAAAACACTGTCCACGGCTAATCCTCGATTTTTTGCTGGCTTTTACATGATTTTCCATTGCAAAACTGGATTACTTTCTTTTTATTTAATCCCATGTTCATTATAGTATTTTGAGCGTAAACCCCTTTTTATACAGTCATATAAAACGATAAGCACAAAAGGCCCTGTTTGGGACTTTTATACAAATGTTTATATGAACATTTTCAATTGCAATGGAGCTGAAGCTCGAACTTTGCAAGTTTTCAGCTCCATTATGAAGTTGATACTAAATAATGATATTAACATAATTATGTTGTTTTAAAAAATTTAAAAAATAACAAAAAAAACCCCAAAAAGTGTGTTGCTTTTCTATCAGATTGCAGCTAAATGTATGCTTCAGTCAGATTTGGAAGAAGACAGGTGCCGTTCATTAGCTAGGAGATTGATTGATGGGAAACAAAATCATATTTTCTTTTTTTTTACACTGAGAATGGAGGAAATTTAACTCCTAACCCTTCAATCTGTGTTGAAAAAGAGAGCAATCTCTGATAACTGCTTATACCAGAAACGAGGGGCTGATCTGGCAAAATCTACCATCTGGATGCTACCAGTATGTACGTCGCCAAAGCGGGCAGCTCAGCTCTGCTCCTGCTCCAGCGAGGACGCACCCCCGGCTGGATGGGGGCTGCCTTACCCCTCACCCAGAGCATCCCCGGTGCTTTACGCACGACGGGCTGCTTTCCCCTGGGAGGTGTAGGCAGGGCGAAGCGGAGCCCCGCAGCTCACACCAGGACCCAGGCGCATCTGAGGTGAAGTGACGAGAATGAGGAAGCCGAAATCCGCTACAGACAAAGCAAAACGAAACCAGTAACAAAAACGTGGTGAAAACATGTGAGATGAGTAAGCCAATCATTTGTATGTCACCTTCAGAATGTCAGTGCTGGTTTTCAGAAGTCTGAATAGCATATTAAAAAAAGGTAAAGTTTATAAGTATTGCAGGATTGGGAAAAATATTCCTTGTGTTAACTATCATGTGGTAACTGATACAATATTCAATTCAGTGAGAGTTTATCAGCAGGTTGAGATGAAGACTGAGAGAGCAGAAGAATTAGTTTGTCCTGATCAGTTTAACTGACCTAAAAAGTCATTTATATTTTTGAAACTAGAGGAGATTTAGAGCCATTAGATTTTATGTCATATCACTAAATTTAAGGGGAGTTTCTCATATAGACCTAATTTTGAAAAATATCTAAAAAATTTTCCAAGCTCTTTCCCCTACAAAGGGTAAAAATGTCTTGCTTGTATTAAAATGTCATGACTCCAAACTGAGTTTCAGTATATTTGATAGTCTCACTAGTGCTTTATATTTTAGTAGTAACATATTTAATGTATCCCTTGCTGTCATGAAGATGTAAATCCAAGTTGGGGGTTATAGTTTTAAATGACAATACAGAGTCTTTTTATTAAAAAGGTATTCTTCCAGTGATGCCACATGCACATCATTTGGATGTTCTTTCCTTCCTGCCCACCTTCCATCAAGGATGCTATAATAGGTATATCTGTTCTATAAATGGTAGATCATTCTCCAAGAAAGGGGCAAAACAGCAGTAGACAAGGACAACTATTTTTCTCTTACACCGACCAATGCAGAGAACTCTATATCCCAGTGTTAACATTCACAGAAAAGGAGGGTGCCACCAAAAATAWATAAAGAGCTGATTTCCTTAAGCGCTTATGTGTTTGAAAGGAATTAGGTAAATTTCTGTCACATCACTCTGTTAGAAGGCTTCTTGCAAGAAAAATGTTTACATCTTAGATATTTTGCCCTGCAGCTAAAAAACTTGTAACAGATTAGGTTTAAAAAGCTATATATTTATCATTGACAGGGCCTTTTTCATATCAGGATAACCAGATGTGTTTCTCCTATACAGTAGTAATAGAACTTATCACAGACTGTCAGTGTGCAGAACAAAATGTTGTTTATATGAAACACACTGATCTAAAGGAGCTATTGTCATAACACACCAGACAGGGAGGTGTCTGCTCTTCCAAGGTGGTTTTGGTTGGGGTTTTTTTTGTTTAAATAAATCTTGTCAGATTTTAAGAATATACGCCATCTCGGGGTAGGATGTGTACTGAGGGAAGTACTGGCTGATATCTGCAAGACTGAAACAAATTGGGCCACAAGTGTTTGTGGGGATGATGACAACCAGCCAGTGATGAGCAGCTCATGGAAGGTCATGCAGCCATATCGCTGCATACATGCTAAAATCTGTAGGCTGGGGCAGGAAAAAATGAGGCCCAAAAGAAAACCTGGCTCCAGACTGGAACATCAAATGAGCTCCTGGCTGCATGACTGAGCCAAAGCCCACACAGGCATGGAAAAACAGTCCCACATTTTCTTGGTCGATCTGTCAATCTACTGGGAATGATGAGCATGGGGCAGACCTGGCTGCCTGGAGACCAGTCCAGGACTATCACACTGCAGCATTATCACCACCTAAAGATTTTTCAGTAACAGTACAATAGGCAAATTTCTGAGCTTAGACTCATTCTGATCATTGTTTTACCTCATTATTTGTCTGTTAATGTCCAAAACTGCTTTGGCAGATCAAACCCCATCATTTGCTGGACTAATTGTTGGTTGTTAAARTAAGAACTGCAATTTACCACTTACTATTGAATACCTAATTTGGCAGTTTATGAAATTTAAGAACACATGAAAGCACATCACAAATGAAAGAATGGGTGTTTAATTGCTTAACAGAATTGCTGCTGTGCAAAGACTGTGGAGCTGCTGCCCAAGAGTGATCCCTTGAGCCTCTTCCCTCTCACTTTCGGTAGTGATAGCTACCATTATAACAGAACACTCTCCTTCCAGGACCTTTCCAGACTGGTTTTGGTAAATGAGGAAATTCATACTTAAGGGGTAGATTTAAGAGCAAATCAAAGTGCTCTTTAAGAGTCTGACACTCCTGGCTGTGAAATGAATGGCTAATCTTCCACCGACTTTAAAGTCAGCAGGAGCAGCTTCAAAAACAACACAAAAACGCAAGACTTTAATTCTTCAAGAGTAAAATTTGTTACTGCCGGTAGCACCTATGAATCATATGAGCTCTTCAACTGCTGTTAAATGTGACCTCAGTGATGCACAGGCTGTGAGCTGGTAGCTTGTATGGGAAAATATCACACATGTTTGTGAAAAGCCACACTGAAGRCTGAAGGCTAACTCTTCTGTTTTCACAAGCACAGTCTAATTGGATATGATAAATAGCATAAATGTAACTGCTGTCATATTTCTGTAGATAATAAAGTCAAATTCTCATTTGATATTATCCTACTTCTAAAATTTTAATGAAGCAGTATGATAAGAACTAATTTTCTCTGTTTAATCTAATCTGGACATAACCAGCTAAGAACAGCACAATTACTGTGCTACAGCATATATAGATAATTACTCATTATTACTGAGCTCCAAAGTAGAGAAATAGAAGATTTCCAAAGGCACAAAATGTCTAAGGCTATAATTCCTGTTCGCACTGATAAGAAACCCTCCCAGTACCATCAACAAATTAGTCAGTATTTCAATACTTTAAGGTGACAAAAATAAAATGATAGAAATAAATGAATAATTTTATGTAGTATTTAAATTTTATGTTGTTTACCCATGCTCATTTCCAGTTTCGGATCTTTATACTTAAGACTTTATATTTAAGATCAAGGACTGCATATATCTTGTCAAAGTGACTTTAGTCTGAGAAACAGAGAGAGCAAAGCGTATATATTCACACACAGAAGTTATTGATGGATTTTTGCTCTTTGTCAAATTAATTACCAAACAGTATTTGATCTTATGTGAGTTGATAAATATACTGGACCAAACATTTATAGGCTGAAAGATTCAACATGAAWTGTCAGATATCGTGGCTAACACTTTTGCTGCACACCTCAATGCCTCAGCCTGCAGGTACACTATCCTGCCCAGGTCTCAGCCTAAAGCTAATGATCCCATTGTTTTTCTACTCCATCATTTTTGATCCTCAGAGACATCTATTTCTATTTTAAGTATGACTGTGATAAGACAAGGTTTCTGGCATGTCGCTGTTTATTCCAAAGAGGTCTTAAGGCAAGGAATAAGGAGAAAAAAAGCAGCAACAGACTAGCATAGAAAACAAACAGCATCCTCRCTGAAAAGAAGGGCCTGCAGAGCACATTGTTAGAGCTGGTAGCAGCACGACGAAATGACATGCAGGAGGGGGAGGCGAGACCCACTGCCAGCAGTTTATATGCTTTGCTAATGACTTCTCCGCTACCCGGTGCTCTCAGCCTCATGGCTCTGCCTATTGCCTCCGTGGATTGTGTCAAGGAGTCAGTACACCCCCGGCACGGAGCAAAAACCCGTTATCCACATCTTCCAAGACGTGAAGCCTCACAAGAAAAAAGGTCCCCCTTTTCACATTGCACATTGTTTCTGTAATTCTCTCTCCAGTGCTTTGTGTCTGAGTTACAAGAACTTAAAATACCAAGAAGCAGCACAGAATAAACCATAAATCCTCATAAATCCAAACCTATAGTTGTAGACATTGAAATAAAGGCAAAAAGAACAGAGGCTTTACAGGGGGGCTGTCTGAAAGGCTTGCCATTTTGCAGCCTCTGAAGATCATGAGTGAACAAAGAAAGCTTCAGTCGCTGTTTGTTGGGAGGTATGAGATTATGTTTTGGGTATATTCCCACAGATAAGGGCTGGAGGAAATACATAATTAACGATTATTATACAGTCTGCAAATAAAACTGTATTTTTCTAGGGAGATGTAGAATAACACTTTTCCTTCTGCTCCCAGTGAAAATATGCTCCGGTAAGTTTAAACATCCTTAAACATCCAGATGCCTTATTTCTTTGCTTCTGGTGTGGTCTGTACTGTGCGTAACTGCAGCAGCAGCCAATATAGACATGGCTACAGGATTTTAAGCTTCTGAGAGAATATTTGATTCTGGCACAGGCAGCATCCTCTCTCACCCTCTCAAGCACGTAACTGTATTGCACCAGGGATAACGGGAAGAAGGAGGCAATGAAAACCACTAAGGGATGTAGCAACAAAGTGAATGTTAGGAAAGACAAAACAGAAGGAACAAGGGAGAAAAATCAGCATCTGGAAAGTTGTTCCTCAGTTTCGATATCCCCCTTTGCAAAGGGGATAATTCTACACTGGCCAGAGGAGATGTTCGAATTAATTCTTCCTTTCGTGCTACCTTGACCTACAAATGTCTGGCAGACACCTGCAATCAAACTCTGAACCTGCACTTGTGCAGCCAGAAGTATCTACCGTAAGGTCTAAGCAGCYAGGGCAGAGCTAGAAGCAGCACAACACGCACATGTCACACCGCCCAAAACTCCAGGGCAGCATGGAAGGAGACAGAGCTGTAGTACTGCAGGTTAATAAATGTTTGGATAAAAGCCACCTCCCCCCAACCGCCAAACCACTATTTTATTAATTGTGTCAAAATAGGCGTGTAGCTGACATGGAACTCTGGTGGTATCATCGCTACTTTCTCCTGGCAATGGGCACTGGAGCCACCGCCTCGCACCGCCAGTTGGCTGCTCTSGGATACACAGAGGCCTCAGTGACACCACTACCTAAACATAGGGAAAAACTTTCAAAACTGGAGTTTATGTGCCCTAAGCATCACACTTAACTTTTGTGGTCTGGCTGTTCAGCCTTTGGTGGTTTGCACTTCTGGGCATGGTCAGCAGCAGATTCCTTGGAAAACTTTGCAGATGGAGATATAGTCATCCGTGAATTTATGGAGCATCTGAAGCAAGTAGCAAGTAATAAGCCACCATGGAGCAGGCAGATAGCACTTACATAGTTCACAGATGTGACTAGCTAAGAAAGTTCTTAGGTGGCCACTGAAGCCACCTTGCTTGCATTAGACACAGCAGTACACCAAAGACTTGCAAATAGACAGTCCAAGACAATATGTATGATGGGGAGTTTTCATTCAGCTCTTCATCTTTGAATTCAGTACTTATCTTCACTATGAGATTATCCCAAGGAGGTTCTAAACATACTAGTCATCTAAAAATTTGACATGCAGAAGAGGAGAATCATCCACTCAGAAATTTCCACCAGTTTTATCAGCTCATTTTCCTCTTTGCTTTCCTTCTCACATTTGCTCATATAGAAAATCTTGCTCTTCTCATACAGAAAATCCACTGCTATTTTATTGTTCCCATTCCTCAAAGGATTCTGGTTCTGCTACAGTGTTAGGAATAAATGAAAACCCCATGGAAGTGTGCCATGTAGTCTTGTTACTATATTTCAACAGATGGTAAGCAGTATTGTTCTGAATCTCTGCAGAACAAGCAGCTATGCCTACATCCTTGCAGGGTTTTTTTCCTGAGCAGTTGGGARTTGCAGCAAAGTAGTGCTTGATGTAATTTTCTTCCATTGTTCCTAGTTCCACAATACACGTGTCAAACTAAACAAACAAGATTCTCATTTTGAATGTGCTAATCACGCCCACAGTTTGAGAACAATGAAGAATTAGATTAATCTGTATTTATAGGTGTGCACGTTAATCTACATAAAATGCACATATGCACTTTCCACAGATATGGGAAAGCCAGAGCTGATTTCTTTCTCTCATTGCTGTATACTGTGGTGTTGTGGTTTAACCCCAGCCAGCAACTAAACACCACACAGCCGCTCGCTCACTGCTCCCCCTCCGGTGGGATGGGGGAGAGAACTGGGAGAGTAAAAGTGAGAAAAACTCATGGGTTGAGATAAAAACAGTTTAATAATTGAAATAAAGTAAAATAATAGTAGTAGTAGTAGTAGTAGTAGTAGTAGTAATAATAATAATAATAATAATAATAATAATAATAATAATAATAATAATAAAATATACAAAGCAAGTGATGCACAAGGCAATTGCTCACCACCCACCAACCGATGCCCAGCCAGTCCCCGAGCAGCGATCACTCCTGCCCGGACCACTCCCCCAGTTTATGTACTGAGCATGATGTCATATGGTCTGGAATACCCCATTGGCCAGTCAGGCTAGCTGTCCTGGCTATGCTTCCTCCCAGCTTCTTGTGCACCTGGCAGAGCATGGGAAGCTGAAAAGTCCTTGACTAGTGTAAACACTACTTAGCAACAACTAAAACATCGGTGTGTTATCATCATTCTTCTCATACTAAATCCAAAACACAGCACTGTACCAGCTACTAGGAAGAAAATTAACTCTATCCCAGTCGAAACCAGGACATGTGGCTAACTCCAGTGGAAGTCAGTGTAATGAAGGTCACGTATCAAGATCGTCAGATACAACGTAGTAGCAATTACGCAGGCAAACAGCAACTGTGGTCACTCTCTGTTCAAGGGAACATTTATAGGAAAAAAGGTAATATTGTCATATTCTCACACTCATGAGCTGACAAGATTAAGAATGACCAAARCTGATGATTAAAAGTTTTGGCTAAGTATGCTACTAGCAGTACTATAAAACTGAAAAGCTGAGCAGGGTGATGCCTGCAATTGAATGTTCAGAGTAAAACCCAGGGCCCATTTCAGTGTTACATGCATCACAGGACCAGCCACCATTTTCAGTGAATGTTGGTCTGCAGAACACTTCTGTAGTCGAAGATACTTGCAGAAGGGAAATGCATTACAAAACCCTACCCAAATACAGAAGTGTTTGTTTGGGAAGTGGTCAGTAGTTTTTTTGAAAGTGCTTGGATGGCTTATGACCCATCCAGTCAGGGAACAGCAGCAACATCAAAAACCTTATMATACCTACTATATATCATGACAAAAATTCTGATTAACAAACTACAGATTAGCAGGAATAATAATTATCATATAGAAAGTTCTTAGTCTCAGATATGCTAGCAGCACTGAATGGCTTTGAATGAAATATTTTAGGAACATAAATCAGCTTAAGGACAGGTCATAAACATGGAAAGGAAATAGAATGATTTTAATAAATTCTATGCTGTATAGAAATCATCCAATTCTTCTTCCAAGGGACAAGAAAAGCCCTGCAGATCATTGGTATCAGGTGAGACATTATAAGATAAGGTAGTGAAAGCAATGTACCACATAGCCTTGAAAAATGCCAAGGGTCAGACCAGCTGACCCAAGCAATCTGTTCTCGCCTTACAATCTGGGACAATATGCCAGCTTGTTGCGCCTTTTATCTCAGTGTGGCTTGAAAGAAGAAACGCATTACTAAGATGCTGGCAGAAGAATTTGGAAGAAGAAAAGAATGAAGGTTCTGTCTACCTCTATTTATTTATTTTTCCAAGGGTGGTATGAAACCTGATTCAATTCCTACCTGGGCATGTATCTTAGTTATTGTGCTAACAGGCATTTGGGATGGCAACTGTCTCTGTTGAACCTAGTCTACCTGAAAGAAAGAGTTCAGTACGTTTTGAATAAACGCAAGACTGTCTATAACTGAATGATTGAAAGGATTGTAGGACTGGAAGAGGACTTTTGAGCCACTGAGTCCAGTTTCAGTCATTATGAGCAGGCATTATCATATAATCAATAATACAAGCTTATCCAGCATCATCTTATAATTAGATTTTTTTTTTTTGATCTTACTATTCCTACTAGAGTATGGCTCCATACTCTCAATCTTCAGATGGTAAGAAGTCTTTCTAATTTGCAGCTGCAACTGATTTATGGCTGGTTCATCCCCAAATAGCTTTGTCACAAACATATCATTTAGTTAGACTAGTTCTTCTCAGATCCCAGCAGTCTCCTCTRGGACACGCCTATAGGAGACAACCACCATCTCCACCCCCATCAGAGACATAATTTTACCTTGCTAACTAAGCCAACCTCTTTTGATCTCTTCTAGTACAAGATGTTCTCCCAAATGTCCTTTCCCACCACTGATATCCTAGCACAGACTCATGCCATTAGCCCCAAGATGTGTGTCCTTGGCCCGTCCCCTACTGTAACAATTTCTACCCTTCTGGTCCTCARGATCACCCCATCTCAACACACAAGACTCCATAATGCTGTATACTACAGATGCTTCTTATATGTGTGAGTCAGTTTCATTGTCACACTCCTGTCTTTTATGCCAAGGTCTCCATTTCAAATATTAAGTGAGATTTGTTCTGAGACCAGTCCTTGAGAAAATTGTCTAGTAACCTCTTTCAGCTTGATCATTTGCCTCACAGCATGACTCATTGTCATCTCTCATTTAGAGAGCTCCTTACCACATCTCAGTTCCTGTAATAATCTCCATCTTCACCATTTTAGCTAATTTCCCATGTGACACTGCATCAGATGCTTTGCTCAAGGTAAGACAGATTTGATCTACCGCTTTTGTCTACAGAATCATCCTTTTTTTTTCTAGACAGATGAATGAAGATTCTTAACAATCTTCTTTGATAAGACAGGCATCAGGATAGCCTGACACAATGTGCCTCTGACCAAAACTTATTCCATTTTATCCCCCTTTCCATTTATCTGCAGAGTTTTAATTAGTGTCTCTCTCAAGATTTCTTATATAATCCTTGCACACAAGTGAGGTCAGTAAAGCTTATAAGCCACAACAAGATATTTGAAATCCCCTAGAAGATAATGTGATAATTAAGACAAAGTGATAAYGTGTATTTGATGCAGCTGTGGATGGCAGTGGGCAGCAGCAGAAGAGCCAGCTAACTTAACCTCTAACCTTTATGCACATTCTCCCTTTCTCTGCCCAAAGAAAATGGGAAATGGCATTATCCAGTACAAAGTGGAAAAACAACAGCAAGTAAAATTAAAATCATAAGATATAGCTGTACCAGATCAAATCAGCGGTCCCTCTCCTACAGGGCTGTCTCCACCAGTGACGCATAGCAGGTCCCTAGGGAAGAGTACAGAAACAAGGAAAACCTACAATGCTGCTTTCCCACTAGTCTCTCCCAGCTCCACAGGTTCGTGGCTAACGAATCCTTGAAACAAAGGTGGTATCTGTTTGTTAAATAGTCCTTACTGAATTTTCTGTACTGGGTCGCTTTCCACAAATCAGTGTAAGCTTCCAGAATCCATAGTGTCTATGAAGACATTGTTTGTTTTGCATCCATTATCAGCTGATTCCTCTTGATGCTCCTCAGTTCTTTCAGCAGGAGGAACACTGAACCATCACRCCTCCTTACCTTCTCCATACCATGCATCCTCTGTTTTGCCCCTCAGCTTTGTTTTCTGGAGCTGAGCAGCCATACCCATGGAGGTATTCCCTGTGCACAAGCCATTGCACACCTTCAATCACCTTTGCACCCCCCCTCTGGGCTTTCTCTTGTCCATCCACTGCCCCCTCAATGTACACCCTACCTCTGCCCAAAAGACTAGGGCCATCCCCAGAAGGGGAAGATAGTTTTAAGATCTTTCAGGATGAAGCCAGGTCCATCAGTCTTTGTACCAAATGATGTTGATTAATTTCCACTCCCCCTGTTTCAGTCCCTTCAGGAAAATCTGACCATTAATCACCTTGCGGACCCCATTTTTAGGTGTCTACTTCTGACTCATCAGATAAGGACTGCAGAAACCAGCAAGATAGCACTTGACACTGCAAGGCTTAAATCCTTTTGGGAATTTTGCCCTCACACCTGCTCCTGAGGCCATTCATAAAATCTTTCCTATTTACCATTAATTTCTGTGCAACGTTTGTTCATTTAACAGACGTAATTACCCAGTTAAAGACAAATYGCCCTTCCCACCCCGCATAACGAAGGGTAGATAGACATTCATGGCCACGGGTGCAGGCATGGCAGGGGTGCTGTGCCACAGCGGGGCTGCCCAGAAGCGCTGCCCGTGGCCCAGGGCTCAGCTCTGCCTGAGCACACGCACCTTCCCAGCGGCTCCAACAGGCTCCAGCACGGCCTTGACCAGGCAACCAACAGTGCCTTCTTATTTTATTTGGAGGAAAGGGAGAGGTTGCATCACTTCAGCTCACTTAATTTTGAAGCTAATAAGCCCACTGTGGAAATGGCACAGGAGGGGAAGGGGGCATGCCTATTTTCAATAATTTTATTAAAGAAAAGTGGAACATTACTGACTTTTTAACTGTTATTTCAATGTCACATATGYTTATTAACTTACTAAGACCTTAATTTTTACTGAGCCATTACACAAGCAATTGTTTCCCAGTTATGTTGAGGTAAGACTTGTGGTTATTTTGTGCACTCAAACAAAAAAAGTGAATATAGGGCTTTTTATACCATGTTTACCCTGAGCACGTATGTGCTTGAGATTTTTAGCTTTCCTTGGCATTGTATGTCTGCTGACATTGCACATATGATTCACTCTAAAACTTAAAAATGATAAAAAAAAACATTCTGTGTAACCAGTACCTGTACATCACGCAAAGCTTCAAAGCTGATAGTATAGCTTAGCACACTACCCTGTAAACTGTTTTTTCAAAACTGTGGTCTTTTTTCAAAAGAGCTTTTGCCTATGATGCAGATTTTTCAGGCTTGTGGTTTTGTCCCGCAACCGATATCGCAAGAGAACATTGCCCTCTGGTGTCACAAGATATGGCTTTGTGCTTTGGAGGGTTCCCCACATGCACTTTCTTTCTCACCCCTTTTTTTAACTTCTCTCTATTCACTTAACTGACAGCTGAAGCTGTAGTTCACAGGCATAAGTCAGCAGAAGGTATAGAAGGGGGATATTTCCATTTCTACGGGGCAATTTTTGCACTCATGTAACAATTCCCATGGGTGTGAAAATAATTTTTTTACACTACTTTACTGAAAGCCAGAATTAGATCTCTTCAGGTTGATACTGTTAAATCTTAGCTGATTCTTCTTTCTGACTAAGCAATCAAGTAATTTATTCATCCTTTTGAACRGGTAAGTTTTTAGGGTTTTAAGGTGAATATTAGAATTAAAGCTAACAGAAGACTGAAGCAAAGATGTTACCAACCTTTTTACTGTTGCCAGAGTTTTTCCAATCATTACCGAGCTCTCAAGCCTGTACTTGGAGACAGTGATGAGCTCTGCCTCATTGCACACAGGCTTGCCCCTGAGTGCACGCTGGCATACTAGGACAAAGAAGTGGTAGGAAACAGCCAAATCAAATGCAAAGAAGCCAAATGGTACCTGGATGTTGGATGGCAGTACCAAAAGAGAGAGGAAGCATTATTGTTTAAGTAGTTGGGGAAGGGACAGGAGTGGTGCTGTGGGAGTAACACAGAGCTTAGATTCGCCTGGCTAGCCTTGCAGGCTCTGCTCTCAGATCATTTGCACAAAGCAGAATAGGCAAGGAAAAGGGCCAGATTATTTTCCCTCAACTCTTAAAGCCAAAGATAAATTTTCCACTCAAATATTCCAAGTTGTCGTGGTTTAACCCCAGCCGGCAACTAAGCCCCACACAGCCACTCGCTCACTCCCCCTCCAATGGGATGGGGGAGAGAATCRGAAGGGTAAAAGTGAGAAAACTCGTGGGTTGAGATAAAGACAGTTTAATAGGGAAAGCCAAAGMCGCGCACACAAGCAAAGCAAAACAAGGAATTCATTCRCTMCTKCCCATCGGCAGGCAGGTGTTCAGCCCTCTCCAGGAAAGCAGGGCTCCATCACACATAATGGTTACTTGGGAAGACGAAACGCCATCACTCCGAACATCCCCCCCTTCCTTCTTCTACCCCCAACTTTATATGCTGAGCATGACGTCATATGGTATGGAATACCCCATTGGTCAGCTGGGGTCAGCTGTCCYGGCTGTGTCCCCTCCCAGCTTCTTGTGCACCTCCAGCCTGCTCGCTGGTGGGGTGGGGTGAGAAGCAGAAAAGGCCTTGACTCTGTGTAAGCACTGCTCAGCAGTAATGAAAACATCCCWGTRTYATCAACACTGTTTCCAGCACAAATCCAAAATATGGCCCCATACCAGCTACTATGAAGAAAATTAACTCTATCCCAGCCAAAACCAGCACACAAGTGGTTATTAAAKATGCAATTTTCAAAGGGATAATTACCACAATGAATAAATCTTATTGCCAACTAATTAGTCCGTGCAAAATCCATAGATCTGCATTTTTACAAGCAGTGAGTGACGATTCCAGCAGATGATCCCACTATTTCCATCAGTGACTTGCAGCCACTCTGAAAACCACAAGGTGCAATGGGTGTGCACCATTAAAACAGAAGCTAGAGGATGATTGCAGGGGTGGCCAGATGGTGCTGTTTATAATTGGCTGCCTGTAACTATCTGGATGTTGTCTAATTATTACTTACCTTTTGCTCACTATTTACTGACACAGTGGGATCCTACGTCTAGCTTTAGCCTGCTAATAGTCAATGGTCGAGGCTCAAATCTCTGTGTAGGACCCCTTACAGACAATGGAAATGTCTCCAGGGATTATTTTTTCTCCTCTTACGGTAGATATTGGAGGGAAGTGCCCCTCTCCTTCCATTAACTACAGGTAATTAGCTGAGACCAGACATTCAGTTGTATATGTGGATTTCTATCTGTCCTGTGGACTTTTCCCCTGATGCACCAGGCCAGTTGTTGAGCCAGGCTCTCCATTAGTGCACAGCCACTGAGTTAAAGCCTTGTTAATAACCTGAACACAGGGATTTTCTTCCCAGCCATTTACAGGGCCATTAACTTTTGCATTTTTAATAAAACAAAACAACTCACTTTTCTGCCCTTACAAGGAAATATAAATTGCTCTCTTGAAGAATTGAGGGCTGGCATTATTTTTGTGCATCTCCACATTTGTAAATGGCTTTTACAGAGGTCTTTGCTATCAGAAGTATTGAAAGAGAGGAAGTAGAAGGCTGAGATCAGACAGGAGACTCACTTTAGGAATTAGAGAAATTCAAGTCACTACAAAATTTAAATTTCAGAGGAACTTCAAGCTAAACTTCATGGAAAAAGATTACAGAAAAAAATGAAAAAACATTTTCATTTTTCAAAAGAAAAGTGCCGGGTCCTGCACTTGGGTCACAACAACCCCAGGCGATGCTACAGGCTTGGGGAAGAGTGGCTGGAAAGCTGCCCAGAGGAAAAGGACCTGGGGGTGCTGGTCGACAGCCGGCTGAACATGAGCCGGCAGYGTGCCCAGGTGGCCAAGAAGGCCAACAGCATCCTGGCCTGTATCAGGAATAGTGTGGCCAGCAGGACCAGGGAGGTGATCGTGCCCCTGTGCTCGGCACTGGTGAGGCCGCACCTCGAATCCTGTGTTCAGTTTTGGGCCCCTCACTATAAGAAGGACATTGAGGTGCTGGAGCGTGTCCAGAGAAGGGCAACGAGGCTGGTGAAGGGTCTGGAGACCAAGTCTTATGAGGAGAGGCTGAGGGAGCTGGGGTTGTTTAGCCTGGAGAAGAGGAGGCTGAGGGGAGACCTTATTGCTCTCTACAACTACCTGAAAGGAGGCTGTAGAGAGGCGGGTGTTGGTCTCTTCTCCCAAGTAACAAGTGATAGGACGAGAGGAAATGGCCTCAAGTTGCGCCAGGGGAGGKTTAGATTGGATATTAGGAAAAATTTTTTCACCGAAAGGGTAGTCAGGCATTGGAACAGGCTGCCCAGGGAAGCGGTGGAGTCATCATCCCTGGAGGCGTTCAAAAAACATGTGGATGTGGCGCTTCAGGACATGGTTTAGTGGGCATGGGTGCTGGGCTGATGGTTGGACTTGATGATCTTAAAGGTCTTTTCCAACCTTAATGATTCTATGATTCTATGAAAATAAAATGTAGATAACAGAAAGAGAACAAGTTCTGAAAAATCTCTTGAGGCATTAAAGAAGGAAATAGGGAGATAACTATAAGAAAAATTGGTAGTGAAGACAGAATGCAGTCTGCAGGCACTTCTCTGTGAAGATTTTTTTTTTTAATATCATAATAAACATGTAGTAAAGCTGTATTTTCTTGAGCTTTTAATGTCCTTGTCAATGCCTGTTTACACTTCTCCTTGTGCAGTTCTAGCATGGGCTTTTGGTGGATCTATACCAGAYCAAATCAAGTAGCTGATTAGGCTGAATGTTACTTTTGCTTTCTGTGTTACTTCTTGGCTGGATCAGTTTGGAGGGTTTGGCAGCAACGAGGCTAAAACATGTGTCAGGCTACAATACTTCAATCTGGGTGTGAAATTCAACAACAGTCTGAAATTTAGGTTTTGTAGAGTCATGACATAAGCAAATACGGCATTGAAAGACATCCTCCAGAGCAAATGGTTGACCAGACAGAGAGCAGGCTGAAAAAGGTGGAGCGACCTCATCGAAATCAGTGACTACGCTCCCATACCAGGGACCAGATATTCATGTTGCCCTTAAGATGTATTTGCAGTAATGCGTGCCATACATGCTATGTCTGGTACGTCACATTTTTCTAAAAATTTTTGCAAAACAAATATTTCAATGAAAAATTTACACATAAATTATCAGAAGGTTGCCAGCTGTGGTAGCCAATGAGCTGGAAGATGTTGATTTCTCCTATATGTCAGGGAGCCAAAATTTTCCTATGCTTCAGGTTTTCTTGCCACCTACTTCATTACTTTTACTTATTTTTTAGGATTTCCAATWAATCTAGTGAGATTGCTACTTGTCACTCCTGAAAATCTGCTGAGCTGCCTTTTTGACTTCACTGATGTGAGTTCRTGCCTATGGCTACACCACTGTCAGTGGAGTAGTGGTCTTCAGCAAGTGATTTAAATGCTTGCCACATTTCGCTCCAAGCATGCTGTTAGAAAACATGATTGAGATCACATTTAACAGAAAGGCTCCTCCCTGGTTCCTGCATAGCTGTCTCCAGAGACTGGTTAGTCAGTCTTTGCAAATTACCCCTGAGAGCTACAGTCCTGCTGGCTGAAGATGGCTCCGGAGCCACCGTAAACTGTTATACGAGGCAAGTTGCAGCCAAACTGACTTCCCCTTTACTTGTTTACCAGATTACAACTTTGCATACAGGCGGATCATACATGCCTGAGAATAGGCACGTGTGGGAAGAAGGTCTGCAGAAGAAAGTAGCATTACTTCAGGGGCAGTAACACAGCAAGGTTGATCCAAACMCTGGCTCTGGAGGTGAAATGGAGGATCAGACCCCCAGACATCAGACTCAGTTGCCCCTATTTGTATCCAGTGTGGGTGCCCGTCTGCATTTGTGCTTCATCCACAGCTGATGCAAAGATCTTAGAGGCAGAGACTGTGTCTTACACATTAATGTAGCGCCTGGCACGGTGGAGCATGATCAGTGTTAAGACTTTAAGCRGCACTACCATGGCTACAATAATTGGTAGAAACAATTAGATAATTAACTACTTTCCAGAAAACCTTCTTCCTAGTATGGCTTTCAATACAAGTATTTACAGGAGTCATTTAATYTCAGAGTTGCAGAAGCAGCCTTATGGTTATTTTTTATTTCAGAGTTGGTTTAGTGTTCATCAAGGCTTTGTTTATGTCAGACAATGGGTATTGCAGGGATCAGGGGTCTCTGGGACACTCAGAACTGAACTTTAATCATTTATTTGCATCTAATCACAGTATATCCACCCTAACCCAATACAGCCGTGCTAACTGGGTGCTGGGGGGCTGTGGCTGTTTCCCCTGGGGTGTCAGCACTTGCGCTGCCTCCGCTCCTTTTGGAACCTCTTCTGCGTGTGGTCACACCGAGCAGGTAAACCCTGTAACTCCCCGGGTACATCCCATTTCCTGACACCTCTCCTGCCTTTCTGCCAGCTGCTGAAAGGAGACAAGATGACACCGAAGCCTGCTGTAAGTTCTCACTGGTCTATTGAAAGCAGGAGGTGCAAATCTCAACATAAACTGATATAGCTCCTTTATTTTCAGTGGAAGTACGCCCATGTATGTAAGATGCAGATCCAATTGCCTTCTAAAAATTGAGACCATATTACCCTTTGGTTGTGCCTGTTCAATGGGTACTGTTGTTAGTTACTGTTACCAACACACAGGCTATTCCTCCAYCTAAAGCTCTTTCCTGAACTGGGGCAGTCTACTATACCCTTAAACAGAGCAGTGATTTCAAGTGTAGATCTATAAACAGAAATGCAGGAACTGACAGCAGCCTGCCTTTTGGGAAAACCTGGTTTTCATCTTCTGTCTTTAGCGCAATCGCTCATTTTTAGTGAGTTCAGATTTTTTTAAATGTTGCAATATTATTTAATGCTATTGTTTTATTGGCAAAAAAAGCAACATGTAATCAATCAATAGATACTTTCATCTTAATATTCAATACCTATTCTGATGATATTTTGGTCTCCTGGTAACATTGCTAATGATTTGTCATCATGAAACAGAGAAAGAATGAAGCTATTTCACTGGATTCAGAAACAGTATGAAATCAGGAGAGGGTTACACTGATTTTGCAAAAATGCACTGCTGGTTGCAATTCTGTCCATGTTCAGCAAACCATGAAATAACACTATATCAAATTTCTGGCACTTGAAAACAGGAAAGCAATCTAAAGACAGTGGCCTTTTGGCAATGCCTAGCAGAAAGGTGAAAGTACTGAAACATGGGACTTCCTTTCTCCCCCCTCTCCTGGTATTCTGATGTTCATAAAGAATCAGTGTAAACAGTTTTCCAGAGTCTAGATCAATGGAAACATGGAAATTAATTGTTGCAGTCACCTCATTACTCGACTGTCAGTGTTAATAGATGTTTAGCACTGCAATAAGAGGAGCAGCAGTGTATGATTTTATCATTGCAGATAAGTGCTTTTAAAGCGGCAGCTCACCATGCGCATCTGAGCCAGGTGCCGTGTACCACCGACACAGCTCAGGATGGCCCTGCCCTGCTGCTGGGGAGAGAGGGAGGGATCAGGGCACCGCAGCTCCCTGCCGCTGGCTCACATGAGCAGCTTACTCATGGCAAAGCTATCTCACATGAACAGTACAGAGCAATTACAGAGACCAATAAACCAAAGTACGTATACACTTGGTATAGTGTAAAAATGATAAAACAWTTAGAAGGACCTACTCTTTCACATTTCCTCTAAATTTCCAGAGGACTATTATGAATATAATTTCATCACCACTCTGTGGCACCAGCAAGTATGAAGATAGCCCTGCATCTGCAGAACTGTTCAGAGGCAGTACTTCCAAGGAACGTGTCGGTTAGACTAGAAACACTCACCTCACTACAGATCTTCCAAAAGTCCCAACATCAAGCATTGAAGTGCAGAAATGGTTTGTTTGTTACGTATCATGGTGAAGCGAGTMACGTCCTTCCATGACCTTGGTAGCTTCATCCTCAGACTTCTCAACTGTGCCTATTTTGGAAATAGGCTAAGCTAGAAAAAAAAATCTGTGTGAATCCAGTCTTGAACAGAATATCTGTGTTGATAAGGCTGAGGATATATATGGCTGTGGCTGGTCAGAGGTTAGATGTTCTGGAGCCACACAACAAAGTTCTAGTGAAAGCTGGGAGAGGATTCTTCAGAGTCCTTTCTTCATGTGGAAATCCATCCCCAGAGAATAGAGACTCTCATGCTCAAAAAAGTGCTTCTAATTCTATCCTAACTGAGGAAAAGACAGTTCAAACCCTAATAAGACAAAGGACTGGGTTGGTGGTTGTTGTTGTTGTTGTTGATATAGTTTATTATTATTATTATTATTATTATTATTATTATTATTATTATTATTATTTCTATGGGAGAAGGTGCACAGTGAAAATGATCTGACAAGACAATGCATTTTGCTGCACATCCTTTTTTGCCAAAACTCAGGCAATGCTTCAGAAGCAGAGGCCAGGCTTAGCCAAGAAACAGTAATTTTTATAAACTTATAACTATCAGAGCTAGACTATACCAGATGAATCATTTTACTGACCTTTGCCAAAGTGGCATAGTTTTAATTGTCACCCAGACATGAAAAGTCTTTGATTTGGGGTTTCCAGTGCTGAAGCTCTGTTCGCTCAAGCTAGTTTCTTTGGTCTGTTTCTATTGACTTTGTTCTGCAGACTTCACTTTCTCCCTCTCCTTCTGCGCTTACAACACTCAAAACATCAGTTGAAAAGGAATTTTGATTGTCTGTAATTCACTGCAGAAACTTTTCAGACTGCAGAGGAGACAGATGAGAGAGTAACACTGACAGTATCAACAAAATAAATCCTTCAGCACCAATAAATTGTATCAGTGCTTGTTTATTGAGTTGGGTCTTTTTTCATCTGTCCAAACTGATAGCAACTTATCAAGGCAATGCTACATAGGTTTGATAGTATATTTACTAGCTGACAAATTTATAAAGCCACACGAAACTTTAAGCTCATATAAGAAAGTAACCAGCATGTTGTCYCTTTCTTCCCTATGTCAGCTGCAAACCACACAGCCACAGGGACAACATTTGCTCTTGAACTGCATGCATCATTTCTAATGCCCTCAGAGCAGTACCTATGCACCTATACATTTCTCGGCTACAGCCTATGCTCTCCATCCCGGTTTCCACCCCAGCCTGTAAAGAAAGCCTTTGAAAGGGCAGCACAATCATTTCACTGTATTAGCAATCAGACAAGCCACCAAGAGGCTGTWGCGATGCAGATGGGACCTTGTGGATGGCTGATATGTTTGTAGCAAGTAAAACCTCTAGAAATCTCCATGCGAGAGGAGGAAACAGACATGATTACTACTGCTACCTACTGTGTGCTACCTAGACTACTTTATTCTCCCTGAGCCAGGCTTATTTCTGCACAGAAAAATTCTCTTCAACAAGGAAGACCCCTTCTCTTGGGTTATGTAGAGTGTCCTGAGGCTGGATATTAGATAAACTTTTTGGTGCAGATGGTAAGACTGAAGCACCAATTCACTACTTTAATGTTGAGCCTTGCATCTTCTTGAAAGTGAATTCAGAAAGCTGCCCAAGTTTTAGTGCTCTGTGGGGAACAGAGATGGCACGACGCCTCTAGTCTGTGATGAATGTTAGCAATGTAAAGCACTTTAGTACCTCATGTCTTTGGAGGCTCCATTTGCAGATTTTTGTGCTTTGGCTAAATGCAGACAGGATTCTGCTGTAGCTAAACTTTCACATGACTCAGCTCTGCCTCCTGTGGTAAAACATCCTTCTGACTGTCAGCAATTAAACTGTTGGACAACAGAGAAAGAAAGAAATACGTCTGGTGCTCTTCATGCTGGGGGATCTGACAGCATAAACTTCCGAAAAACTTGCTTCTCTGCTGCAGTCATGGGCATTGAAATTTGTCGCTAACCAGTGTCACATATGCCATGGTATTCAACACAGAAAAATGTTACGTCAGAAAACATTAGTTAAATAGCAGTAAAAACGAACTATAACCATATGCTACCAAATGAACAGTCAGCAGAGACTGCTGACTTTTGGCTCATCAAAGTCCATGAGGTAGATGGTGTCTTTTGGAGGAGGGGTGGTATAGGACAACCAGGACTAGTAATTCTGGTACGCAGCTGGGACAGAACTTGCTCTTTCCCCCCCTCAGCTCATAGAAAGGAGTAATTTATTCTATGCCAACAACAAAATATGTGTTTTGTAGTGTATTGTGGGGAGCAGAGCTCATGTTAAAGTATTACCTCAGAAACTGACTCCCCACAGTGCCTTGCTTGCTTTAATATGAGGAGTCCCTAAAGCTAAGTCCCCAGTGTGTAGGTCTTCCACCAGCAAACATAGCAGTGAAACTCTCTGGACCACAGGCTTCAGAAATGGAGTAAAGAAATTAAGTCATAGCAGCAGTGAATTTGGGGTGATAGAAAGGGATTTGACTCATCACTCACCTTTCTGGCTGCTGTTTGTTTATATCACATGATAAAATGTCAATCATGTTGTGTCAAGGGTCCCTGCAGTGAACAGAAAGTCTTCTCTTCAGCATGTCTTTACATGCAAATAAAAAATAAATATTATAACACCGACAATTTGGGAAGATGCATTTACCAGAATCCGTTTTAAAATTCAGATTTGTTCCTCAATTTCCCCCCCCCCCTTTGTTCTTTAGCTTTATTATTACAATTTTCCATCTAAATGCACTTTTCCTGATTTACTSGGTTGGTTGATATTTTTCATAATCTCTTGTAAGGTACCCAGTTTTAAGGATGGTGTTTTGTTTGGGGCTTTTTGCTACTAGTGACCCTTTAGACATTTTTATGCTTTTACTGTCCTTGAAAATAAATTCTCCTTCTGATTATTTCTAAATAGTGTGTATTCCACTTTTTATTACATAAAAATTGGTGGTTATTAGCATTCCAGAGGCAACACATCTACCAAGCTGACTGCAAAAAGATAAATTATCTATATCTAGTTTATGCTGCACAAATTCTCTTCTTTATATAAACACACACATCTATGGGACTATCTAAGTTCATTACAATAATTTATTATAAATAGTGGATAATGTTCATCTTCCTAGCATCAGATAGCTACATAATCAACTTATTTAAATTAAAAATTCATTGGGAAAAAAAAATCTTTTATTTTTTAACTGTATCCTGGTGGAATGAAAATCACTATAATTACAAAAACATTCTGAATACAAATTTTCCTAGGAGGTATTTTCCAGTGAACTACACAGCAACATTTCCATTCGTTTCGAAGGTGAACAGTTTTGATGAATACCGTGGGCTTTGTAAATACAAACCAGACACAAATAACAAGAGCCTAATAGGCAAACAAATGAACCTCTAAGGGTAAGCACTTTCAGGCAAAATTATGAAATTATGTTACCAGTGAACTTATGGCGAACACCTGCTAACACACCTCAATATTTATATTTAATCAAAAGCATTACATTTAACAAAAATTCTCGCCCCGTTCCATACGACTCAGTGAGACTGAAGATGAGGAAGGTGRCTGTCAGCTTTGTGCTCCACCACTCCCTGGGCTGCCAGCACATGTGCCAGCCCCCCTCCGGCGCGACAGCCCCGGGGGGTCCATGCTGCCCGCGGGGCATCGCGGCAGGAGGGCCACGCTGGGCACGCTGCCCAGCCCGGGCACRCTCTCTGCATGGGAAACAGAAATAAGCACATACTTAAGGCATAAAAGAATCAGTCTGCTAGATGGGACAACACATAGACTTTTACTCCTCCATACCCGCACGAAGTTTCTTAATAAGCTGACTCAAAGATGCCACATTAAAGCTGGGTTGTGGTAATTAATCAATTATGCCTAAATTAGTGTTGTTCATAGAAAATCATTTTTTGCCAGTTCTGGAGTGTTGTCACCTTGCATAACAGAGAGATATCTCTTACACAGATACAAACACCTACGCATAGCGTATAAATATCTATATATGCCGTGTAGTTGTAACTTTATCCATATTTCCACTGTTTCTGTAGCCTTGGTCTTGAGCTACCTGAGGTTTTGACATGGCTGGGACTGGCTATACCAGGTGCACTTCTGAGCAGAAGCCAAGAAATCAGAACTCATTTAAAGCATAATTCCTGTCTGTGCTCTGGAGGAGGCAGGAGAGAAAGGAAATGGCTTAAGCTATCATTTGATGTTTCCACACGGATAAAGCATAGTTTCAAAGCCGGACAAAGGTTTCTAATCACTGGAAAATAAATTTCTGGACTCAATGCCAATAAAAATAATGAGAACAAAGAACATAAACCCCTAAACAAATGGAAGATAAAATGAAGTTTCTGACATACCTGGCAGAATTACGCAGTGTGGTAAACCATGACAGAATAGAGCTGGACTTCGTGATACAGGTCTCTTCTAGCCCTAGGAGTGAGGTTTCTACATGCCAACATTAACTCAGAGATACARAGTTGTGTCAGGAAGGGCAGACAGAGACAGCTATCTGTGTACACCAAGGGAAACCTCACTTCTATAGATCCATTCTTACTGTAAAAGTATTATGTTGGTATTCACTAAATTGTTTTGCCTCAGGAGGCCTATTTTGTCTTTTCTTGATTGCACTATTATGCTTAGTTAAATATTATTTAAATTCACATCTTGCCATCCAAACACAACAAAGCCTACAAGGGAATTTAGGATGATATAGAGCAAGCTAAAGTGATCTTCAATATTTAATCCCTGTCTTCCCATCCTAAACAAAAAGGATGAATGTGTCTTCAGCAAGTGAAACATTGCTGTGGCATTATAAATTTCCAGATGGTGCTAGCAATAACTGAATGAGTTCATACCTCTGATGTAAATCCCATCAAATTAATGGCACTACACCAGGAATTAATTTGCCCTAGATCTGTACAAGTCAAACATAGAAAACTGTAGTGACATGAGTTTTCTGCACTCTATTCATTAAAAATATAAAATACAGAAATTTCTAAATTTACACAAATTCTTTTTGTAAATAACCTCATCAGCATGTAATACATTTCAGTTATGCATTTTGTATAATTTAACAGCAACATATAATTATATACAATAATTTTGCTGCAACCCAACATATGATCTTACATACTGTCATTTGATTTAAGCTATATAGTATTTCCATTCATAATATAGAAAACTAGCCACTCTAGMTACTATGGGATGTGTGTTTTTTCTTTAGTGACTGGGCATTACAGAAGGAATAGTCATAAAAGTAGAAAAAGAATTTAGAGCTTAGCTAAAATATCTAAATCACTGAGTTTCTTAGCATTGACATCAAAAAGCTGCACAAGAGACTGTAAACAATAAGAAGTCATGGAGATGAAATACAAACTGGAAATGATGACCACAGAACAACGAAAATAGGCCCAGGTTACAAGAAAAGAGCAGCAACAACATGGAAATTACACTAGCAAATACAATACCTTTGGCAATAGTAGTTGACAAAAGGAAAGGTCACTGTTCTTGGTAACACTTCCAAAACTGCTTTCCCTGGCAACTTAGTGCAGGGTATTTTTCTTTTTGATCCCAACATATAATATTGCTGGAGAAAGCCTAAGAAGTCTACGTTTGGTATGACAACATATTTTATTTCCCCATCCCTAAAAAAAATCCAGTTGGGCTGAGTTTACAGGAAATTCTGGAAGCCAGAAGTAAGCAGGTGCAGCTGAAAAGCCATCTCTGCACAGTCTTGAAAAAAGCCAGCGGATGTGCAACATGATCATCATGAATGATGTTTTCAGCAAAGTTCAGTGCTGGTACAACCCTGCTTTCACATAAATTGTTGCGAATTTCATACCATTGTTGAAAACTTTTGAAACTCATGGCTGGAGTTTCTGTAAAGAGCTATGTAGGAAGGGGAAGAGAGACTTTCCTTGTAAGATTCAAAATTTCTAGTCTGCTTCATGGCAGATGCGACCTCTAAAAACATGGTTATACTGGATGGGATACTGCATTTCTGTACCAAAGATAATACAGATGGTATTCATCAGACATACTAGCTGTCTGAAAGCTAGGCATCTAGTCTAAGCAGTCTAACATCAATACAATGAGCATATAGACTCAACAAGGAGCAACTGAGGTTTCCATTATAGTTACTGGAAAGCAAGACGTGCTTTCAAAAGCAATTAATTTCAACCTTGGAAGTCTAAGGTACATAAGATGAGTTACTCTCTAAAGGTTCTTCTCTTTCTCAACTTTACGGGGAGTTTAAGTGGCCTTCTTAGACTAGTCACTTTTTACATAGTCTGAATAGGGCAAGAGGAATTGCACCCTTAGTATCTAGTAAGATGGGGTGGAGGGTTTTCAGTGAAGGAAGATATTTGCACATAGCTATTTTCTTATCACCCCATATGTAATATTTATTAGGATGTTATTCAGGTAATATAACTTTGAAACTTCTCCAGTTCTCAGACCTAGTTTGTTTTGGTTTGTTAAGCCCATTTTCATCTCACATTTCACAATACAGGCATTGTTGCTTGTCCTCCTGAAGTACCTAGAGGAAAGGTCCACAATGTTCACAACACCCCCAGGCAATGCTACAGGCTTGGGGAAGAGTGGCTGGAAAGCTGCCCAGAGGAAAAGGACCTGGGGGTGCTGGTCGACAGCCGGCTGAACACGAGCCGGCAGTGTGCCCAGGTGGCCAGAAGGCCAACRGCATCCTGGCCTGTGTCAGGAATAGTGTGGCCAGCAGGACCAGGGACGTGATCGTGCCCCTGTACTCGGCACTGGTGAGGCCGCACCTCGAATCCTGTGTTCAGTTTTGAGCCCCTCACTACAAGAAGGACATTGAGGTGCTGGAGCGTGTCCAGAGAAGGGAGACGAGGCTGGTGAAGGGTCTGGAGCACAGGTCTTATGAGGAGCGGCTGAGGGAGCTGGGGTTGTTTAGCCTAGARAAGAGGAGGCTGAGGGGAGACCTTATTGCTCTCTACAACTACCTGAAAGGAGGCTGTAGAGAGGCGGGTGTTGATCTCTTCTCCCAWGTAACTAGCGATAGGCAGAGACGAAATGGCCACAAGTTGCGCCAGGGGAGGTTTAGATTGGACATTAGGAAAAATGTCTTTACTGAAAGGGTTGTCAAGCACTGGAACAGGCTGCCCAGGGAAGTGGTGGAGTCACCAACACTGGAGGTATTTAAAAAACGTGTAGATGTGGTGCTTCGGGACATGGTTTATTGGGCATGGTGGTGTTGGGTTGATGGTTGGACTTGATGATCTTAGAGGTCTTTTCCAACCTTAATGATTTTATGATTCTATGTACCAGGCTCAGTTCACACGTGTTAAAGAATTCTCTATTCACAAGAGTTTGCAACAAAATGTACCGTAACAAGCAACAAGTGAAGATAGACACCAAACAGAAAAAGGCAAGAAATACAAAATACCTGGGAAATAATTCTATCTATTATAATAAACACCTTAGCCATTATTGGATCTGGAGAAGCACCATGCATTGGTTTTGTGGATCAGTCCAGCAGGTTCCCCCATATGTAGACATTTACATGGCAGAAAATGCCAGGGAACTTAAAGGAAAACTACTATCGCGGTTGACTAATTCGTCTTCATAGGGAAAATGTGGTTTTCTTATTCATTCTGACAACAGCTTAATGCAGTTCAGGGAACAAAAGAACCAGATCTATTCCTCATCCTACTGAATAATAAAATTCTTACAGGACTGAAAAAAAAMCCAACCCACACATAGATTTTTATCAAGCTTTCCATTTTCATTCAGGTTTTTTTTTAAATTTTTCGGTTGACCTAAGTCTTGAAGGTCACAATATCAAAATACTATGAGATAGATTGACATAGATGGGTGGATGGATGGATGGACGGATGGACATATATGCACACAATCTATCTGGAAATAAAGAAATCTGGGACATATTGTCAATATCTTTATTAGAGTAGGTTGCAGGCATTTTTATGCAGTTCTGAGTTCTCATCTCAAACTTGACTTCTAAATCTTTCTAGGTATGCTCAGTACTAAGATTGAGAAAGCTGGCAGCTGAATACTGTTATAATACATGTTTTTCAGTGATGGCTGAAGGCATTTTGTACTATGTCTAAATATACAGTTCTCAGGAGTGCACAGTGAGGAGGGGATTATTCAGATTAATGGAATTGATATTTGTACACTGGAAAAAATAATTGCTTACTTCATGAAGTGCTGCAAATGAGTGACTTGAGTATTATGTTAGTGAACATTTATAACATAGTGGATAATTTCGCAATTACAATTTTTGCTGACATTATTAAAGCTAGGTCACTTATTGCACTAATCTCTTCTGTTATGCCTCCTGGTATAATTACATTAGTTACTAAGTACAGTGGTTTTTAAAGAAATTATGCCTGCCATTAAATATTTCAACCTTACCTATAATGAGATCAGCATTAACAAGCTGCTATCAGTACTGTAGGAAGATTTGATCAACAATGAATTAGAGCACTGAAGAGAGAAGTTACAACTTTAATTTATTTTTAACCATTCTTTATTTTTATCTTGTGAAGGTTAACAAAATATGTGTTTGAAAAAAAAATCTGTTTTTAAAAGTAGATGAAAATATACATATACAAAAATAGCTGTCAGGAGAGGAGAATGCATGTTCTCATTCTTCCTATATGTACAGTAAATTGCACCTGTCTCATCATATTTCTTTGCAAGCAGCAATATTATTGTGGGTGAAAGAAAGTCAGTGAACATAATGTGCTGTATTTGGAAGTTCAAATATAAGGTATAGAAAAAGCCCCTTGCAAGACATTTTTAAGAAAAATAAATATGCAAGGAGAAAGGTCCAATCAGATATCAAAAGTAGATAAATCAATAGAAAATCGAGATCTAGTAATCATATAGCCTTTGCAACAGAATGAAGCGGATGCTGCATTTCTTTAGGGGTGTATGAATTGTAGTGTGCGAAGTAGCAATCCTAGGCAGGAACAGACACCAAGAAATCCAAAACCCACAAAGAAATAAGAGAGAAAAATATTGCTGTTAAGGTTAATAAAAACTCACATAGTGTAATGATTCACTCCAGATGTATTGAATGAAATTGAGAGAGTGGGCGGTATCACTGCAAAATGACTGTTAATGTCAGTAAGGACATAATTTGAAACAGCCTGTGTTTCTCATAAATTTTATGAACTCTCAGCTAGTAAGATCCCTTTAGAGAGAAAGATCAATGAGTTTGCCTATTGAGGTTATATCAGGAATTAAAGAAAACTGCATGGATTCATTCAGGTGGGAACAAGAAGGGTAAATTATTGTAAGGGTTACAAGCACTGGTGTTTCTCACACTCAGGAGGAGGTACAGCAGATACAGAAGAGGAACTTCAGAAGGAACAGCCCTGGACCAGRTGCCTGCTCTAGTGAGCCCAGTCAGGAGTTCTGCCACTGGCTTCAAGTGGGACAAGGACATCCCATGACCATTTTCACTTGCAATCGTAAATATCTGTACAGTAAGAAACACGGACTAGTATCATTGCCCACGAAACTTAATGAAGTTTAAACAATGAGAACATAAAAAGGAATTAAGTGCTTTTTCTCACCATTTTCGTTTACTTGAGGCCCTCAGTGAAGCTAAAAATCAGTACATATATGAGATACAGAAGGTTTCTCTACAGACCAGAGGAGCAAGGTCTGTCACTCGTTCATTTTCTTTCTCTTTAAGCATGCATGCCTCACCGGCAAGGGGATACAGGAGAACAGGGCTTCCACTCACATCCAACCAATCACTCACATATACTGTGAAAATCTAAAAAATCTCAATGGACTGAAGTCAAGTGTTGATGGTACAAGGTTGAGAAATTCTGTTTTATAATAAGTTTTTGTAATAGAAGAGCAAACTGTATATTAAATACTCCCAGATATAAATTAAAGATTTTTCAAGGACTTTTTTCAAGCATTTTCAAAGATTTTCAACTTTATAATGTTAAGTTTGAGGCTTTGCAGGATAGACTATGCAGATAGAAATTGATGTAACCTTAGACAAATCTTGCTGGCCCAACAGGCAACTCAAAATCGTCATTTGAGTATTTATCATGCATATTTTGGTCAAAGACTCCTAAAGCAGTCTTCCCTCGTTAAACAAATGTGTGAAACTACTTCCTACAGCTGCATTTCTACCATAAGAGGCAGAGCTGAACTATCTATTGCATTATATCCACCTTCTCCTGGTATAACTTGACTGATTTCCATGGGGTCTTACTTAATTTCAAATGCATATGGAAAGCCATAGAGGTATATGCTGTTATATGAGGGAGAAATCATTGAAGTTACATAGGGTAAAAGTGATATTGTAGACTATRAAATACAGACTGACAATCTGTCCAGAGCAAGGAAGTAATGGTTTCCTTCAAAGCTAGAAAATTATACCAACATAAAACTGCTGTTATTCCAAAAAGGGTCAGCTCCACTAAGGTGAAAAAACAAGAGTCTATGTTTAGTGAGAATTGCATTGCCCTAGTGAGACCAGAGGTAGAACTTAAACCAACGTTTTGTGCAGCATTTAGGGAGAAAATGTAGAACAAAAGTGAAAATAGGCCTTATCCTTTCTTTTCTTTAAAAACAAACAAACAAACAAAAAAACCCCACCAAACTAGTAAAAAAAAAAATAAAAAAAAATCCTAAAATCAGTCGCACAGAAAACCACAGGCACTGCTCCAAAAATCTCTGAAATTTGCCTTCAGCCTTTTAAAAGATACTAACATGATGTACAATACAGAAATGCATTAGGTTTAACTATTTCCCACTATTTTCTGCTATGTTTACACTAGAGTGAGGTGGCATTTGAATTGATTCTCTTTTTAAAACCTCAGGAGATTGAAAAGCTTTTAAAGGAACCTTTTTGCACACTTTCTAATGTTTGTTTTCATGTCTCCCTGTGCACCAGCTACTGTATATCTTCATTATTTTTTTAGCAGTTTTTTAACTGACAGCCACCTCAAGACTACTTAGATAATAAGGTGAAAAAGAATGGTTACAAAGAACTGACTTCACACTTGATCTCCCATCTCTCTTTATATATGTCCAATGCCTTTTCATGTTCATTTGACATTGAGGCAAGTACAAATTCAGTGTGTATCCTAAGACCATACCTAATCCTTCTATATGGATGGCAAGCCCTTCAAAGAAAGAAGGACTAACAAACTGTAGATCTATTTATTTTAATCTTTGGTATCCCATTCCAGGAGACTTTAATACCAGTAGATTTACTGCAGCTCACAATGATCCRTGATTCTCCAATGCAGAGACTGCTGTTATTATTTTTTTTGTCTTTTATTACAGATAGCTTTGGCAGCCATATTTAAGTGCCAATATTATTTGTCCTAGCACWCTGAACATAAGACATCAAGATCATCTGCACTACTTGTGTTTACTCACTGTGTATATCCAGGCATCTAGCCAAAGTCACATGTATTGTCAGAACAGAAGACTCACACCAAATTGCTTCTGAACTATCAATTCATCAAGAAAATTGATGCTGGTTTCCTAGCATTGACCTTCCAATGGTGTAGAAAATTTTTCCTGCTTAAAGCAGCACTTTCCAAGGAAAGAATTTTCATAATTTATTAGGAGGAATATTTGGGGATACATTTCCATACCTTCAATGAATTTGATATAGCCTGCCAAGAGGAAAGCGCAATAATACACATCCATATTGCTTAGTACTCTACTGTACGGGCTGCTTTTTCCTGGTCTTCAGAGGCAAGAGAATTTGCCACTGCTTTAATCAGGTACAGAGACAAAGGACGTTCAGAGAGGCAGGCCCAATTAATAGCTTATTCCTGGCATAAAGTCACACATTCATTCATTACAAGGCCAGAAGAGACCCCAGTGATTTTGAGGTCTGACTCCTATACAGTAGGACTTCCTGAATTAATTCCTGTTTGAAGCAGAATACATCGTATAGAAAAATACTGAATCTGTATTCAAACACTTCTGGTAAACCTACCAGTTTTAACCTGAATGAGACCAGGGAGCAAGGTAAAAAAGTCTTATTAAGCTTATAATTACTGCAACAGAGTTTTGGTTTCATTTTAGAAGCATGGAGATTTTTCATTTTCTATAACACAGTATTCCTGCAATTCAGAGCCAGAATCTTATGACAAAACAAAGTTTTCCTTTAAAAAGTGTATTCTTCTGTGATTATTAGGGTCTTTTGCACTTCCTGAAGGCCTGAAGAACTTCTGGTCTCAGCTGACTGCTAAGTAACTATAGTATGGAAAAATTCGAGACTAATGTGGGAAAAGTTTCCTATATTTAARTGCCGTCAGTGTTATGAGAGGACTAAAGTGTGACAGAAGATTTAATCTGCATGCCATATGACTGTGCTTCCACCCAGAAAATGTCCATAGCCGATGTTTTCAGCCTACAGGTTCCACATTGGTATAAGAGCCCTGCCTGCCTGATGGCATTTCATATCACATCTAAGCAGTGCTGGAGGTACAGTGAGAGACTTGATTCTTGCAGGCTGAGGTATGCTTCAATTCTTGCTAGTGGCAACATGGGATCAAAGCTTTGTCACCTCTCTTATCCCATTACTCACTAAATACTTACTCTTTCCTAGGTGGCTTAGATTCAAACAGTTTGGATGTGAAGTGAGTTTGATCTCAAGCATGGGCTGAAGCATGTTCTTAGGAGGCAGAACATATGTACTCTTTGGATCTACTGAGACTATGGAAACCTTCCTTTGTGAGGGGAAATTAGCAATATTAATAAATCAATGTTGAGATGCTCACTTAAGAAATTACTGTTGATCAACCTACAAAACTGACTTCTAAGTCTTCATTTTGAGTGATGTTTTTTAGTAAGTTAATGTGAAAAAATGGTAGAAGGATTTATAACACTGATTTTCTAGTTACAGGAGAGCCTTGTTCAAAATTAGTATGACGCTAATGGACATTAATGATGTTACCTGGTGAATTCCTCCAAGCAATGGATAAGAATTACCTACTGACTTTGGAGGAACCAAGATTTGGCTCATCACATAGTAACAAGTTTCATAATTTTGTACTAATATAATTTTTAGAAATGTAATACACACTTATTTCTGCTAACACTGTTCAGCCTAATGTACTGAAACAGATTTTAAAATGCTATGAATATAATGCTGTGTTCCTGAAGATATTAGTATGTACTGACAGTACGTCCTGTTGTCAGTGTTTTGCAACTGATATTTTAACACAGCCACATCATCTTGCAAGAAAATTCCATCCTTTTCTGAAAAGTCAGACAGGGAATATTCTTCTTATAGGAATGTGTTTTTTATGAACAATTTGTTACATTTGTGTTCCTAACTTTGGATTCAGACTGTCACTGGTTTTAGAGTTAGCTCAGTCCTACAAGTCACTCACATCTTGAAAGGATGCTTTGGAAATGGAAATACAGCTTAGCTTTGAGTAAAGCAAGGATATCAGCTTCTCCCAGGCTTCAATATAAAGGCATACAGAACATTTGAAGAAGTGGGAGCTGTAGCTCTAGGGTGCTCAGGATCTTGGTAAGCGTAAAACCAGACAACTACATAAAAGAGAAGCAAAACAAATGGAAGCCATTGTCCCTTAAGCGCTCAAAATGCCTCTTTCTCTCCCATCCTGAAGTACATTTCCTCACTGTGCATGGCCACTGGCCTAAAATGTTTYGCTTTGTGTTTTTAAATAGGAGTATTTCCCACACCGATTTTTGTTTCCATTTCAGTTTGCAAGTAGTGAGATGCAAAGACCAGATAATCCTTGAGATAAGCTATCGACAATCTAATTTGCTGGTACAATTTGTATTTTCAGTTGACAGTCTGGGCTAGTTAAAGACTTGGCATAGGATACTATGCCAATCAGTATGAAGGCACAACCTTCAGGTTTGTCTGACAGAGGTATGGCTTCTGGCAGACTAGAGCAAAACTTTTTATGATTCTTTATATATTCTATAACTAATTCAACAAAAATACGTATGAAATGAAAAGCTCTGAAAGCCACTTACCATATCAGCCTTTGAGTACTGTATAATGGTTTTCCATTATGGACTGAAATTAAGCATTTATAAAGAAGCAGTAATTTCATAGTTAGTCACCCAGAAACTTGGTCATGTTAAAACAGTGTTTTAGAAAATTACAGGTAATATTATTCCTGAATGCAAATTAATGTCACTTCTGTTAGCCTCCTGGGACAGGAAAGCTCAAAGAATTTTGCAGGAGTCAATAGTCACAGAGAGCCATCACGATCAGCCTGAATCTCAGAAATGAAGCTGTGAAATGAAATAAAAGTACATGTAATTCAATACAGGAACATATGCACTGATAAATAAGAAATGAATGGTTGTTGTGACATTCCATTTTGACTTTTCACCCTATGGTTTCCTGAGGAATGAGAAGAGGAAACATATGGGTTTATACAGTATGTGAAATCTATTCCAAAAGAACTGAAGCCTCAAGTGTCTTCTGAAAGTCATGCCCCAGAAATGAATCCACATCAAATAATGCAACGCTCACATACTCCTTTTTATTTTATTCATTTATCCATGAAGGCTTAACTTTAATACATTCACTGATTTTAATGGAATTTGATTGGATCCACTTTTGTGCCTGAATTGACTGAGGCATAAGAAAGAGCCAGCGATTTGGGAGGAGTTGCACAGTTAGGCAGTGAGGATGCATGTTTTATGTCCTCTCCTCAAAACAATGATACTCATAGCAATAACACTCTTCCTAAAAGAAACCTCTAACCATCCAGTCAATAAAGACAAATCAACATCAACAACAATAAAGCCAAGTGACTAACATTTTTAGGATAAAACTCTGATTTCCACTATGTGAAGAGCTTTACTCCAGGAAGGATAGCGGTAAATGTGACTCTGAGCCCTCAGGCCTGCCATCAGATGGATATAGAAGGTGAGCAGGTATGGTAATGGCGAACACTGGCACAAAATCATAAGACCTTCCCTTTGACAATTAATTCATTGTATCAACCTTCTATCAGCCATCTGTAATAAAGTATTTTGCATAAACTGACTTTCTAGTATGTATTTACAACACAGTGAAGTCAAGCTGAAGATGTATGTGAAATCCTTCCCTGAATTGAGGCCACAGTGTTGCTGTATTTTTCAAACAACAACAAAAAAGAACATTTTAAAATAAATATTTTAAATGCAATTTATAAATTTTAGATCCAAGTATAAAAGTGTTTAGTGAATTTGTCTTTCTAAAATATCTTTAAGGACCTTAATTATGTAGCAATTAAGTAGCACACTGAAAACAGAATAAAAGTGTTGGCAAAACTACTGAAATAGTTGTACTATCTATCAATAGAAACATGATCTCAGTTTAATGTGTAATGGTAATTTGATTTTATTTATGAGTTGCTATACTTCTTTGAAAACAATCACTTTGAAACAACTCTTTCATTTGGATTCAGAAGCTTATAAAGACTTAGAGCTTATACAGTGCATTACCTGCTGGGAAATACCCTTGTTTTCAGGTCTTATTTCTAACAGTCGTATACCATTCCACATTTTCAAAGCATTTTGTGCCTTAATGGTTCATCCCTATAACCCACAGATTCAGTTCTTGCAAGCACATTTCAATTAACAGTTTTAACTAAGTATTCAGTATTGGCCTGTTCACTACTGTACTGATTTTCTGAAGCAGCTATTCAATCTTCGGGCTCACCAGTCAGGTCAGAAACCACGGCCATATTATGATACAGAGTCTTTCTGGTAAAGCAGTATAAACCCTAAAATACGGACAAACATTTTGAGCCTTGCTGGTTGCCAGCTATGCACAATAAGTGTTAGAGAGTCATGTGTCCACTTACAGCCACAGTGCTTGGCTGTAGAGGGAAAGAAAAATTAAGATTGATTTTAAGTGAGATTTTCTGACTGCAGGGGAGAAGATGAAAAATTAATTCAGAATATTTCTGTTTCTTTCCTMTTTCCTTTGAAAAAAATTGATGCCCTTTTAGATTCTTTTGAAAAAGAAAATATTTACTTTTCTAATGAACCGAAGAGATTTGTCTTCATGGGTAAAACTGCAGAAGGTGAGAAAAAAAGATTTTTCTCTCTTGCAATGACATGTAGAAATGCAGTACTTCAGCTTTGTCAGTGCACCTTTTAGAGACAGTTTGGGAAATCTATAGTACACAGTGCAATATCTTTTATTACAAATGCCTCCTCATCAGTCAGTACTATTTTTTTCAGATTTCATTGCAGTAATTAATGAGAACAGTATTAAAAGATAATAACAGATGAGCAAAACAGATACTAAGTATAAATGAGAGGCTGACAATGAATGAAGCAAACAAAGACTGATCAGCAAAGAAAGCACTGTTCTAGATAGGATGTAATATAAAAGGATAAGCAAAATTTAGACTGACATACACATTACAAATTAGATTAAGTAATATAAATAAAAGACTTGTCAGCCATACAGAGTAAAGGAGGGAAGGGAAGAGGAAGCAAAAAGCTTGCCAGCCGTGGAGCAAAGCTATGGAGAGACCAAAATCAATATAATAAAGAAAGACTGCCTAGCAGGAATGACAAAATAAAAATAGAGATTTCTGCATCCAAGATGGAAGGAAAACTCAGAGGTTAAGGCATTCAAATGGAGGCGGTTCACCCCTAAGAGAGTTCTGAAAAGGCTGACAAATGAAATCATAGCTCACCTAACTTGGATTTGTATATTCAAAAAGCTGGCATCAGTGATGGCAGCTATCACATAAAAAAATACATTTGATAAAGGGAAAGTTAAATGATACAGAATTAGAGGCTTGTTATGTTTACCTCAGTGGTGCAGAAAGGCTATAATACAGATTTTGAGAAAAGAGTAACTTAAAAAATGGCAGAAAACCAAAATGAGGTAAAATATAATGCAGATTTACCAAAAAGATCGGGTAAGACTAACCTGACACTTTCACTCAATAAAATAACTGCTTTTCTAGATGATGGGAAGGAAGCTTGTCAGTCTGTTTGGATTACATCAAAGTATTTGGTACAGCATCACATGGGAAATTATCAGTTAAACAGGAGAAAATGTAGCCTAGTTCAAGAGCTAGGGTAATGCTGAGAAGGGACATACTAAGAGAAGAAATAACAGACTATGTTCACAGTCTATATGTATTTTAATATAGCTGAGTTTCTTGATGGTTTGTCTTGGTTTGATCTTATTTAACATTTTCATTAGTCATCTCAGTCACAAAACAGGGAGTGTGCTAATACAGTTTACTAGTGATACAAAATTTGGAAACATTATAAAAGGCTCTGAATATCATTCAATTACCTAAGGACATTAAGAAATTAATTAGAATAATGGCAATAAGTGAATAAAAGGGATCAGGTGAAGTCAGCWAATACTAAGTGGAAGGATATTATTTTAGGAACAAATAAAAAGATGTATTACTATAAACTGGCCASTAATGGCCCTCTGAAGCCCTTGTCTATCCTACATCCCCCAAATCTATTCATATCTGCCCTATCTAAAGTATTTCTAACAGACAAATATTTTTATTTTTTTTTTAAATTATCTCCTACAGTCTCCCTGGATAATGCATTATGGAGCTTATTTTTTTCCTAATGCCAACTTTTCATTTGATATGTGTACTCCTTGTTCCATTATTATTGTCCCATGTTCGGGACATGGTTTAGTGGGCATGGATGTTGGGTTGACAGTTGGACTCGATGATCATAAAGGTCTTTTCCAACCTTAATGATTCTATGATTCTATGATTATTCAAGTCCTAAGGAAAATGTTGAGTAGTATTTGACACAGGCAGACCCTCTGAAGCCCTCCTCAGTTATGTCTATGTGCAAGGAGGATGGATTCAGGCTGGGAATGATGCAGAGAGGGGCTATTCAGATAAAAAGTACACAGAGAGTCTATCACATGGAAAAGAAAGTGGAAAAAGAGAGATTTACGCTCAGGTATACTTTAGGTATAACAAAAAAAGGGAATAAACCAGCTATGAATGTAAGAAATTAGGTTGGAAAGTAGATTTCTACCCATGAGAATTACTTTCGTCAAATAGGATCATCAGAGACCAAAGAAAACCTGTTTCTGAGACGGAGCTCAATGGCTTGTTAGTGAAGTTATAAGATGGGGTTATCTGAGATAACTGGAGCAAGAATCAGTCACACAAGAGGACCCTTCCAGACCTCTGCTCCTGGAAGAAGGGCCTCTAACAACTCAGAAAAGACCGTTCTAGGTCCTGACTCCAGTTCAGCCAGCTGCAGCAGGGAAAACACATGACAAGAGTATACCCAAAAGGATACCCAAAGCACAAAGAGGTTTGACTGCGAGGTTCTAGCAGGTCTCTATGTCACATGTGCAAACTGCGGATTTGARAGACTTAAAAAGTGGCTCAGTTTAAGTCCATCTTCTCTTACACAGCAAAGGCATTTGCATCACTACTCTTTAAGTTCTTCTCCAAAGACTAGGTGAACTAGAGCATCTCAAAGAAAAAGGCAACAGATTTTTTTTAGCATGAGCAAAACGGTACAGTTTTCCCAGCTTAGCTCTTGCACGCAGCTGGAAAATTTCCCCTGAAGTTTTTCAAGTAAATTCCAGTTTGAGGCAGACACAGTGCATTGAAGGTTATAGCATAAGGGGTGTGAGCTTAACAAATGCTTACGCAACTGAAAAGGGGCCTTTACWTGCCTTGTATTGTCAGCTGGAGGGAGTTGTTGGGCAACCACAATGGCAGGTGTCACTCACATCCTGCCTGTGATGCCAAAAAGATGGTCCCTAAGCCAAAAATCTTGCAGTATTAACAGATGGTGAAAAAAAATGAAATGGCTACAACTAATGTGTTTGTGAGGACGCACAGGAGATACTAGATAATGTTGAATGTATTGCATTTAAAGTAAATAAACAGGAGTCTGAGCGGGCATTTAGTTACTCCATAATTAGCAAGCCACCAGGTATCAAACCGAGCACATTGTAGATGAGTCCTTCCTGATCACATTTGATCCTGCAGGAATTTTTAAGCTCTAAATGCAAAACATAGTGTTCTGTGGTTAAAGATTTTGCTGCTGTTTCTTTGGGAAGATAAGATTGCAATGAATAGACCCAGCGCTGATGTGGAGCAATGCAGACTGGGAATCTGACCCACAGGCATTCGCTTTTTGGGGATGTTGCCAATTCATCCCAGGGCAAGTTTTAGGTTAAGCACTCTTTTGTTGCGGTCATGGAGGAAAAACAGTTGTTCGGTTATTCACAGTGGTAACACAATGCTCTTGTCACGGTTCTCGTCAATTTGGCTGTAGCTTTCTAGATTCACTCAGTGGTATTTGCTTGGTCTCCATCTTTCCAGGGTSAGAATGTATCAACTTCAGATGTTTCATGATCAGTTTGTCACATAAGACCTGACGGGAGCACAAAAATAAAATAAGGGCTTTACCTATGACTTTCAAAGGGGAATGCTGTCAGCTAATGACATTTTCTCAGTAGTGTCAAGAGGCTAAGAGAGCTCCACATCTTTTTGAGACAAGTGCATAATTTGTTGGCCAGCCCTTCTATCGGAGTTATGCTTTAGATAGTGATTGAGTTATATTTTTGCGATATAGAGAAACTTAACAGTAATCATAGAATGAATAAGGTCAAACTGTAAATTCAGACTTTGAAGTTTTGTTTCTTCTCATTGAGTTTCAATACAGAATCTTCCGTAGTCTAACCTGCATATGTTAGTGTAATTATAAAGCAATCCTTTATCCAGTGAGTTCAAATGCAAATATTGGCTCTTTCCTGGGTGCAGGGATTGGTTTGCACAAGTGAATTGCAGTTTAACTGAAACTACTATGCTCTTTCTCTTTCACTTAAATTAATGTAATTATTATCTGGCTAATTAGCTTGCAGAATGACTTGTTCTGTGATTCATTAACTGGGAAATTTCTTTCTGGATATAGAAGAAATTGTGAACATCCATCTATTTGCAGCATGAGATACTGATTAGGAACAGATCATGTTATCCAAGGAGACAGTAATGATTTCTTTTAAAAAAGTCTTTTATAAGAAAACTCTTGAGTCAGTAGAAATGAGTCTATTGTAAGGACTGTGAATTACTTGTCACCCTTGGAAAAGGCAGCTAGCTTTATAGTAGGAATAGAAGATAGATACAAGGCAACCTGGTGCTGTCCCCTTTCCATAAACCTGTCTTTCTATTTCTAGCACTGCCTTCTGTTTTACAGTCTCTAATGGTACGTATTCAAGCAAGGAAGGTATGGGGGGAGAATATTTTCACAGTTACCAAACACATTCCCAAGCACTGATATACAGTCAATTCCCAGCATGAAATTATAAAAATGAGTCAATAAACTTTAAATCATCTTGTGCAGAAGAGATAGCAAGAAGAAACTCCAGAGCATCCTCACTGCAGCAAAGCAGCACATTTGCAGTGGCTTTGTAAGGGYTGTAGCTAATTGAGGAGATACACACACACAGAGTTACTTTTACTTTCCAAAGCTTCTTTTGCTGTTCCTATTATGCTTTGCTGTAAATTAAATATTTGCTATTGTAAAGTCTCAGTATAAATGAGCACGGAGGCAAAGCTGATATACGCTCAACAACAATCTCTGCAGAGCTGAAGAAAATCTTATATTTTTCACTGCCTATGAACAAAATCATTTTCATGTTAGAGCACTTTTTATTTCTTTCTAATCAAGGGCGCTGATTTTATAACCTTACACACTCCTGTGCACAGAACAACTCCCATCAATTCTGAGTTCAATACTAATCCTGGCATGAATATCCAGGAAATAGATTGGATTTCTAACAGGAATGCTAAAGTCCCAAAACACCACTAAATGATACAAAGCTTTCTGGACYTTTTTTCCCCATTTGCACCCAGGTCCTCTAGACTTTGCTAAGGCTTCTCAAGAAGTTGGGTTTAGAGTCCAAAGGCATGATCTACAAACAACAATTGTTCAAAGAAGGGTTGGATGTGGAAGGAGATGACAACATTTCAGATGGAAAAACAAGACATTCACAAGCTGGGCAAAGTACGAATAAAAAGAAAATTTTGAGAAGCTAATCCTATGAATTACTCTATCATTGAAATCATCACTTAGGAAACTGGCAGAACAGGTTGTTCCTATTCTGTAGGCGACACTATCAAATRCAGCAGCTGGGGACTCTGATAAATGGACTGAAGCCTAGCCTATGACTTAATGTCTGAGGCCTATGGTCTTCTCAACATGAGGCAAACTACCTTTTTTTTGTCTGGGTAGTACTAGTTTGAAAAGATATTGTTGGCAGGTCAACAAGGAATCAGTAATTTAATCAATATTTTTTAAGATGGTCCTTGAGCAAGTGCCAGTGATTATTCCTTATTCTTGCAATATCTGGAATTTACAGCCATTTGTAAATCAAGCAGAAGTCCATAATATTAGTAGAAATGACCAAAAGCCTGCTTTTGCCAAGTCTTGACTCAAAGAATTGCTTGATTATTCAACTCAGGACCAGCCTGTCTGTCAGTTCTGATTATTTACTATTTTACCATTAACCAGTTTATCTTCTTCAAGGCAAATATCTCTGTGTAGCTATGACGTACCTAAGTAAGCAGAGCAACAATTACGAATGGGGTCTCCGAGAGCTGCATACAGAATRTTGAGCAACAAACTATGTTTGAATACACATTGACTGAATTAAATGCAATAGTCTGGAGAAGAGATAGAGATTTGTAACTATAATTAATCTGGAAGGTCACAGCCGTTCTTTGAATGCATTTTGTTAACATTAATAAAGTTTTCAATATCTWCATATGCCTTGTTTAGCAAATCAAACAGCAATGATTCTGGGGGATTAGAAGCCCTGGGACCATACATTTTAAGGACAGTTTTGTGGTTAAGGCATGGGGSTACAATTCAAAACCCCTGACATTTCTCCAGACTCCTGCTATAGACTCACCTTGAGACTGTTGTAAATTATCTGGTCTCAAGGCCTGAGATTTACCCCAGYGGAAAGATGATATTTCTCTGCTTAACAGATGTATTGTGCATCTTGCCTTTAACAATACTGTCAAATCCAAATATCCAAAAATCATGGCCTATTTCTACCTCTCCCACCCACCAAGTGATGAGATTAGAAAAAATACTATTGGGAGAGGGTCTTTTTCTTTGCCATTACATTTTGAATGTAGAATGTTCATATTTTCAAGGTCTTCTGTGGAACTAGGAGAAGTAGGTTATATTTTTCAATGCAGCTTTTTCCTGCATTCCTGTGGATCTGAAAAAAATACGACGAGCCTTCTCACAAACTCACATATCTCCAAAACCTCCACAGCAATTAATAACTTTCTGTTCCCAAATAGATAACTCTTAGCAAGCTGTGTTGATACTAGCAATGGTCATGASTTTGGTGAACATACAAATAAACAGTTGGGATGACAATGCACTGCTAGTAATTCGTAACCTGATAATCTTCCAATTCCCTGTACTGGGCTTTGGCTCAGGTGCTTGGAGTGGCTTGGGCAGTATTTCTTCCTTCAATACCTAATGTGGGGAAAAGTATAGAGCCTGCTGGGAAAGCAGCTGGTCCCCAAGTTTCTCTCTTTCTATTAGTTCCTTCTTGACTATTGACATCTTTAAAGCAGAAGGGGTCTCCCTTGGAAGCACAGTCAGATTATGGCTCTGAATCRTCCACTCTTCCATTCAGAGCACATCTACAAAATCTGATTTTCCTCATGAAAACTTGATGCATTACTGGGTGGAAAAATTGATCCTTTTATTAGGAAACACTTCAGAAGTGTGCTAGCCACAGATTCCAGGTAAATCTCCAAGTTAACATTCTTATTTGATGATAGACTGCACCTCATTAAAAGGAGTGTTGTATTAATGCTCATTTGAGCATATTACTAATAGCACTAAGCACTTGTGATCTGTTACCAAGCACCAACAATATTTGTCTTGAAGTCACTGACAGACCAATCCTGAACATATGGAAACCTCCCACAGTTTCAAAATCAACACGCTGGCTTATGGCTTAAATCAGCTTCATACTGAGAGAAAAAAATTGCAAGGAAAAGGCAGTTGGATTCTCCCCAAAATGTCTATGCAGACATCAAGGCTGCTGTCATGAACAAGTAGATTCTATCAGACAGAACTGTCCACTGCCAAGAACTTGCATCTATCTTTCCAAACACTCCTCAGTTATTTCAGAAGCAAGTTCTTYAACACTCATTTTAGCTGATTCCTGCCTCTGGAGTCTTTCTGGAAATTAGGCATATTTGACATATTCCCAAATCTTATACTATGTGGGTTTTGTCAGAATATGTTCAAGAACCTTGGAGAAAAAAAATGCATCTCCATTCCTGGGCTTCCTTTTTGCTTTTTGCTTTTCATGGTGTTTGAAAACAAAAGGTTTCATTCACAGACCACAGCAAAAACTCAGGTAATATTTAACTAGCTAATTTATCATAGAATCATAGAATCATAGGATGGTTTGTGTTGGAAGGGACCCCAAAGATCATCTAGTTCCAAGCCCCTTGGCAGGAGCAGAGACACCTTCCACTAGACCAGGTTGCTCAAAGCCCCATCCAGCCTGGCCTTGAGCACTTCCAGGGATGGGGCATCCACAGCTTCTCTGGGCAGCATCTTCCAGTGCCTCACCACCCTCACAGTGAAGAATTTCTTCCTCATATCTAATCTAAATCTACCTTCTTTCAATTTAAAGCCATTACCACTTGCCCTATCACTCCATGCCCTTGTAAAAAGTCCCTCTCCAGCTTTCTTGTAGGCCCCCTTCAGGTACTCGAAGGCTGCTATAAGGTCTCCCTGGAGCCTTCTCTTCTCCAGGCTGAACAACCCCCACTCTCTCAGCCTGTCTTCATAGGAGGTGCTCCAACCCTCTGATCATCTTTGTGGCCCTCCTCTGGGCTCACTCCAACCCATCCATGTCCTTCTTATGTTGGGGGCCCGAGAGCTGGACACAGTACTCCAGGCGGGGTCTCARGAGAGCGGACTAGAGGGGCAGAATCACCTCCCTTGACCTGCTGGTCACACTGCTTTTGATGCAGCCGAGGATAATTGGCCTTCTGGGCTGCGAGCACACATTGCCAGGTCATGTTGAGCTTCTCATAAACCACACCCCCAAGTCCTTCTCCTCAGGGCTGCTCTCAATACATTCTCCTTCCAGCCTGTATTTGTGCTTGAGATTGCCCCGACCCATGTCCAGGACATTGCACTTGGCCTTGTTGAACTTCAGGAGGTTCGTATGGGCCCATCTCTCAAGCCTATCTCTCAAGCCTGTCAAGGGCCCTCTGGATCGTATCCCTTCCCTCCAGCGTATCAGCCRCACCACACAGCTTACACAGTTTATAGGTTTTTTTTCTGCTTTAATTTTGTCTTGCAGGTGCTCAGTTCATTACTCCATGATCATTTGCGTTTGTATGAGCAGAATATTTTAGAGTCTTTTGTTTTATAACTTGTGAYCTTTCTTGCAGGCCTCTGGTCTTCTTTCATCTCCTGTCACTCTCCTATCCAAAGTGCTAATCTCAGCTATAACTGTCTCAAACCTTTCGTCCAGAAAGATCATTGAAGTCTGTAATTTATCACTTCCCTATTGTAACTGCAAGAGCAGTTCTAAGCAGAACAATCCTTATCTCATTGATAGGTACTTTGTCACCTTGTGGCTGCAAAGCATTCAGAAATGGCATTTGGTACATTAGCTGCAGATGGCATCCAGGGGGTTCTGAAGAAATACATTTTCTGGTTTCTTTATAGTTATTACTTGATATTAAAATGCCCAAACAACTTTGCAGTGGTTGCACTACATTTTTTAAATAAGGAGACATCTTCTATATCAGGTTTCATATTTTCCTGGGCAGATTTTTATGGGCTTGGAGCTGATCCAAAATCCAGCTTCTCTGATGAACAGCAAGTCTTGCCCCATTAAGCTTCAGTATTAACACCACTCCCCCTTCACAACCATTGTTTCTCCTATATGTGGCTGTGGGAAAGTTAGACTTCTTGCTAATACCATCAGAGTTTGTGGCTTCTTGGTAGCTATTTTACTGCAATCCATGTCTAATCAGAGTATACCCAAGAAGCTTAGCGGTGTGTTGCAGCAGACTGCAAATTAGCTTGCTTTTCCATTAAAATACTCTTGGTTTATTCTTTCCTGTGTGTTTATAAAATTGACTGGCTGAACACTTGGCCACTTGTGTGTTTTGTTTGTCTAAATGATTGATATTTAAATGGCTTAATTGCATTCATTCCACCTTTTTATAGTTGAGCAAATGTTTATTGCATATTTTTTTAAGATGCAAAGGGAGAAAATTCATTTGGAATTCAGGAAAGAGTTTTATTAATATGTGCCAGGGTGGTTTAAATTTCAGAACGGATCTTATTTCTTGAATAGACATTGTGGCAGCATAAGGTTATAAGATCTTCATAGCCCTGTGAAAGTACCAAACAGTCTAGATGATTTTGCTAGAGAAGTCTGTAGCTAGTATTGAGACTACGAGGGTAAAGCCTGTGCAGATGATCAAGAAATGTAGAGGCACTGGCAGGAAAGAATATTGTTTTAAGGATTAAACAAAAAGAGGGAGGGCTGGGGCGGGGGGGGGAGAGGGAAGGACTAAACCCTTCTCTTCAGAAAGTCATTAATAGTCTTCCCTATAGGCAATGGTAAAACCAGTTTTCACCAGTGACTCCACAAGATGCAGGCATTTAAATACCTTTTTTCTCCACGACTGTGAAAAGGAATTGGAGGGACTTTGATTTACTTGATAACTGTAAGCAGAAAGGCACTGATCAAGCTATTCTGTATGAATATTACTCCTGATGAATTTAATCTTCATATTGGTTAGTGAATTACTGTGAAGTGATCCTAACCTTCTGCAGACATCCATGATTTGTAAGGAATGGCTGAAAAATCTGATGAGTAAAGTTCCTGTTCTGGATGGCAAATAGGCTTTGGCCAGTCCCTATATTATATTTATGATATATAGTTACTTATAAGGTATTCTTCTAGTATTTTATTCTGATTTTTCTTTTCTAAGTGAATACTTAGAGCATTGTTAAMAGGAAAATCATGACTAATAATCTCATTTTCAGTTCAGCCTCATAATTCCTTGCAAAGAAAGCACTAAAAAATGTTGTTTATATACAATTCCATATATCACTTGTAAAACTTCCAAAAAGGTTTGTTCTTTTATATAGAAAAAAMCAGCTCTAGATGAGATTTAGATTTAGACTTGAAACATCAGTATATAAAGAGTAAGTAAACACCATTTTCAGACTAAAAACTGTATCTGGATTACACACCTACGGAACACTCTTTCCTCCTATGATCATGATGCTAAGTAGGTTTTAACAAGGAAAATTTAAATAATTTCTAAAAGAGCCTTCTTTTGTCTCTTCTGTGACAGCAAGAATTCAGACAATAAAAAGAAATAAATCCAGGGAACAGCTTGCAGCTGCTGAAGATTTGTCTAACTTTACTTAAAAGAATAACTGTATTCGGGGAAGAAGAATAGGACTGAAGTTGTTCAGTCCTATTGCAATTAATTGCAATTAATATTTCACAATCTGTTCTTCCTCTAAGCCATGTGATCTATTGGCTGATGTGGTGACTGAACAAGCACCTAGCTACTGCTATTATGTCAGGGTGAGTTCATATTGTTTTCATTCTTTCTTCTTCAATCTAGTATCTTTAATAGTTTCTTTTTCAACATTAACTTATTAATTATTGTCAAATGTACAAATAAAAGTGGAATTGTAGTATTGGAGTAGTATTGACTTTATTTGGTGCCTAAAACATCTCAAAATCAGTAGTAAGAGTTGGAAGAGGACAGACGTCTCTTTCAGCTCAGCTTACAGACGACTGCCTGCTTAAGTTGCATGTCATAGYAAATCACATAGAAAAGGGAAAAAATTAGGGTGAAAGGCAAAACTGCAACAGCAGTAATGAAGGAGGTAAACTGTGCATGCAGCTGGGCAAACTGATTTCATGAAAGCTGAACAAGAGTTTACAGGTAAAGCAACTTCTTTGCACTTTACAAACAGTTAYACACATGCCTTGTAAGCTAAGTCAGCGCCATCCTTGACAGCTTAGAGCAAAAATACGAAGAAACAATGAATTCTTGTACTATCTTGCCTATACACAGCTAGGATACCTGATGGAGATCATGCAGGGGCACCCACCCCGTCTTAGCGTGTGCATGGTTTCACCAGATGCACTGAAACTCGGCTTGCACACTTTGTTTTCCTTCCAAGACAAATATATGTTTAATATTAYGTACTCCACCATAATTCACAAATGACTTGTCATTGTATGAACCAAAATCACAAAGTTGCTTTGAGAAATGTCCTTGCTCTTCATTCCACAGATAATTGCAGTTTAATGTTGACAGAATTTCAAATCTACTCTGTGGAATTTAGATCCTGAAAAATGCTACTATAGTCCTCTCACCTTAAGGAAATTGCATAGATAGTCTACTAAATGGAGAAACTATTTTTCTCAAAGCCATTTATGATGTCTYTGCCATCATCTTTTCCGCTGTTGTCTGGTATGTCTGTCTCTGAACTGATCTGTTCCTTTAATTTTTCTACCTCTATCTCCCTATTTTGCTTGGTTTATATTTATTTGCAATCCATCTTGCTGTTTTTAGGAGCCATTCTGGATGTATTTGTCTTGATTTCAGATAAATAGTCTGCTTTTTTGTTAACTTTGTAAAATTTATTTTTTTTCCCCATGTATTTTGTTTTGTGTCCTTTTTCACATGTCCCCTATGTCAATAAGATGGGGCAGTTTTATCTGAGCTGTTAGATTAGCCTCAAACTGCCTAAAATATCTATTTCTAGACTATTATTCTTATCTTAAAATCTAGTATACAATACAATGTTTAGGAAGAGCAACAATACAAGGCGAGGGGGGAAAGGGTGTGGATGCTAAGCAGTCAGCACTAATATGTAGTGCTATTAAAACTGAGACAAGTTTTTGCAGCTAAAATGTGACTTGCAGCACTAAATGTGGCTTGCTTTTAGATCTTGTTTGCTCTGTCAGTGAATTGAAGGAGATAAATATTTATATACCAACAATAACATTTTATCAGACTATAACAAGAAACGGCAACAGTTTGTTGCCATCAGTGAGTCGGGCAGAGTGACTGACACAGAAACGTTCATGACAGTAACTTCTAGTTCAGGTGCGAGCTGCTGCGCTGTCATTAGYTTCTTCTGGTCTTCCACCAGCTGGTCTGGTCCCTGGGCGGCCTGACAGCTCCCTGCCAGAGTCCCTGGGGACAGGCAGATTTCCCGAGAAAAACCACAGGCCCCCAGAGGGGCTGTTTCCAAGGAGCGAGGATCAGGCACCCACGGGTACATTAGTGCCTAACAAGACAGAAAAGTCGGGATAGTCACCTCCTGATGAAGTCAACCTAGATCCACCTTTCAGCATCCCAAATGCCTTTGTAAATCTAGTATGAATCAACCTTGATCCATTCCCAGTTTGCACCAGAGAGCAGAGCTGTTACTCTCCAGCTCACTTTGTAAGCAATAGATAAAAGCAAGATTGTACACCAGTTTAGCTAGGAGTGTATTTATGTATTTCAGAAAAGAAGCCTGCAAAAATTTCTTCAGCAGTTTGCGCCTATATTTAACTTACTATTTAATTAAAGATCCTATAAATGCTGTTCTATTCTTTTTTTTTCTTTCTTTACCTGAAGCAGGATAACTTCAACACTGAATGGGTAGAAGTTAATGAACTGAGTTCATTGTTTCTTCTTTCTTTTTTTTAAATTGAATGCAGACTTCAGCTAAGTGACAAATTGACTGAATGAATCATTGTTTTGCAGTCAGGTCTGGTTTGCCTGGCATACTTACCTCTCAGCTGCTTCCAGTAGCTTGAACAAAATGTAAATATTTAGCAGCCCTGTTGCACAAACAGAAACCCTTCACTTGCTTTGTCATGCATCATGTACCCAGCTGTTTCCATGTGATTAAAAAAAGAATTAATGCACAAGCAGAAGTACTGATACAAGCACTGCAGTAGCTTTAGTTGATTTTGCAAGTCTGTCTATTTTGGATATCAGATTAGGAGTTAGATCTAAGCACTGACATGTGAACAGAGAAGTCTGGCTCATATTCCCAAATCCCCTCCTTTATATCATCTGCACATTGTTCAAGAGCAATCAGGGAAATCTATACAGCACACTACCTCACTATACATGCAGAACAGTTACCTGGGCTGGTTTCAGACTGGAAGTAAAGAAGGCCCATCAGCGTATGTCTCCTGAGATAATCAGCCACATTATGAGACAAGGCTCATTAGCCAAAGTGCAACTACCTTACAGAGCTGCTATTATTCCTCTGAGACGTAAACTAATATTTCCGAAGCTGAAGTGGAACAGAAGSGGTGATAGCCCAAAGACCTGTTCAGCTATCAAAATATAACACAGCTGGCATGCAACATCTGTATTGTCCTCTGCAGAACCATTGGCATAAGGATTGTAAAGCTGAGGTTACAGATTTTGATACTTGAAGATGTTTAAAATCTGATTGGATAAAGCCAGGAGCAACCTGCTGTATCTTTCATGGTAGCCCAATCTTGAGCCAGAGGCTGGTCCTTCAGAGATCCCTCCCAACCTAATTTTTTTTATGATACTATGATTCCTGCCACTTATCCCCACTTTTACCACAGCAATTCCCAAATCCTTCATATAAGCAAAATGCAGCTGGGGCCTGTGCTCTAAGTCAGATCAGATATGTGATCTAACTTAAAAAGCCCTCCAAGGATGTAGACCATCTCTACAAAACAGCTGTGTTAGTATATACTGTACAACGAGCCTGGAGGCAGAGGAGGGGTGGAGGAGCAGGACACAGGAACATAGTAAKTCTGGAAAACCTTAAAGCTGATATTGCTGCCAGAGACAACATATTGTCAAACCACAGTTCTCCAGGAAGCTATCTTCATGGCTTTAACCTAATCTAAAGTTGAACCTTCAGTAAAGTATGGTACGTGGAAAAGTCCCCCCTTATTTTTTTTTTATTTGAAAAATGCTTTTCAAAAAGGAGTACCAATGGTGCTCAAGGCTTTTGTTCAAGCTTTAAAACAAAGGTTTTAATATGTATCAAAGGAGGCAGCCAAATACAAACTTAGATTGCCAATTACGGGGGAACAGACCGTCCTTTTCTTACACAGTGGAGTCCTCATTCATGACTGAGGCTATGAAGTGTCACAGCAACAGCAAGAACTGATAACAATAAAACTGTGGTAACAATGATAATAATTTTTATCATCTCTGGTGTTCATTTGCAAAGATTCCCAGAACCAAATTCCCCAAAGCCAGGCTGACTCCCTTAAGAACCGCTCTTGTACTTTTCCCTGTGGCATTCAGTGCTTTTATTCCACGACCCTGAACAAGCATGGGGGGCTGTGCTCCACCAAACCCCCTGTAGAATGAAAGGACATAAGCATAGTATGGCTCCTCTCCTGCTCTTGAGGAAGGAAAATTGGCATGTTTCCAGGCATTCATCACTACTGTAAGTGAGGGGAGGAGGCGTGAAGGGGAACATACCCTCAAAGAAGCAGTAGGGGAAGGTTTCTAATGGCATAAATGGAAATCAGGCAGTTTCCTCCAATTTGTTTTAAATGAAAGGCAAGCACGTAGTTGCCTCTTGTAATACCCTGCACATGGAAAGCACCCTTTTAGAACAGAGATGCTGCTAAACATGACTGTGTGCACGTGGGCTCTCTCAGGTGGCAGAGTGGAGGGTGGAGAAGTGGAGACAAGGGCCAAGAAATGTGATTTTTAATAATGGATCCAGTAATACAGACACATTTTGATGCCTAAGTTTTAAAATAGGCAGAGTACTTCAGATCAGAGCCATTTTTTTTAGTTTCCAAATGAGTATTTATTCATTTAAGCCTTAACAATTTTTTTTTTTCTTCAATGCAGCGACAAAAGCGTTGTTTCAAGACTATGGGTGCAAAATCTTGTTCAAAGTCTCTAAATCCTAACGTTTGGAGCTGAGCAGTCTGAAATACATTTGGAGAAATACATACATAGTCTGAGTATGTTTGTAAAGGAAGAGATTGCAGAAAATGTGCTCTGTGATATGCCGCATATGCCGCATTGCTGCAGCAAATCCTGCCCACTCAAAGAGACAGATTTTTGATGTCTCTTTCTCTGTTCTCTGCTCCAGATTAGAGCAAGGAGGGGCTGGACTGAATTGTGCAGGATGAGGGAGGTGCATTCACCCCCAGTGGCATTCTGTCAGCTCAAGTAAGTTATTTCTTGTTGCTTATTTTACAGATGTTGATGGGACTGTTGATGCTTGCAAGATAAATGGTTCTGTGTTTCTTAATACGTGGAATTGTGGCTACCATTCCTGGACAGGACATTCTTTAGCTTTCAATATCCTGAGTGGCCTTTTAATAAGTACAGCCTGCACACAGGCCTTTGAAACCTCTGCAGGAGATCGGATTGGGCCTTGAGTCATYAACAAGAGGGAGGTGGGAGATAGCTTTAGTTACTTCCATTGACCAGGTGGAAAGGGACAGCATCTTGGACAATAGCGGACAACAGATATGAGGGAAGTCAGATGCGAGACAACAGCAACAACATCTACAGGCAATCCTTTACACATCAAAACCTACAGATCCTACAACTCCTTGCTGCCCCAGGAGCTCATTCCAGGCACCCAGATTTCTCTTCCACCCCTGAGCCTGCACCTCCCAGTCCTCCCAGCCAACTGCTCCACCACCGAAACCATAGGCACAGAAGCAGCAACTGGAGGTCTAACATGATTGAGAAAAGCTGGAGATGACCTAATGCTTGTGGGAAGTGAGAAAGCTCAGAGCCAAGAAGGTCTGCAATGGGTTGAAAAGATGAAGGTTGGGGAGTGGCAAGAGCCTTAAAGGAATTGGAGCTAGGCCTGAAGAAGAGGGTAACAAAGGTCATAAAGGTAAGATGTTTGGGACAGGCAAGCCAACATGGCAAGAGGGGGTGGAGAAAGCAGCAGCGTAAATACCTCTTACATGGATGAGATGAGGAGCTCAAGGAGAGAAAGAGAAGAGGGGGTGCAAACTGGGAGCAGGAGGTGTGGTCCTCTGGACAGCACTGAAGGATCTTGCCAGGACTGGAACTGGGAGGATCAGGGAGCTGTGGGTCCTTGTGTGATACTGGTCAGGGGACAGGGYGCTGGAGCTGGTGCTGCCACGAAGTCTCTTATGAGGCCTCTGCCAGGTATGTGATTCCTTATACCCCCCCCCCCCAAAGATACAAATGTAGATGATTTGCTCTGTTTGCATACCCTCATATGCTGAGTAAACACATTTTGGGGACAGATACCGATAAAACGATGTGTTCAATTTTAGAATGAGAAATCAAAACTTCAAAATGACAAACAGAAATTCAGTAATTCAGTCGTTTTTGGATAACAAGAAATATTTTTCTTGGATTTTTGTATGGAAAATATATTGGGTTTGGATTTTTCTATTGAAAATATATCCATTGACCATATATCCATTGACCATGACCACGGTTCATGGCTTGGACAGGTGCACTCTTTGCTGGGTAAAAAACTGGCTGGACGGCCGAGCCCAGGGAGTTGTGGTGAATGGAGTCAAATCCAGTTGGCGGCCGGTCACGAGCGGTGTTCCCCAGGGCTCAGTTTTGGGGCCCGTCTTGTTTAACATCTTTATCAATGATCTGGATGAGGGGATCGAGTGCACCCTCAGTAAGTTTGCAGACGACACCAAGCTGGGCGGGAGTGTTGATCTGCCTGAGGGTAGGAAGGCTCTGCAGAGGGATCTGGACAGGCTGGATCGATGGGCTGAGGCCAAYTGCATGAGGTTGAACAAGGCCAAGTGCCAGGTCCTGYACTTCGGTCACAASAMCCCCAGGCAACGCTACAGGCTTGGGGAAGAGTGGCTGGAAAGCTGCCCGGCGGAAAAGGACCTGGGGGTGCTGGTCGACGGCTGGCTGAACATGAGCCGGCAGTGTGCCCAGGTGGCCAAGAAGGCCAACGGCATCCTGGCCTGTGTCAGGAATAGTGTGGCCAGCAGGASCAGGGACGTGATCGTGCCCCTGTACTCGACACTGGTGAGGCCRCACCTCGAATCCTGTGTTCAGTTTTGGGCCCCTCACTACARGGAGGACATTGAGGTGCTGGAGCGTGTCCAGAGAAGGGCAACGAGGCTGGTGTAGGGTCTGGAGCACAGGTCTTATGAGGAGCGGCTGAGGGAGCTGGGGTTGTTTAGCCTGGAGAAGAGGAGGCTGAGGGGAGACCTTATCGCTCTCTACAACTACCTGAAAGGAGGCTGTAGAGAGATGGGTGCTGGTCTCTTCTCCCAAGTAACAAGTGATAGGACGAGAGGAAATGGCCTCAAGTTGCGCCAGGGGAGGTTTAGATTGGATATTAGGAAAAATTTCTTCACTGAAAGGGTASTCAGGCATTGGAACAGGCTGCCCAGGGAAGTGGTGGAGTCACCATCACTGGAGGTGTTCAAAAAACGTGTGGATGTGGCGCTTCGGGACATGGTTTAGTGGGCATGGGTACTGGGTTGATGGTTGGACTTGATGATCTCAGAGGTCTTTTCCAACCATAATGATTCTATGATTCTATATATTTCAATTTTCATGTTTGCTGTTTTATTTTCCAACCAGTCCATTTAGTAACAACAAAGCCAACATAAAGGCTGATATTTGCTACTATTTAGGAGTTGGCATTCTAGCTGACAATTGGCGGAGAAACAAAAATTGTTTTGGAAATTAACATTTTAATTATTCTGGTAAGAGATACATTTGGTAACTGACGATCGGTGAACTATAATACAATACACTGTCATATAATATTTTAATTTATTACATTTTAAAATTATTGCTTCCTATATAGTGCCTAAAATGTMATTTCATTGTGGATCATTTTAGTTTTGAGGACTCAACATTTCAGATTGTAAACTTTGCACTGAATGTAGCCAATCTGCTTTAATTTTAACAGGCTTCCTACATCAGCAGCTGAGGTAAAGGGAGTGTCTTTTTTGGGCATCTTTCACAGTAGGAGTATAGACATTCAAGAGCAAGTGGAGCTGAAGCTACTTTACACCTGCCCACACTTACAGCTTGCGAGTATTCCAGTTCTATTCCTGATATTCCTTTTCCTTGGGAGTTAACATGAAAAGAGTAGAAATTTGAATTGTTTTTTAACAGACTTTGTGTAAAAACGGTATTGTATCACCGTAACTTTTATTTCAATCTCTTTTGCAGTATCTTTCACTGCATATCCAGGCAAAGGTACCGCAAGCTTATTGGATTTCAGATTTCTAACAGAARTTTAGACATGGTACAAGTGTGTTCATTGTACCCATTGTACAAATGTTTCTACCGTATCTTCCCCAGAGCAATATCTGTTTCAGGTTTTTTAGTTTTGTTTGTAGAATATCCTATTTAAACAGAGCTCTCACTTAAATGTACCTGATTTACCATTCACTCTGCAATAACAACAAACTGTACATTAYCACAATAAATAACATATTTTTCTCTTAAATCTTAACTCAGAACTTGTCTAGATAGAAAGAAATATCTTTTTTTCTGCAAATTTAGGGAGATTTTAACAATTAATTATCACAGCTGAGCTATTTTCAGTGCAGTGGGAAAACAATGAATATTTTGATCTTTAAACATAGTCTTTGTTTCTTTAAACAAAAAACAAATAAAGTCTTTGATAAGGAGAAGTTGAAGAAATAACAAGAGTAACTGTCTTTGTTTTATCAAAGGGACTTGTTTCATCAGGTCAAATGCCAGCTAAGGTTTTTTTCTGTATGTAAAAAAAAAAGATATTATTTTAAATGCTCACATGTCTTACCCAGACCCTAAGCCTCACAGACACTTCCCTGGTGATTCAGAAACTAAGTTTGATTCTGTAATGAACTGCACCAAAGATTTTTGGCTAATCATATCAACCCCTTCAGGAAAAATACAAATTATCGAGAGTCCTAACTTCAAAGGTAAAATATACATACTTCCTCTAGTCTCTGCACACGAATAGGAGTATGAAAGTCTTAATCTAATGAGGAACTAATTCCTTTCAAACAAGACTGAGGCAGATAGCTGCAAATTATCTTCTAATGCCCTCACAAAACCTGCCAGAGGAGATGCTCATAGAGACAGAAGTTTTGGCCAGTTGTGTGATACCTACCTAAGAAAGTAGGGAGTAGAGTAAATTTCAGTCTTGATAAGTCAGCAAGGTTGGGCTATAAGCAAAAGAGAAAGGCAAAGGTAATAACCCACCTTCAGAGGTGGGTAGCAGTTGTGATCATTCAAAGTACCTGACTTGATAAAATTGACTCCAGAAACAGAGTCCCTACAAAAGACTCAGATTTTGCAGGACATTATCAGAGGTCCTGAGGGTAAATAAATAGGCTTTTGGTACATAATTACTATTGTTATTTTAACAGTACAGTCTCAGAACTACAGGGCAATGACAAAATTACATCAAATTTCAAAAATTAGTGCCATTTCCCAGATGTACAGTGAGCTCCAGGAGAAACTGGAAATGTACCAACTGCAGATAAATTTACTGCTACATTTGCACTTCTTCCCTTTCGAAGTATAGCTAATACCAAAAATACTGCAGGAAAGCTGTCAATTCTGTTTAATATCYTGACTGGAAGCAATCCTCTGTCACAATCTTGCATTCTACAATCTCCAACCACAAGGCAAAGGTGAACACTACTGTTTATGCAGATCTGCAGAGCCATGATTTAAGAGACATGTTTAACAGGACTTGATAAAAGGACAACTCTGAAAAACTAATTGTATGGCAAGCACTTACTTGAGCCTACCGCCAGTGGAATTCTACGAATCACCATAAAGACAGTGCTTGGGGTTTTATGAGTCCACTATTATTTTTTAATGAAAAAACCTGGTGGCTCTGTCTTTCTTCTATATTTCTTTGTCATTCCATTTAGATTTATGTAATATATGAAAGTTGACAGTTAAAACAATTAACTAGTGACCCCAGAGATCTACCGCACATTTTAAGAATACGCAGCAATACTCTACATACTCAACAAATTCCTGTTCTGGCAGGAATTTTCCATGAGGGACTGAATTAACAGCCAGTAACACACAACTCTGTTCTTTGCTTAATGCATTATAAAGACTACATCTTCCTCCTTCCTATGGGTAAATCCAAAACAATTAAAATGAATAGACCTCTGTGTCTATTATCTATTCAATACAGCCTAAGGAATTTTTATATTGACTTTCATCCCTGAAAATCTTCGTTGTGATTATTTAATTAGTCTGCCCAGTCCTTTTCTGAATACTCCATTAAGTAATACTAACTTGGGAAAAACTATGCAGCTTGTATTGCCAAAGGCCAAAAACCATCCAAAAAGGAGGATGGAAAATACCTCTAGCTAATAATACATAATGGCACATAATTATCAGAATGTGTGCAGAAGAAAAAAATAATTAAAATAGAGAGAAAGATGTCCTTATGTACCAAGATCCAATAGCAGGGAGCAGCCAGTCTTCTACCAAATGTAAACTAAAATAGAGRCAAACATTGCTAGCTTCACCTAGCTAGATTTAAGAGACATATTCCCTGTCATGGGAAGAAATGTACAGAATTAGAACAATCCCACTGGAGAAGAGCCTGGAGGAAAATTACTGCATCTCGTTGTTACAGAGTCTGTTTGACTTATTCTTTCAATGGCTTTGAATTTCCTGCCCTGCTCCTGGACAATTATCCATTCACTGAAACAGAGTAAGAAACCCATTATAATATCTGGTAATTTATATTATGAACAGTAATTTGCATAATAGGYCCCTAAAACACTGAATGGCTGTCTAATGGAAATTGTATAGAACAAAATAAATCTCTAAAAACCATGTAGAGTTATGTAGATTTTTGCATAATAATAGTTTTAGCATATGTATGCACCGCAATCACAGAGGTGACTGCAGCATAGCATAGCAATGGGCTCCTACATTACCTCACACCTGTGACTGTATTGTAGGTACCCTGAAGTAGTATCTTTCTAGACTTTTCCCTCAAGGAAGCTTTACCCCAATTCAAGTCAGGTAGTTATCAACAGAAAATTGGGTTTCAGATAACTTAAATGCTCCATGAAAAATATCTTCTTTTAAAATACCTTTTCTTCCCCCTCAAAATATTTCAGATTAGACCTGTTGCCATGCTGAGTGATGGGAGTTGCAGCTAGATATGTCTTACATTCATTCTGTACTGTCACTTAGATTGCATACCTCTGCCAGGGGCATTACACCTTCCATTTTAGTGAAGAGAGACAGTACGTCTTGGCACTTCCTTGGTCACTGAGCAGACATGAGATGAAATATGGCTCTGGACAACGCCCACTGAAGAGAAGAGCAAGAAATCCACCAACAAAAACACACAGTTCAGTAGCACTAGAGAATCCAAATATTTCCACTGGCTAACGATATCTGAGTGTTCTAGTTTTCACCCTCATAATTCCTTAGTTTTCTCTATATATCATTGAAAAAAATGTGCTTAATCAAAGGCCCATCTTGTACTCCCAAACCAGTTTCAAGTGAATGGTTTTGCCAACTCCTTGTAATGACTTACATGACTAAAGACTCTGCACTGGGCAAGACACTATATGCTCTTAAGTGAAGCAGTCAACAGCCTTTTACGTTCAGTATGCCACAATGTTATTTGAAAAAGTCAGTAACCCTAAATTTTTGGACAACACTAGGAATTCATTASGGCTCCTTGGGCAACCCTCCTTCTCATAATTTCATTGTCTAAAAACTCACAAGTGGACAAATCTTAGAGGCCACAGACAGTGCTGCAGTTGTGAAGCTGACATTTGTATGTATAATCTCCTTTGCCAGTTGGATATGGGAACCTTTGTCACCTTAAGGTTCAGAATATTTTATATATTCTGAATATATATATATATATATATATAAGCATCAGAATATTTTATGCATCCTTATGTTGTGCACAGTCATGAAACACTGACTTTTCTTTGACAATTTAGAGGGTGAGCACTCTGCATTATATACCATCAACACTGTAATCTTAATATTGACTCCACTTCACAAGGGATTAGACTGTACATATACATATATATGTAAAAAAATATATATACTCACTCACACACAGAACCTGCTAGAATACAAATATTCTGATACCATCATTGTGAGCAAGTTAAGTTAATGCTGGGTCTGCTGGGCTGATAAGTAAACATGATCTCTGCTTTTCCAGTTTATGGTATGGAACATATTAAAAAGGGTTAGTTTAATCAGGTCAGCTTAAGCAGTTTGCTAATTAGCTTCTTTTTGTGTTATGATATTAATCCACTTAATTTTATCTTGTTTTGTATATTTAATCTATGTTATTTGCTCACTTGATTCTTGCTAACAAAATACTCAAAATAGGAAACCTGTGTATTCAAGCTTTTCTACCTTGATAGCAAGGTTTTAGATCTAAAGAGTCACACGGAAGGTGAATGTTCAAGTTTGTGAGCTATTTAGTGTTGTTCCTATAATATAATCCCTGTCCCCCATAATATACTTTTGGCTCCAGATATGGTCAGAAAGCCATCTGACCCTTCCTCCTAATTTTTGGGAGGTGACTAGAACTACATCTCCACAGAAACCTGCCTTTCCTGTGGTTTGCTCTCCTCTCAAAGATTGGAGCCAGCTGCCTCAGGCGCTCCTCTTCAACTTGTCTCCGTTTGATCCCCTCACAAGCAGCTCGCTGGCAGCTCCACACCCAGCTCTGGATGTCCTCATCCCAGAGCTACCTACACCCAGTCGGAGGCTCTGCACTTTCAGGCTTCCAGCCTAATCCAGAAAACCAGCCAGAGGTCCTGAGCGGCCTCTTTATTTTCAGCAAATCCAGTATCTTTCCACCTCTCCCAACATGGGAGGTTATTGGGAGGTGACTCACCTGAAGCTATTGCCTTGCTGTTCTGCTTGTGGGGTTTTTCCCCCATATTCAACTCAGTAAGTGCATTTAAACAAGAAAGATAACACAGATATACAGTGACTATGTGTGACATGGTTTACAAATAAAATTATTACATAGAGCAACCCCACATCTGTGAGAGCCCCTAAAAAACTACCACCAGACCTGGGGACTTACTAAGTAAAAAGCTGGTAGTCTGTGACCCTCCTTTACTTTSACTAGTTCCTTTTCATACTAGAGGAACGTGAGATGACACGGGAGCTGCTGCCAGACTGACACCACCACCTATTTCCCCCGGTCCTCTAGTCCCATGGTGATAGGAGCAAAGCCGAGGGGAGAGATCCAACAGTTTGCCACTGCTGCAATTCCTGCCACAGACCTCCATTCATATCAGAAAATGCAAAGGTACAGGACGCGGACAAGATACTGTGTGTGCCTTGTTTTTAAAAACTCTGAAGACTAGGTATGTCTTTTTGTCCTAAAAATGTAGCCAAGTTAAAATTTATGTAAATAGAACTGGGATTCACATAACCATCTCTGACCTCATTAAGACAGCCTATTATGTAGTTTAATTGTAGGCCAATTTCAGCCTCCTGCTATTTAATAGGACTGTGACTGCCAAAAGTCTCTAAGTCTGTAGAGGAAAGGAGACAAAACACAATAACCAGGCAGAAGGTGTTCCTTCGTATCCTTCACTGATTTCAATGTCAGTTCTCAGTAAGGCAGAACTGGGAGGGGACCCCCCAAGTCATTCAGTTTCCTGGTCTTTCTCAATCCCTGAGTAGGTTGTATGAAATAATTTAATGATTACACTTCTGGTTAAATTTTTCAAAAAGTGATTATGTTAATTACTTCTGGAAGTTAATTTTCCTACATAATTAATGTCCCATTGAAATCCATAATGTAGCTCTTTAAGAAATATTGGACTATATCTGCCAAAATCTTGCAAACTCCTGTTCAGTTTCTTGCTTTCTAATCAAATAGAGTTTTAATTAGGTCTCAGTGAATCTATGTAATAGAAATAGGGAAAACTAATGCAAAGTTAGTCTTTTTTCTTTTTCACTATTGTAAATTATAAATGGGTGCTCAYTGCAAATTCAGCAGCTCAGTCAGCTTGCAAGCAATTACAAACAATTCTCACCTTGTAGCATGATAGCATAGAACTGCAACAAATAAATTATTTAAAAATCATTTTGAAGTCTTTTATTGTCAGTGAGAGTCAAGCAAGATATTTTCTGCCATCAGCACCTCAGAAACAGGATTAGTTTACTTAGGATTTCTCACTGGATGCTTCCCTTACTTTTGCTGAAATTCAGAGGAACTGCTTTGTATTAAGATCGGGCTCTTTAAAAAAAAAGGATGCCCATTAATGGTATTTTGGTAAATGTATTATATATATGAACTAAGCAAGAAGGTTGGCAAACTAAAGCCAACATATGTCCTCTGACAGGATTTTTCACTACTTGTTGGATTTGAGAGCTTAAATCAGAAATCCATGTCCCTGATGGCTTTAATGGGCTTACATATTGTAATGAACCTATAATGGAAACTCTGCGTGGCTCCTTTCCACTCTCCATGAGGGTATATGACACAAACGGCAGTACAGCCTCAGGCATTCCCAGTGTGCAGCAGAACCTATGTCGGAGGGATTTTTTCATTTCTCATTCATTACAGATATAATCTGCAGAAGACTCAGTGCTATCACCAACACTAAATCAGGTCAGCCAAGGCTTGATCTATCTGCCTTTTGAAATCCTCCACCACCCTTACTAGTGAAAAAAATTTTCTTATGGCCCAGTCATTGAAGCACCAAATCCACAGTCTGTGGCTGTTGCTTCTTTTTGTATCATCTGCTACCACTGAGAAAAGTTTGGCTTTTGTCATCTTTGTCATTCAGACAGGTGCAGGCTACTCTCAGAGAGTTTCTTAGCTTCCTCTTCTTCATGCTAAGCTAGCCCAGCTCCCTACTGTCTCCTCACAGGTCATGAGCATGAGGTCCCTGACACCCTGGTCCCTCTCTGGACACCCTATTTGGACCCTGTCTCATTTCTCAATGTCCCTTTTTAACTGGAAGCCCAGAATTGGACAGTCTTCCAGTACAGCCTCAACAGTGCCAGAGAAAGGCAAACAGTAACTTCTCTTGGTCTGCTGGCCATGCTTCTCCTTACACAGCCCAGCAGGTTTTACTTTATKTGCATTGACTTAAAAGAGTTTGATCCTTCTGAGTCAGCAGTGACTGTGGAAGATTATGATGAAAATCTCGTTGGGTGCAAATCAGAAAATTTAATTCATTTGGCCTTCTGAATATTGGGTTGGGGAGTTCTGGTTCTCAGTAATTTATACACCTGTTTCAACAAATATTTAACAGTATTATTTTCTCTTGCTGCCCAGAATTATTTCCTTTTGTCTCAGGATTAGCTTTATTCAATCTTTAAATACTGCWAAGTATATGCAGAAATCTAGGAAGAGAAATATGCTAGCTATTGATATTGCGATTTTTTTTTTCCTTTCGCTGTTCTGACTCTTTAAATTTAAGAAGACAGCTTCTACCTCATTACATCAGGCAGAGCCATTACCTTTTGTCATAGGGAAGACATAAACATTACTTTCACACAGTTTTTACATTGGCTTTTTGTGCRTTTTCTTCCCCATCTCCCTCTTTTGCCATTTTCTAGACTGAGCATCACTTTGTCCAAAAAACGTGTGATCACTGTGTAGGCACAGAAATAACAGAACTGATTCTGAGCTCAGTCCCGCAGCTCTTTCTACAGATCAGAGTCGTTAGTCTAACTTGGTGGGTGGATGGATGGATTTAAAGAAAAAACTATTCAAATGTTGCCAACTACACACCTTTTTTCTGCATCTCTGAAACATATTTTCCTCCCTTTGTTACGGAAAATTTGTGACACTTCCTATTGTTAAAGTAGTATCTTCTCCCATTCCTTCCCATAACTTGTTATAGCAAAAACATTTCTGCATTTTTCTGCCCAGCGTTGACTGACTGCTTTGTAAGCACCACAGCCTGATCAATGACACTTCCTAATCTCCAGAGGGAAATATGTAGAGCACAGGCTTGGAGGCCTGTATTACAGACCTTAAAACTTCCAGGTGTTTATAATGTGATTACTCAGACACCTTTTTGCTTGTTTTATTTCTGTGAAAAAACATGTCGTTTTTTGAGGTGCCCATAGCTGAAATTTGGGTGGAGGAATATTCCTCAAGCTTTCAAAATAAACTCTTCACCATGACCTTTGACATCTCATGGGAACCTCTGCTCCAGAGGCTGGAGACCTGCACAGCTAAAGGCCATGATGCCAGAGCTGAATTCTCCCCCTCCCAGTACAGGTATATATGTGTGCTCATACATGAGCAAGCAAACACCCTGCGCATGGGGCCATCTGTACATTACTGATACTTCTGTTGCTTCCATGATGGAAAATTATACACCTAGAGCAGAGCTCATTTTCCACTTCCAAAAGCAGTACAATAGTTCACCTTATTATTCCGCCACAAATTGAGTATAGTTTTCACTGTGATTCCTCAAAATGCAGACAGCCTCTTTTACTCACAAATGAAACAGCACACAATGCCTGCCAGAGCCAATACTCCCACATACTAGCGTAAYGCTTCAGTAAGTTGAAGAAGGAAGCTTGCCAGCCTTTCCTAGTTGTCATTAAGCTAAATGAAAAGCACAGAGATACTTGGTTAGCCAGCTGTTGGTCTTTGAATACCAAATGTTTTCCCCTTCTAAAAGTTTCCTTTTCTTTTTCCTCACTAGAAACACAGGTGGACGTTTGGCAGCTTCCTTCGGATGTGGTGCAGTTCAGGTTTCTGTTCACTCTGCCTCAGCTCTCCTGTGGCGCAGACAGCCAGAAGCTTGGGGCACAACCTCCTCAGCCACTTTGAGCTGCTCGTGCAGTGCATCCCTACTGGGAAGTCCAATAGAGCATATGAGCAGGCTAAAGCCGGGCTACCTGGCTTTTACACAGCACATCTCTTTAGTGCTGGGGTAAGGTATGTGCTGGGGGAAGAGCTGCAGCAGTACTCTGGCAACAACTAGCTGGCTAGTGCGTATGCGGTATRTGCACCTAGCTCTAGACGCTGTACTTTCTGGGCCCCAGGATACTTTAAATTATGCCAGATGCTGAACTGGCATTCAGCTGGCTTCCAGAGCAGGGAGCTGAAAATGGCTCCTCTGCTCCACATATTCGCAGCAGAGAGCATGGCCACTGACTTGGGGCTGCCTTCTAATGCCATTCTTCCTGATCCAGCACCTCCAGTTTGTACCTCCAGCTCTCTGCTTTCAGTCTTTTAAAGAGATGATGACACATCATCTGAAAAATCCTCTTTGCAGGAAGATTTCAAGGCTGTCCTGTGCACTAGGAGGAGACGGAGCTGAGCCAGTCAGCTCAGCAACAGTTGGCAGCTGCAGGAAACCAGCCAGCAGTCCTCCGGAAAGAGGGAGAAAAAAGGGCAGCATCCAGGCCACATCTTATTGCTGTGTATTAGGTTTAATGGAGAGGTGAAGAGCAAACAAAATATCCCTGTCCACAGGCTCAGAGAGAGTCCCCTTCACAGGGACTGCAGAGGGCATCCCCAAGAGCGATGGCATTGTGCACCTTTGCTCTGCACAGCTTTTTAAAATCAGCTCCGCGACAGCGGCACCATGCTCCTCTTTTCCCGCTCGCTGCCTGCCCAGCTCACCTCTGCCACCCCCACCCCGACACCTCAGTCCTGCGCTCGCTTGCTGACTGCATCTTTATAATCAAATAGTGTCATTGCAAATCCTTGGCATGCACTGGCTGCTTCTCTAAACCAGAATTTGTAATTGTATTTGCAAATTTTTGGGAAGCTTTTAACTGCAAACAATCCATATGCAATTGCTGATGTTAAGAAGCAAACAGCAACTGTTCTTATTGCCAGCTTTGTGACTGCAATGTTTACAGTTTTACTTTCAAATGCAGAAAAGAATACGTCCAGCCTTTCAAGGGCTAAGTCAGACTGCAAGAGATCTTGTTTTGGAGTAGAATTATTTCTGTGGATTAGGTGAGCAGAACTCGGGTCCTGAGGTTAATGTTTTAGAAATAGCTACCCATGACGAATTGCCACTGTCCTGGACAAAACCACACATCACAAAATACCATGTCTAACATCTAGGGATGATTGTCTTCTACCCACTGTTTTCTTCTTGTTTATCCACCACTCAGATATGCTCTTCCGAGGCCTTTCCATCTCATTTTTCGAACATTCCCATTGCAAAAAAARTAGTTATGTTTTTCTTCTAATTCAAAGAGAAATACATGGTACATCAGAGCCTTACTTTTGTTACAATGGCATTTCCATATGTAGAGCAATAGATGTGTCTGTGGCTTTATATACAGGTACAGAAACAGAGATGCCTCTCTCTCTCTTTCACCCCCTCGCTATATTCAATTCTCATTCATATATACACTCAATAGAATAAAGCACACTTCAAGGTATTGTAATATAGCTTTTCTATCTATCTTTATAGCAGCACATTCTTTTTACTTGGTATTAATACCTTTAGAGGCTTTAAATAAAATCCATCATGTGTAAGTCAGTAAAAGGACGACAAAATGAAAATATGGAAATAAAACAGGACAATTTATTTATTGCCAGAGCATGCCAGCTGTTGAAAATAACCTGTTGCCCCTTCAAGCTAGTTGAGTTGACAGTAATCTAGAAAAAAAATATCCAAGTGCCAAGCGATTCACTGTGAGTGAACGTTTATGTCAAGATAGGCATAGTGAAAAATGCCTTTGGCATATGGCAGTGAGAAGTACCCAGGCCAGCAAAGAAGGTCTTTAAATTAGAACTAAGGACTCTATTAGGGTGTTTAAATAGATTTTTAAATGGACTACAATTAAGGCACTCCAGCCAGGAAGGTCCATTGTAAGTGGCTTTTTTATTAATCCTGATGGCAGGACTAGTTCAATATTGCACTGTGAGTTTCACAACAGTGTTATATATGACTGCTAGAAGTCACCTAACAATTATCTTACTGCTCCCTTTCAGGATACCTCAGTCCTCAGCTAAAGATTCCCCCACTAAAAATGGATAATGTGTGGTAGGATTTCTTATCTCCACTTTTTTTCCATGTGGAATTCTTCAAGATTCTTTTACACCCATGTCACCTTTTGCCTTCTGAGTCCAGCCCTCTATAGCTGTCTTTTGAGCATTTAGCCTTAAAGTCTCATGGTTTTTGCTCCTTGAGGTATTTCGGTGCATCTCCACCACAGGCTTATCTGAATAATGAAACTGGCTGTGCTGAAGCATACCAGAGGTGCCTGGTACATTTTCTGAGCCTACTGAGGTGACCACAGTGGCTATGTATCGACCACGGCCAAGAGAAAATTGAGGAGTCTAGATCAACTAGTAGCCCAGAACTTCAAGGCTACAGCCATCCACAACCTATGGGGGAGGGAGGGGAAACCACAGCCTACAAAAAGCTATCTGCTCACACAAGACCCCTTTCCTTACAGTCTTAGGCTTCTCCCATGAAAGATTTTGCCACATTTGGATATGGCAGTCTTTGATAAACATGTAAATTTCTTCAGTCCATTCTGATTTAACTGTCYGCGGGTCTTGGTTTTTCTTACATTATTACTAACACAAGAAGACTCCCTTGCAGGCCRTGCTGCACAACAGGGCTTTCTTAAGTCAAGAGCTTACAAATTCTTAAGTCAAGAGCTTGGGTGRCCTATCTAATCATTATTGTTCTGGGGACCCTACAATCACTTAAATTCCCTACTTTAAGGTCTCGCTGCTGACCACCCAGCATTTCTTGATTTACAGGGCTGCCACCAAAGTGTTTGCAAAGTAATCAAGTGGCTCAATTGCAAGAATCGTTTTGTTTGCTCATGCTCATTCTCCCATTTATACTCCTTCTACCTCTGGCACATTTCATTCCACGCAGGCATATGTGGCACATATCTGCTGAGTTCTTCTAAGAACTAGTCACTTAGCTAACTTTCCGTTTCAAAAAGTTGTGAACTTGCACAGACAACTCCATATCTAGGGCAAGATTGAGTGAAGATGGCTCAGCGGGCTACAAATTACACTTCTCTTCTCTAGCACAGCTCCTTTGTGCTGCAGGGAAAATCATTTCCTAGGAAGATAGGAGGTATAGCAGCAGTGCCTTCCCTTAGGGCGATGCACAGGAAACAAACACTGCTAGTTGTTGCTCTGAGCTCTACATGCTCTCCATGGGCAATAGTGGCTGCAGGGAAAYATAGGCTTCTGAGCTGCAGTTTAATAGGAACTAGCAGTATCTGAAATTAAAAAAAAAAGAAAATTGTAATAATAATAATTAAAAAAATAACTTCTTTCTGGGCTGCTGTGACCTAAAAATATTGGTCCCACTTCCCAGCTGCAGTCATACTGAGCTGAGCAAAACAGAGGTCCAAGAACAGGGCACAATAAGCAATCTTAGCCCTTGGAAACTGATGAATCAGGACAAAAGCTAGTGTGATCTTAAACAGAAACAACTTAAGGACCACTTTGTTTCATACAAAGTCCTCAGAGGTTTGACCCCTCAGCAAGTTCCCATGGGAATATTTCCTAACTGCCTTTCTTGTCTCTGCCCATCTAATCAACCCTAAAATTTATCTGCAGACTGAGTCCTCAGATAGGACATCCAGCTGGCTTTGTGGCTAATTTATAGGAGTTAGAGACATTTCCTTACTGTCCATGCTCTCTCCTTAACTTGACTTAGCATTTGCATACTCACTTGGCCAGTGTAATTTGAAGTAAACCCACACTTTTTTCTTGCCCTGTTAAGAAGCACCTTTGCAGTTGCTTCCCTGTCTTCTCTTCAGTTTGAAGTTTTTGCAATTACAGTATAAGTGACAGCTGCATAACCGAGGTTAAAGAAAAGCCAGCAAGTGTGATTCATTGGTGGAAATTTAGAACAACCTCCTGAAACTAATGGGCAGAGTAGAGGGAACTGGTGCAATTGAAGTGAGAGCTCTGGTGCTTTCTGTTCCCCTCTTAAAAGGAAGAAGAGTGGGAGGTCAGACAGAAGAATGAATTTTATGATACCTGGATAGGATAAGATTATCTGATAGATGGTTTGCTACTTTGCTCTKACTGCAATAGTTCTGCTGCCTTTAGTATTCTGAAAATAGGGATCACGAGGCTGAAAGATAAGCAGAAAAGAAACAATGCTCAAGGGAAAAAAATGAGAAAGAATGAGGCAAAGAAGATGAAAAATAGAAATTAGTTTGGTGGTTTACATTATGTATTTTTCATTACAAAGTTTATTCCTGTGTTACGTGTGCTGGCACCTTTGCAGTTAATACATTATTTTCATCACTGTTATTTCCTTAAAATTATATTCAAGCTGTAGCTTATGAATCTGATATTAACTCACAATTATTCAAATTGTGCATTAAGAAACTGGTGCTAAAGTCTTCCGTTTGTACCAAAATGGATCTATTTCTGAACACAACAAAATGAAAAGCAAAAAAGGGTATTCAAATGGATTTGAGAAGGCACATTCTCTTCAGCAGAGCCCCCTGTGTGGAGACTTTACGAGATGATCACGCTGGCTGTTAAGCATTCTGCCACTGAATCTGTAATTATATCATTATCCAGTTGCTAAACGATGGTGGGTTTTGAGGGCTTTCACTATTTTTTGCCTGCTCTTATCTGAAGTTGCTTCCTGGCTGATAAAATATCTAAACATGTTATGGAGCTGCCTGTTGACTTTTGTGAGGTTTTGACTCTTAGTAAATGGCATTGAAACTACAACTCTTCAAATCCAAATAAGTCTTATGAGCAGCACAGGTAAATAACAAACAAATTAGATCACTGTGAACCAAACCTAAAACACCCCCCTCAGTGTTCCTTGCAATTGGAAAACCCTTCTCTTTGGCCAAAGTCCTGCAGTCTCTAGGAAGTTCTCTCACCTTTTCTTTCTACATTACTTTCTGAACAGCATAAAAGGCAAATTCCTTTAGGTGCCATGTTACCATTACCTCTTCACTAATGAAAAGTGGCAGTTGTCACAGAAACGGTACTCAGCTTCCACTTGGCCACAGTAAGCAGCAGATTGCACATCAACTCTGAGCATTGCCTATGGCACCCTCATGGCTTGAGCAGGGAATAAAATGTCTTCTAGGGACAACACCTATCTTTTGTCATTTGTGGCATTCCGTGTAAAGCTGGTGGACGCTTGACGATAATATCTGTGGCTGCAGACCAAGGTGGCCCTGAAGGACAGGTGACAGCATTTTTCCTGTTTACCAGGWTCAGCAGGTATTCGTTTTCTTTCAGTCACTCAGAATGTCACTGAGTGAGAGTTGATGTGGCTAATAGTGTTTAAATGCAAGCTGAAAAGATGGTTTTGTGGAAATGACGGTTACCCATATCTAACGGCAATGAGATCACTGCTGTGACAAAAGCAGCAGCATGCCTTCAAGAAGACTTTTCCTTTTCAACAAATATAGAAAAAGATTTCCTTTTTCATTACACTTCACAGAGCACTAAACATAGAGCTAAGAATATTTCTCTAAATAGTGTGATAATTCCAGTTATTTGCTTACAAGCTGCACCTTATATCACCTAATTTAAAAAGAAAAAAGGTTTCCTTCTTTTGCGGGGCCCTGTTTTTTTCTGCATCCATAGAAGTCCCATGTCTAGAGAGAGTTGACAGCAGTGGCAGCAAATAGGTGAATTGTAGCAGGAGCACTAGGAGTTRGCAATGGTTGAAATGGCCAGTTAATCTACGCTGCCTCCAGAACGATCCCGTTCTAATATGCCACTACTGTAGAGCTCAGTGAGACAGGGAAATTCACAGGCTGTGACCTTGCAAGGCAGACTTAGTTTTACTGAGCAGAAGCACCAGGAGAAAGAAATGTGAAATCTGCTTCGGGAGATACTTGCTAGGTCTCCGTTTTCCATTCTCAGGCTGCCATGACACATGCAAAATGATGACATTTTGCTCTTGTCTGCATGACACAGTTCCAAAGAGAGGTTACAGCAACGTTCTGTGGCAAGGCTGTTAATGCAAGTAACTACTCTTAGGTGATAAAATCTCTATTCTTTCACTATACTTTGAGAAATGTCCATTAAAAAGCTCAGAAGATTCAGAAATTAAAATATATTAATAGGAACGTAATTAAGTACTTATTGCTTTTGTCAGTTTAAAACAAGCTAACCAGATGGCAAGGAAAAATCTCAGAAAGAGCCTCTCAATGAACTATTTAGATTTAATTAATATATAGTAACTAGCTCATTAAAGCTAAGTTAAATGCTTATTTGAGACAAATAGTAACCTCTTTTGTATTATAGTTTCCATTTTCTGTAGCTGGCAGAGCAACAAATCACACTTCTGAAAGCTAGCAAAGAAAATGTTTTAGATGTTTATTCTCCCTGATCACCTCTGTGGTGAAGAAAATGAGAGTAAATTGGGTGGTATTACCCCAAAGCAACATAACAAGCAAATTATTTAAGCCAGAAAAAATCCCATCAGTGTCAAGTCAGGTGAGTATGGGAAGTAGCCAGTCTCTGCAGCAGGACCCCCCGTGACCTGCACAGCATCCCTGAACATTGTTCACAAGGAAATGAGCACAGCCTCTAATGCAGCTTCCAGTCCCATCCACCCTGACAGAAAGGTACCAGGGAGAAAGAATCAAACCAGAGACAATGGGAAAGTGGGACATCAGGCAGAGAACAAAGAAGAGGTCGAATTCTTCAGTCTGTGCAGCTATCCATGATGACTTCTGTCCTGCTTTTGGCTGGGATAGAGTTAGTTTTCGTCCTAGTAGCTGGTATAGAGCTGTGTTTTGGATTTAGTATGAGAAGAATGTTGATAACACATCGATGTTTTAGTTGTTGCTAAGTAGCGTTTACACTAGCCAAGGGCTTTTCAGCTTCCCAYGCTCTGACAGATGCACAAGAAGCAGGGAAAGAGCATAGCCGGGACAGCTGACCCAGCTGGCCAAAGGGGTATTCCAGACCATATGACGTCATGCTCAGCATATAAGGCGGGGGGGAGTTGGCTGGGGAGCAGCGATCAATGCTTGGGCACTGGCTGGTCATCTGTTGGCAGGTGGTGAGCAATTGGATTGTGCATACTTATTTTGTATATTCTACCATCATCATCATCATCATCATCATCATCATTATTATTATTATTTTCCCTTCCTTCTTCTGTTCTATTAAACTGTCTTTATCTCAATTCACAAATTTTACTTATTTTTTTTCTCGATTTTCTCCCCCATCCCCCTGGGGACGGGGAGTGATTGAGCAGCTGTGTGGTGTTTGGCTGCCTTCTGGGTTAAACCACAACAACTTCAAACACGTTTCTTCTCCATCTCACCAGRTTTCCTCTAGAGGGAATATTTCTTTAAAAAGCTCCCTAGAAAGTTCCTCATAGATAGGTTTGTACCCTGTTTCCTTCCTGAGGCTTTATCATGGCAAGGAAAGACGTAACCTAGAAGCCAAAGGATTCTCCTGGAGAAAAGGGATTTTAATTTTTTTAATTTGTGGTGCTCTAAATATTTTCCACGGAGGCTGACTTCGTGTGGACTGTTCCTGCATTTAGGAATCTGATTTTCTCAATCACATCTCAAGAACCCGTTGGAAGTAGCTCATATACCCCTTAACTAAAATACACTGTCCTACAATAAACTTATATGTAAAAAAGATATTATACACAGGGGAGTATCTAGTAAAAGACTACTCTTTCTTCTTTAGCTCCACTCAGCATAACATTTGCTAAGAGCAGCTGTGTCTAAAAGTTTGTAACTATAAGGCCAGTCCTTATCTTCAGAAAAGTCTGTACRGCACTATTTTGACCAGAAAGTCCTATTGATGTTCCTACAGTAGAGATTCTGGAGCTTATGTACTTTTCATTGTCATCTTCCCATAAGTATTACCAAATATTGCATTGTTTAGACCTTTATATTTTTTACAGCTGTATTTTGTACAGCTTCTCTACCAGTCTCTGAGCTAAGAGCTGTTAAAAATAGTGCTGGTGCCCAAGCTCAGGTCAATATTTAGAACTTCTGCCAGCAAAGCTGACAAAAAGCATTATTTATATACATTTCTATATCAGAAATGCAGATACATTAATACTGGAAAATAAACCTTTCATTAATATACCTTACATTTGTGGAATTATTATGATTTATACTAGAAAAATCAATATCCCTCTTTGATATGTTTTGCATCTCTTACAGGAAAGTTTCCAGATGTAAGAATACCAGCCAGCCGTGCCAAGCTTAGACAAGGTATGCATTTGCTGCTTCGCTCTTGGTGATGTATATTCACCTCTTTTAGCGTAGGAGCACTAAGAGCTATTTTGATTGTGTTAAGGACATAGGAAGAACATTGGTGAGGTTATTATTTTTCCCTTAATTTGTGGTTTGTTTTTTTAAATAAACGGCTTTCTGCATTTCAGATTTTGAGCTCGTACCAAAAGTAGACATAACAAAATTCCAAGACTGCTTTAGAAATGGTATGAACAGATGCATTTTGATGTGATTACCAAACAAATTCTGACATGAGTATGCTTCAGACAGTATGCTTGGCTGATTGTTTGAATCAGGCTGCTGGCACATTGTATACCAGCACAAAGTATGATAGATTTTGGCTGGTAGTGCTTAAACGCCATGTGTGGGGAAGGGAGGAGAGGGGGTGGCCAAACTCAGCAAGAGAGAGAGATGGAGAAAGAGCTAGCAGTGATATCCTGACATTGTGATATCGACAGCCCCCAGGTCCCACCAAGTCACTCAGGCATTTACTCAAAATAAAGATCTGCACTATCAGCCGGTAGCTCACATCATCCATCTGCTCACAATTTGGAGGATGCCCCCATGCTCCCAGGGAGGAGCTGGGTTTACCTGGACTCCAGACTGGCCTTGGTTGAAAACCCCAGAGTAATCCCTCTGTGTACCAGCCCTACGCGCACTGAGCGCAGCAGCCCCGTTTCAGCCAGCAGCTGGATTAGCAGTCATGGAGATGACACGTTGTTGCTCCTGCTGGGTCCCTGGAACGGATGTTCTTGCAGAAGCCACATTCAGATCAAGCAGTCGTCACTGCTCCTTCCACAGGCTGCTTTCTGTTTATTGTGGACCACCATTGCACCTTGAAAGAGATCTAAAGCAACAGGCACAGTGATACATAAACAGACGTGTGGCTGTTCCATGATATAAAGCTCTAAGAACAGGCTTTACCAGTATGACTGTGACTCTGTATTTTTGTAATTTACCGGGAACACAGGGTTTCTTTGCGTTCACAACTCCACTGATTTCCCTGACAGCCACTTGAGAAGTACAAACCTAAGACACGTGTATAGGTACTCCATTTTCTTTTGACCTGTCAGTAAAACATGAGTACCCTACGGGCATGTGGTGGCTGGAGGAGCTCTGTGGAAATAGCCCCTTTTTTAAAAAAAACCTGTCTTATGGAAATTCTTAATTACATCTGCAGATGACACAGTATCATTAGCAGCATCTTAGATCCCAAGTATGGGGTGGGTAAAAAACTCTCTCACTAACACAAAAATGTATCAAGACACTATATTATGGATATATTTAATTATAACATACTTGTATAACATTCAAACTGTTGGTAACCCTCCTAACTTTCCTTTCTTCATTCAGGACTTCAGTGTTTTAATAAGGTGTATAAAATCTTAGAATCCTTTAAAAGTATTTCATCCAAATTAAATCTACTGTCTTGAACTTTTTTAAAATGTAGCGTAAAAAATCCTGCAGGTTTTCTTTCAAAAGCCGATTTAAACAAACCCCTCAAAACTACTTTCTAAGCATTGTAATGATGTTCATCTAAAGCAATTACACCTTCAATTAACTGCAATTTCATCTGAGAAGTGTTCATGCTTGAAAAACAAGTGAAAATTTCCTTTTATTTCAAAAAGAAACACCTGAGTACATTGTGAACAAAACTAAACGTTTGAGATTACCCACTTGAATGCTGACAACAGAATAATTGATCTTCGACCTTTCCTCTACTACACATCAGTGTCAATGTAATGCAAGTCAGATCTGTACATTTTTTTCTTATAAGAGTCTAAATAAATAGGATCTTCAAGATAAGCTTCCTATTCTCCATTAAGATGACAGCATGGAGTTTGAAGATAAATTAATGGAAATAAGATGCTGTTATGCAGCCAACAAATGCATCTGGTATGCCTGAAGCAAAATAATTATCATCACAAGAGACCTCTACATCCTGAACTCAAAGGCCACCAGGTTGTCAAAAATGAAAGCAACTTGTAATGACGTGAACATCATCTACCACTTCTTCTTCTGTAGGTAATCCACTTGCCAGACATCCAAGTTAACCTGTCTCAGGTATGAGCATCTTCACAATGAAGTTTTATTACTCATTCACCACTGTTTCTGTAGAGCATCTTTGATATGTGTCAAACACGATCGTACTTATTTAATGTCTTACCTCTCCTTCTCCTCACATCTGATCCAGTGATAGGAGCAAAAGCTCATTTAGATTTTTCTCACTAATATCCCTCATTCACCATGAGCCTTGGCTCAGACCTGAGGGTTTTCTAAATTGTCTCCTCTCCAGTGAGGGTTTTCTAAATTGTCTCCTCTCCAGTGAACAAGGAGAACATTTTAGACTCCAGGATCATATATGTTTCAATTATTAGAGCAAAGGTCATTGCTACATGCACTGCAGCAATGCAGGAAATGCCATACTGGGGTAGCCTTGTACCTTGTCTTTGTCCGTGACATGTACTTCAGTTCAGAGGAAGGGGGAAATAATTTTACTGTTAAGAAAAAGTGAAAGAACAGTACATCAAGAAATAGATTTTTCTCCTGCTCCCAGTCAAGCCCTTACAAAAACACTGGATCAAACCAGTAGGTCTTCTACTAGACATCCGTTTTGAAATTAATGAAAGAGTTCCTGATGTAAGCCTACTGGCTAACACTTTGACATTCACACAAACATGGCAAGTGACAAAGCACTTAGATGGGTACATRTGCTCAGTTGTTTCATGTATTCACTCAGCTGTAGATATTACACATTTTCCACCAAATATCTGCTCTGCAAGASTGATTCTTATCTAGCGTAAATCAATGTGGCTTGAATTAGGTCAATGCAACTGTGCTAATTTACACTGGCCCCAGATCTGAAGCACTGATTCTTTTACTAGATGGTAGAATGTCCCATTCAGGGTAGATTCATGAGCCATTGATTAGTAATTTTTTATGTCTACTTTCTTAAAGAGAAGCGACAAATTTATTTTCTCTATTTTATTGTAGGGTATTATTATATTCCTGATTTTTTCAAAGCTGCTGTATTTCTTATTCATCCCCCAACTCCAGCGCATTCAAATTTGCAGTTCAATGTATATTTAAGGTGACAAATATTCTTTTATAAGCTCTTTAACTGTCCTTTGGTCTTGGCTTCTCTAACTGTTGTCCTTAATAATTTTTCTGATTTTTGTGTAAGGTTTCCTGATGATCTCTTCTCTATATTGAAAACTGAAGAGAAATAACTACTCTGAATTTCTCCCACTTGAGAGTTCCTACATACTTATTCACCTTTTTCATCGGACTGTTATAATTTCTTCTAATGTATCTGTAACTGTTTTTACAGAAATTTTGATTTTTTCTGACTTGTTCCTGCATGTCTTTCTTTTAATTCTTTTTTTTTGTTTCCTCTTGTTTTAAGGCTAAAGCCTACATGAGTAAACTTATCCTACTCCTATCTTCCTTCTATCTTGATTTTGTTTTTCTTTTCATCAAGCTTCCTTTCATCTTCAAAAGATTTTAAATATTTCTTCTAGATTTCTTTTATAATAAAAAATCTGAATTGTTACTGTAACCTCTGTGTGTGTCCAATAAGAGGTAAGGTGAGGTGGAGGGGGATTAAACTTTCCTATTCTTATTCTAGCAGCTTTCAAATCAATGTCACCAAGCAGTATAAATGTTTTAAGAACAATTTTAAAAGATACTGATCCTAGAAATATATTTTTAGCTTGAAATAGTGACTGTATTTTAGTTTATTGCTACCCTTTGCATTTTTTCAAGGAACAAAATTAATATGTGATTCATACTTTTTTATTGATTTTCATATAAAGCTTCTGTATGCATTTGTCATTTGCATAGGAATTCCTGCAGAGCTTCAGAAGAAATTCTCTTTTCCCACTTTGCAGCTGGTAATATAGGAAAAGCACCCAAAAAGACAGCTGACTGGAATCATCTGTAGAGAACTCTGATACTAGGTGTATTTATAAATACTGTTGCTCAAATTTAAAAAAAAAAAATCTTAAGATTTCCCACAGAAGAAAACTTTTTTTTTTCCCCCTGGCCTTTTTTCCCCCCATAATAATGGAATCCTATAGACTTCTTTGGGGTCAGCCAGCTCCCCTACCTTCTAACGGATCAGTATCCAAGTAGCCTCTTCACAAGCTACATCAACAGATGGACAGCCCCAAGTCCTACCCACTGGCAAACTCTTGAGTCTGGCTAGCCCCAGTACAGTCACTTTGAGAACGGGGGAGCCAGCCTGACCAAAGAGACAGGGCCTGGCTCGCAAGACTTAAGGATTAGGGCAATTAGGCAGCCCATCTAATGAGCCTTTGGGCATAAGGACGTCCCAAGGAGCTGAGGAGTCTAGAGATATCGACATGGTAAGCCAGGAAGATTGGATACACTTGTCCCATGTCCCTGGGAGACAGAGAGCCAGGCTGCCTAGAAAATGAGCAGGCAAATGGAAAACAAAGTAACAAAAACCCTAGGAAGCAGCATCACTGGCAGCATCTCCCCCGAGTGTTGAAGGAAATGACAAGCCTTTGCAAAATGTTTCAATCCATCAAAACACCATTTTTTGCCATACAAATGTTCTGAGAGAAAATTGTCTTTGAGCTCAAAACTTTGTTTTTGTTACAAATAGCAGAAAATGATATTTATACTTTGTTCTTGATGCAGTGCTGATGAACCTTCTAGGTGAATATAACTGTATATATCAGCATGTGTTTAAAAATGGATAAAAGGAAAAAGAGATGCAGATATTCTTCATGGTTTGATTAAGGAGTCATGAAAGATCAGGTAGTTCAAAAAGAACTCAGGAGTTCCACACACCGGTGGAAAAATCAGTTGAAAATCCTCCCACTTCAGTGTGCATCTCTCTGCAATGAGCRTGTACCTCACAGATGACAATTTACACGGTCATGAAAAACTGAGAAAMTGCAGACACTAGATACCAGAGACAGTGAATCATAACCAATTCATGCCTTAAGAAGCACAGAATAAAACCCCCAAATCAATACGGAATTTCACAGGAAAGAAGTGCTGGGACTAAGTAGTACTGATACATATGCGGAGTTAAATTTATGCTATAAGCTTTTGCCTAGAGAAGGAAGAATCATAGATGAGCTGCATTTTGGACTTGATGTAATAAGGGAAGTTGTAAATAAAGCACAAGATCCTAGCCGGTTAGTAGAGCAGGAACGCTCAAGAAGTTTCTCTTGTGCACTTGAGCTGTGTCTCAGAGAGTTTCAGTGCTGAGATAAAGCATCTTTTTCAAAACACTTTCTGTCTGAAAAAGAAGTAGAGTCTGAGTAGAATACAATGAGCCATGTTAAAGTCTCAGTAGGTCTACAATCACATTGCAGTCCACATATTTCCTTCACCCCCAAGGCTTCAAATTATGTGAGAGGTCAAATAACTCGTGGCTAAAGTTTTCAGAAATAACCAAGACTCACTTCTGGATTTGCACTTGAAATAATTCAACAGGGCCTGATGTGGGACTTACTACAATTCAAGTTTCTTCGGAGGTCCTCAAATATGAAAACTCAAAAAAACTGGAGAAGCACAATTCAATAATTAATTGTGGAAAAAACAAACCTTAAGACTGCAAAGGCAGGAATTACCATCTGTGCACCACCCTTGCTAACTAAGGACCAGATCTTCAGCATAGCTTCAGTTCATTTAGTGTCTTTGTCTCAGTGGAAAGCATCCCAGACTTTTGTTAGCTGTCTGTACAACAAAGGACAGCTGTGGCTGAGGCTGTGAAACTATCCATGCAGCTAAGAACAGTAAAATAGGAATGTACTTGTATTTCCAGGACAGCAGATTCTAATGCCTTGGGACTCGTGCACACCCAAGCATTTCAGTCTCCCAATTAATCTCTGCATATGAAAGCTAATTTCCAAAATGTTTTCACTTAAGGACCTAGTTAACAAATAGATGTCCTTTTAGTGAACTGACCTCRAGCTCTAATCCTCATTTTAAACAGTGTATTGTTAGTGTGGTACAGCCTTCACAGCAATGAGAATAGACATGATCAACAATTTAATATTTGGCTTGCAGCTTTGGAGATCACATTTGCCCTGATAATGTTTTCAAACATATTATGTTTTCAAAGTGAATAATTTTAGTCACTCTTCCTCTCAAGTCTTACTGATGACCTACATTATATAAATACATTATATAAATACATTCATTATACACATATGTTCTATGTTATTGTATATAAATAAATTGCATTTATATAATTTATATAATCTCACAGAATGAGATTTCTCTTACCTTTTCTGAGGAACCACCCCTAGATGGGACCACTGGTGCATTAATGAACTTAGAAGTGGTGAAGCTCAACACAGTCAGTGGCCAGACTGCAAGGGTGGCCCGAGGGATTTGCTTGCCCAACTCTCATCCTGGTGCAACAGCTCCTTGCAGGAATGTTCTTGTCATGTCACGTTAGAGTAGCATAGGGACCTCCTTAATTTATACAAGGTTGCAACAGACACAACAGGCCAACAATAAAACCAAGAAACAACAGCCCTGACCTTCCCTGCAAGCATTCCTCCTTGCCTAGGTTGTCACCAACAGAGAGGGGAGCTCTGGAGTAAGGTTGGTTGTTCTCTCCAGGCTGGTCAGGCCACATTCAAGGACATTTAGGATGATGGTGCAAATTAACTCTGCACTGGAGGGCTTCTCCCAGAGATCTGCTTTGTATAAGCACTTATTTTTGACTTCTTTTTCTTCATATCCTTTGTGACCACGGTCCTCAACCGCTGTAAACTGACACATGTTTGTAAAAATCAGCGGGACTACTCCAGTTCATACTTGCTGAAATTTTGTCTAGCATTAAGGAGCTGGAGTCAAAGATTTAGGAGCCCTTGCATATATGGGCACAACATGTGTGAGAAGAGTTTCTACAGGGCACAGGCAAACCACAGAGGTTTAAACTGCAACTTGTTCTTACAGAAATCTATGTGGGCATAGTGATAGAGACCTCATAAATAAATAGCATAAACAAACAAGAAACAATCTCAAGCTAACTCACAATATGTCCACAAGTGGGAACCAGACAAATCTGTGACTGAACCTCAAAAGGCATGTGCCCAGAGTCTTCAAGAAGGCAGTTACCATGTTTTCAGTGAATGACCTGTGTGAAGATACACCACTTAATTTTTTTTCTTTAAATAGGGCCACAGCATTCTTCATATGCAGATTTCACATGACCTTTTAGTTCCTCAATTGACTGTAATTACCGTATTTAGATTTCTGATAGTGTTACCCAGATGTCACTGCAGCTATATTTTGAATACAGTGGATTTGCACATATAAAACTGAAGGACACTGTATTCACTGAGGAAAAATGGAGGCTGGTGAGAGTTTTAATTCCTCGTTGTGATCAGTGAAAAAGAAAGAATCCATCTGAAACACAATAGGAGAAAAGACCCAGACAAAAACAAAACATAAGGGAAAACGAAATAAGAATTAAACAACCGTTGTAGGCATTTTAAACATTAGTCACGGTAAACACAATACCTATGTTATCTCAGAAGTTCTTCAAGAAATGCTGCCTTCCAAGGTGTTGTAACGCCACCCCTGGCACAGTCAGTGGAGACCTGTGAAGTGGTACACACCCCTTCCGTTCTGCACAGCACAGGCTTTGCCCTCACCTCAGGAAGTCACCTTGATGCCTGATCCCAGAAAATACATCTTCATTCCAGGATGATTAAAAGCATTGAGGAAGTGATGGATAGCTTAGAGCAGGCAAGATATGATTTAACCTGGAATTTTACCCCTAACAGCTATGATAAAATGATGCAGTTATACAGAAAAATACTTTAGCAGCAAACTCATCAAGAATTAACATTTTATACCAGCCTAAAGTTAAACCATTGTTGAGGCTAATATGCTACGCAATTATTTGGTTTTTAACTGTGTGCTTTTAAGGACAATTGTTAACTAAGTGTCTATCTCTGGACTACAGTACATCTAATGCATCTATTATTATTATTACTCATATTTCTGATCTTTTACATACAATCTTTCTGACGTCTTGCTCTTTTCACTTAAACATGATTACTTTTTTAAAAAGGAGACTATCTCCCTAACCTTTTTCTCTTCTCCTGACCATGACACAAGTGGTCCGCTTTGCCATTCAGAGGGGAGAAATGCACCATCACAACTCAAGTAAAAATAATCGAGATGTTTCATAAGCAGTAGTCACTACTTGCATTGCTGCAGCAATGTGCAGAGTTTGGGCTCCTAATTAAAGTAATCCGGACTGAAATTTCTATGTACTRTACAAATGTGTGGTAAAAAAAAGTCTCTTCAAACAGATTATGGATGAAATTTGCAGAGTATCTGTGACCTACATCCATTAACTGGGTAAAGCACCATAATTTTCAAAAGATGAAAGGGTTTTCTCTACCTTTTCTCCTGAAGTTTTCACACTTGGCATAAAACAATTAAAGATGGGGGAATGAGAAGGGAGGGAAAGGTTCCAAAAGTGAGATTCAGGCCTCTACCTTCCAGATGACTCACAATGCTGAAGAATCATCTGCTCTCTCGTACCCAGTGAACATTTAATACTGTTATGTGAAGTGCAAGAACTTCATCTTATAACTTGACTTCAGAGCACTCTCCTGAGAAGTGATCCCCCTCAAACAAATGGAAGACCTAAAACTGACACTTCAAAACACTGAATAAGGGCCCTAACCATGGTGCTAAGGCAAAAAAGGAGAAAGTRACCATCACTCGAGTTTTTCAGAAAATTGTTGTAGGCACCTGCCTCCTTTAGCAGGCTCTGGGGAAGGAATTTGAGTAGATGGATAAGGATTTAGGACACATGCTGGACCTCAGTATTTCACTGTCAGATGGAGTAGGCACCTTCCTGCTCAAAGATCTAATTCAAGTGAGCTCTAACCGAACATGCTGGTGGTATTCCAAGGCATTTAATCTTCTGCAGGCCTCCCTGCCACAGATCCYAGCTTCTGCAGCTCAGTGACTAAAGGTTTTGTTCTCTGACACTCAGYACTGACACATTTAAGCCCTAATGCAGATCTCAACCTTAGAGTTTAAATCACAGTTTCCGAAGCAAATTTGGCATTACAAGGTTAATCCTCCCTGAAAGCAGCTTTGCAGAAAAGGACCTGAGGGTCTTGGTGGACAACGAGCTGATCATGTGCCAGCAATGTGTGTCCTTGCAGCAAAGGAGGCCAGCAGCATCCTGGACTGCATTAGGCTGAGCATTGCCAGCAGGTTGAGGGAGGTGATCTTTCCTCTCTACTCACCCTTGGTGAGGCACATCTGGAGTGCTAGATCCGGTTTCACGCTCCCCACACTAAGAAAGGGCCTGTATAGGGTGTGTATAGCAGTAGTTATCTGTTTTAAAGCAAGCTCCATTTTGCCAACATCTAATAAAGCCTACATTTTTTCAATTCTACTTAGCAAATGTTAAAAAACGACAAAAACTGGGTTATGTTGTTCTGCAAAAAGAAGTGCGCTTTTCTCCCAGGGTAGACCTAATAATACTATAAAAAAATAATAAAAAAAGATGCTTTGCTCAAAAAAGAAAATGTGGATATGTCCAAAGCAATAAAAATATCCCTCCTAATGCAGCAAAACTGCATTAACTTAATGATTTGCTAAGAAGTCTGAAAATCTCTGTTGTATGACTGAAAAGGACACAGCTTTCCATGAAAATGTCCCCAGTTCCAACTGACATATCCTATATGAGGTCTATCAGATAAAGCAAATCCTTGTCCACTGTTCAAATTCCTTTTAAATAAGTTCAAAAGCATTGAGACATAAATGACAAGTCAAATCTGAATGACCCTGAAGGGAAATTACTATTGTGCATTTATTTTGACTGCAGTTACTATTTCTCATTTTACTGCATCCTGAGTCCAATGTTGACCTTTACCTATGGTTAGATGTTACAGATATTTATTTAAAAGTAAATGATTACAAGGCATACTGTAACAGTCTAAGCAACTGTATTGCTGCTGACATAAGTAAAGTTACCCAGGCACAAATGTTTGTAAGTTTAAAAAAGATTTTACATTTTCTCTTCTGCCTTTTTTTCACCTCTCTTGCCTAAGCTGACTGTGCCAAGTCTCTGCAGGAGAGAGCAATAACCACAAAATCTAATTACGATTTCATGGGTCAAGATATCTGTCTACTGAATCATCAAGCTTGTCATTCCCTGAGTCAGCTGATAAAGGACAAGCAGAGACATGGCTTTCTTATAAGCAATTTTTAGGAAGATCTAAGAGACAGAGTTTGTCTTCTGAAATTTTGAAARAGATTTTTAAAATAGGAGTCCCAAATGCTTTCAATAGATCATTCACTAATACCTGATAGAAGCAGATCCAATCATTCAGGATGCTTTATGCCTGCTCCTAAGCAGGTAATATGATTATCATTAAAAGTACAGAAGAAGAAGGCACAGAAAAAATCTTTTTGTCACTTGCCTTTAGAACAGACAGGTGCTGGAGTTCAGGATATCTAACAGCTTATACAAGAAGACCRCAGAGCATTTTCTTGTATATTTTTTACAAATGGCAAAAAGCAGTATCTGAGTCACAGAAGAATACAAATTAATTTCCATTCATGTGACAGCCTTACATAAATAGATAACAGAAGTGCGCCAGCCACAGATAATCTCATTGTTGATGACCCTCTGAATGTTGCTAGCTAATTAGCAAGCAGTGTCTAAAGTTGTTTATRAAGAACAAGCTGTTAAAAACCTTAAGAAAGTAGCCTTTTTGGTGAAGTGCCCACATGGCATGTTAATAGTACTGTAATGATAACATAGGGAAACTATTGGATTAATAGATCTTAAAACTCCTACAAGAGTTATGAAACACTCTTGTACATAATAATACTCTTGTACAATAGTTACAACATATAAAAAGCTGCTATTGCACCATTCTTTACACTAAAGGTGTTATCAGGAGAGCTAAAAAGTTGGAGGTGACATAAAGCAGTTTCAGCTCCACAGGTATATCAGAAAATATGTATACTTTCYTATATATAAAAAAAGAAAAAGCCCAGTCTATCTGAAAAAATAAGGAAGCCAAATGTTTTTATTTGCCAAAAAAAATCTGAGTGTCCAAAGAAGGATCACTTCTCTCAAGCACAAAARTTGTTAGAAATGTCAGCAGAGGTCCATGAGTGAAGTGGCAGAGGTCACAGATGCAGCAGACACTGCAAGTTTGTTTTATTTTCCTCCCTCCCTAGCCATTTCACGGACAAAAAGGGCATAGTCAGAATGCCACAGCCAGCGGCAGCAGCAGCTCCTTTTTGACTGGACAGGTATACAGTGATCGTAAAAAGCCAAATGGTCAGGCTTTTAACCCACACTTAAAATCTCTCCAGGTGTTTCACATTAAGTTTAACCAAATGACACTTGCTACAAACTAGGCTAATGTTCTGAGGACTTGTTTAACAGCAAAGCACCCAAATCTAGTTCTACTGGACATGATAAATTGGATAGTATTACTCTGTTTATTCAGCATTTCAGTCTTAGGCATACTGCTATTAGCACTTTCACATCTCTAATATTCTTATGACAACACTTGTAAAACGCTGAATGTACCAGTCTCATGCAGTTTCCTCACTGAAGATCCTTTGAGCAATGCCGATGACAACACTTTGGAATATCTGTTAGTTATACAGCTGTTTTGCACTGAGTGGGTCTCACTGTGCTCCCACTGGAGCCCTCATAATAATAATAATATTAAGTAATAACAAAATAATAATAATAATAATAATAATAATAATAGAAATATTAAATAATGGCACCCCTGTCCTAAGTGCAAATGATCAAAATTTGTTATCAAATTAAGAAAATTTGAGTAGTTTACCCAGAAGCCCAGACTGCGTCAGAATAAATTACTGTAAAGCTTGAGGACATCAAGGCGTTCTGGGTTCCGCAGTACAAGGGAGACATGGACATACCAGAGAGTCCAGTGAAAGGCTACTAAAATGATTAAGGGACTGGGGCATCTCTCCTATGAGGAAAGGCTGAAAGAGCTGGGACTGTTCAGCCTGGAGAAGAGAATGTTCAGGGGGGATCTCATCAATGTATACAAATATCTGAAGGGAAAGTGTAAAGAAGATGGAGATAAGCTATTTCAAGTGGTGCCCAGTGACAGGACCAGAGGCAGTGGGTGCAGAATGAAACATAGAAGGTTCCTTCTGAACATCGGGAAACATTTTTTCACTGTGAAGGTGACTGAGCACTGGCACAGATTGCCCAAAGAGATGGTGTGGTCTTCATCCTTGGAGATGTTCAAAAGCCATTTGGACATGGTCTTGGGCAACTGGCTGTAGGTGACACTGCTTGAGGARGTGAGTTAGACTAGATGACCTCCAYGGTCCCTTCCAACCTCAACCATTCTGTGATTCTATGATGCTATGATCAAAATTACTTAGCTCTTGATCTGCCCTTCTCTGGGGCCAAACTTGATGTTGCATACAGTCATTTGAGGAATGACAGGACTGACGCCTCTTCCCTCCACGGTCAAATGACTATTCACAGACTGCAAAGGCAAAAGGGATCATTGCAGTTCTCTCAGAACAGTCACCCAGAGAAATGCAGAGGAAAGCCCAGCACACCAGTCTGATACCAGCAATAASTCCATGAAAACAAAACTCCTCTGGGGGCCTGTTCTAGGGGAAGAAGATATGGGAAGTGTCTCAAAAGATGCTGGCATAAATGAGAAATTCTATCCTTCATTTATTTAGCATCACTCCTTGTTTGTGACATACTCATTTTCTCTTCTGCTTTTGTTATTAGCATCAAGTATACCCTGCACTGAGTCTGAGGGTAACAGGAAGCCAAAACAACAGGTTTCTGCATGAGAATAATTGGGGTTTGGAGGTCCGGAGGGGAGGGAGATGGGAATCCAAATATTTCTTCTGGCCATTTTTTATCAATCCTAACAAGKCATGAACAAAACTTTTAATCCACCCACCCTCCCACTAAAGTCTCATTGATCCCTGCTGTCGCTCAGCGTACCACCAACATTGGATGGAATGCTCCTGGTGAGACAGAGATACCAGTTTCTGAGTTAGTCACCCCAACTTCTCTTATAACCACTGGAGTGGAACAAGCACTTCTGGATTCAATTTCATCCTGAAAAGGATGTCTAAAATAAGTCAGATGAATCTTATCCTAAMAGTACCTATTTCTTTCAACAATGAGAGTTGATGGCAGCTAATGTAGGCAGACACCTACATGAAGATGAATGTCAGACTGTGATGCTGATTTTTGTACAGAGACACAATCATGATCTGACCTGATGCAAGGGTTGCAGATGAAGCAGATTGTCACTGCTATTTGGAATTCTACTTTTATTGACAGGCGTCTGTGTCACCATCACTGAGAATTAGGCACCTTTATCCTTTAGCTCCCAAGTGGCCATCTAGCAGGGGCAGAATGGGGAAAGCAATGGTGACAGCTGCCCCTGCCTTGCTTAGTCTGCTACAGGACATCTTTTGTCTGTTAAGGAGGGATGCCACTAGTGCTACCATTGCTGCTCTTTTAGTTATGAGGAGCTGCTGCAATGCCAGACTCAGAAAATTCCTTGATGAATCATTAACTGTGTCTCTTGCAGGCACTATGATCAGTAGCCCATCATCTTCCTCCAACAGCTGCCTCACACTTTCAGTAGATTTTCAGACCAAGAATTTGTGGGACAGTAGTGGATACTAGTACTCCTGCTGTCCTGTAGGACCACAGACCACGGTGGGAGAAAAGTATTGCTGAAAGTCACGTGGATAAAGGTTCAGGACCTGGGCATTCATCACGCCACACTAGTTTACAGAGTTGCTTTAAAACAACTGGTAATAAAACAGCCCCTGTTGTTGTGTGGCAAGCTAATTCTGCCCCAAAACTGTTAATTTTCTTCTTGACTATGATCTCCACAGGGACGAGTGTCATAAGACACATGTGAGTTTGAGTACCGCTGTGAAAGACATGGATTTGAGGATGCTTCCTTCCTCCCCTTACTTGGCTTGTCAGCCTTTCTGGGCACTGTTATTCTTGGAAAAGACAGAGCATTGGCTCAGAAGAGTTATTTCAGTGCCCTCCAGTATAATAAAACAAATACAAATGCCTTCACCACATCCCAGAGGTGTTCGGCCCTGCCGAGCGCAGAGAGGAGCAATCTGAATTTTCACTGAAAGGCAGTCTGCTGGCTCTGGCTGACTCGAAGGCAGCCTAGTCACCAAAATCAAACTACTCTTCTGGGGACTGCAGTGAAAAGAGAGAGACGGCAATCAGGACACGTGGAAACAGTCCTTTCAATTCTCCTGATATCATCTTATAGGCCCCTGCTAAGTAAATTCATCTTGAAAACAGAAATCTTTTTGACAGTCCAAGTACATCACTGCATATTTAACATAAACATACTTTGAGATCTCTTTAGGTTTTTTCTCCTGTATTCAGAACTACTCCCCATTAAGGAAGTAATGTCTGCAGTGTTCCAAAAGTCACAGATTTGCCTAATTGTCTTCAATTCATATGCGTTTGTCAGAGGCTCACAAAAAACCTGTGCCATTCAAAGACATTACGGAAAGACACCATTTCAATTCTTTGAAGGATCATAGGAACTGTATCATAGCCATTTCAAAGGAACAGAGCACAAAATAATAGTGTTGGGATGTGGGGGCGGATAGTTTTTTATTCACCCTTTCTCTTTACGCGACAATAACCAAGATAAGATCAAAAATACAAAATCCTTCCCTCCTCAACACACCAATACACATGTCACACAAATCATTTTTGCAATGTATGCCAGTCAAGTTCAGGTCTGTAATCACTTCCATTTTATTTTACTTTTTCAAAGCAGAAAATATCTGCTTGTTTCACATGTTGGAGTTTGTGCATTAAGTCCCTAGGAAAATAAAAATCTAAGCCCTACCAAAGTAAACAGAAAAAACTCCACTGAATTCTGTGAAGGCTGGGACTTCACACCAAATCTTTGGGTTTCAGATAAATCTCCAAGGTTGCAAACCTTCCCTGGTCTTGTGAAGGCCCAAAGCCATAGTCTCCCTCATCCTTATCCATTATCTTTTAAATTGTTTATGCTAAAAATGCTCACAGCTGCCTCAATTCCATGTTCAAGTATTCTTTGTGCAGGTAAATGCAACATCAATCTGAATTCAAAGCAGAATCTGTGCTCAGTGATAGTTACTGCTTTTCATCATTTTATCAAGCACTGAAAAGCATATATACTCTCTCTCCAAAATAAAAAATATCAGATAATGGCATGCAAAAAAGACTGCTTCTGTGCATGAGACTTTCTTTCGTGCTGGGTAGTATAGTAACAACATTATCTCCCTGTTGTTTGAGTCTGAAAGTCTGATGTACTGGTTCACCTTCTACCTTTGCTTGACCTATCCCCACTTGTTCCCCACTTTCCTTCCTCAAATAGCACTCTCCTTTATATAGATGTGCAAAAACAACCCAGTCCTAATAATAGAAAATGTGCTGGTTTATGTGTTATGCGAGCAAGCCTGTGTGGCTTCATTTTCCCTCCAAATATGAGCAAGCCACCTCTTTTCCTATGAGCTCCTTTTATAAAAGTGAGCATTCTGAGAAATAAAACATACGGTATTGCTTTGAATTAAACATGTCACAGTAAGTTTTGAAAGCTCATCTAAATTGGAAAGTGCTTTTCCCATGGCATGTAGTAGGAAAATGTTTGCTTTGATTTAATTAAGAAATCATTTACGCATTTGCCCTTATTTTATATGTTGCTTTTAGTGTACAATAATTTCTTTCCCCATGAGAGTTCTTAATGCTCCCAAATGGTCAGGAAATAAAACTGAATGTTCAAAGATTTTGCCATCTGGTGTGTACAGATATCACATTTGCGATGCTGAAGTTTGGTTGCCAGCCCCAAATGTGTAGCAAGTGATTGAAAGTCTTTACTTTGGTCATGCAGGAGATGAGGAAAAAAGGCTCAGCGTTCAATGTGACAGATGTGAGTTCTTGGAAACGTGAACTTCAAAGCTCATTATGCAGGGAGATATGGCAAGCACTGTGGACACACAGAATATTCAGAAAGTCTTTTGGATCAATACTATAAACATAACGCACATGTGTGTTCCTGCTTCCCTGATGCAAAACCACAGGAATACCAAACAAGTGAGAAAGGCTCACTCTCCAGAGAAAATTTGTTTATACCAGCTTACTCTGGTACCAACCAAGAAGGCAAAGGATGAAAGAAACATCTCTGCTCAAAGCATGTATGCAGAGCCAAAAACTGGAAATCTGACAAACTTGCACCTGCACTTCCCAGGGTTCCACACAACTGATAGGTAATGTCTGATTAACCCAGAAAGTAGGACGACTGTTTGCAAGGCTTTTCCTTTTTAACGTTTGATCTATAATGCTTTGTCCTAGAGGATGAATATGCTGCTTATTGAAACCTAGTTTGCAAGTCCCTAATTCACTCCTTTCTTGCCCCAGGAGGAAATACTGTGCATGCAGAACTAAAGCCAATGCTGTATTTGGAGGTGTCCCATTTTCCTTGATTAGGCTACTAGCATTCCTCCATCTATCATWGCTCTCTGATCCTCATGGAGTCTTTGTGTTCTCCATGATTACCCTTTAATCACATAACCTAACATTCACAAACACTGATGTGTATGTCACAGTAATATGATGAATTTTGGCATAAAGATCATAAGACCATCACCAATGGAACGCACATCTTTTTTTGGAAAGAGAATCGTCAGTKTCCCCATCAGCTTTCTTATGCAAAGTTACACAAACATCTTTTTTCCACTTGCTTCTTCACACGAAACAGCAGAATAAACTCAGTGGATGATATTTAAGTGACATTTACACCAGTGGCGGATGTGGTGGGCTTCATCATTTCACGCTGCAGTCACTGTCTGCWTAAGTATCGCTCTTATGTCTTTATCATATCTCGTAAACTAAACTATATATAAACTAAAGCTGAGTAAGTCACAACAGGTAACTTATTTGGTAAATCCCACCTCTTGTTTCACATGAGGCAGGTTTATAATTTCCTTTAATTTTATACTCACATTTAGTTGAGGAGGTTTTCCCCTTTGGGTTTTTCTCCCCAAAATCTGTGGACTGAACACGAAGAGTTCAGTGTCAATGTTCTATATACATGCAATACTGGATTCAAAATTCAAGCTGTGTTACTTACACTTCAATCAGTCAGTTACTATGATTTCTGTTCCTTGAATACAGATCCATATATAAAGTAACTAAAACACATAGTGTTTATCTGATGCATTGGAGATTTATAGGCTAGCTAGATTAACGTTCAGATTTAAATTGCCCCAACATTTACATAAGAATATAAGAAACAGCAGCATCCGGAGAGGTACTAGTTCATACAGAGTACATGACTGCTACAGGCAGCTTCTGACTGCTGGCAAGCCTCCACCGGACTCACTGATATTGGTCTCCTGTAAGACTGTGTCTCAGACAGCCATGATTCTGCACTGGTGGGAAATTCCAGGTTAATATTGCTCTCAGACGTAAAGTCCTATCAGCCATCTCACTTTTAACTGTTACACCAAGTAYACACAGGGACTGGGTAGTGGAGAAGCCAGATCTGTTCTGCCTCATTGCATAAAGGTGTCCAAGGAGCTCGCATGGCTCCCCAAAATGAGATGCTTGGAGGCTGTACCAGTTTGGGGATACTTGCTATCAACAAGGGTCCTAAGAGCTTTCAACAGTCATGTAAATATACCTTTGCTGGCAGTTAGACATTGTTGGGCACTGTGGTTCACACATCTGCTTCCAGGGGTAATTCAGGCATGATGAGTTCATCTTCTTATTTTAACGCATAAGGAGAGTTTCTGCACTGTGGAATGCACACAGGCTATGAGCTCAAAGAAGTTCAAGCTGCCAATGCAGCTCATACTCTTTTATCTTTCTACAATCCCTCCTGGCTAGATTTGACAATCTGTCATTTTTATTGAAAAACACAATTAAATTTACTTTATTAAACATATCTATCCAAAAATCCCTTTTTTTCTGTTTTGCTCTCCTGTCCTAATTCTCTGTTGGTCCAATTTTGCAGCACTATTCCTTTGGCTGAAGAGCTTTTTGTTATAGTTATATAGACACTGTAATTTGAGAGGCCAGCAAATTCCCCTCATTCACTGTATAATGTTTGCTGCCATGGAATTATGCATTATTAATATAATAAGAATRGGCAAACATGACACTGCAAGGAAACTGGTACACCTTCAGGTAAAATACATAGTGAAAAGTTTGTCCCTTACAGATGAGTATTTAGGCTAATAAAGGACACTTGCAGAGCTGAGCTGCCAGCCAAGTGTCCGCTTTCAGTCCARCGTGTTCAGGAACTAAATCCCACTCCCCCATGCGACCAGCCTCCTCAGCAGACGCTGTGACTGCCCAGCGGTTGTCACTGTCTCTCTCTGTCTTTCAGCCACTTGCGGAAATAATGTTTTAACTACAAGTGATGAGCAAAACGTTTTTCCATTCGATAGATAACATTCCCTCCTCATGACTTCCATCACAGTTTAAATGCTCCTTTTTCTGCTACTGCTGTTTTTCCTGGAGTCTTCCTACTAGTCTCTTCCCATCAAAGAAACCTAGCAGGGATATGAGTGTATATAAGTACCTCAATGAATTAAGGTTATTCCACTCTGTTCTAACTAAAAATAAAAATAAAAAAATACTTGCATCAGGAGAAATTAAGAAAATTCTATGGAATTCACAGACTTCCCATGACTTGCAAGGGTGGATCACAGGAAAAGCGGACTGGAAAGATTTAGTCTGATTTCTATGCCAAAGTAAGAAATTCTCTCAGGATACCCTGAAGATATTTTATACACTTGATAAATCCCTACCTGTCAATGTTTATGTGTGTTGCAATTAAGGTTAGTAGAACTGTAGTGTCACTCTTCCGCGGAAAATAAATAGATTATATGCAAACTCTGGTGCCGAATAAATGATGAATGGTTAATCTACATATTATAAATATGAAATGTGCAAATAATTGTTCTCTACAAGAACTAGTTCATTGCATGAATCCCTCCCTTTTCTTTGTTTTACCCATCCTCAACAACTMGTTACAGAGGTGTTTGGGCATAGATAACTTCAATGGCCTGAGAAGTTCTCTTGAGAGTAAGTTTATATTTCTTTAAATTGTGTGTCTGTGCTKATCTGAGGATCTTGGCAGGGGCCTGAATGACAAAGGAAGTTGATTTTTGTGGGAGAAATTATTTTCAAATTGTTTTTGTCTTGTTTTTACAGCACCCTTTAAGCCGTGATATCATTGCAATATCATATAAGTTGTGGAAGCAAAGATTTCATGTTATGGTAAGCCTGCACACTGCCTGTTATGATGGGATTTTAACTCAGATAGTTTGTCTAGAAACAACTGGATGATGACAAAAAATGATAATGCTGCTAGTGGCAGAGGACAGTGATGATGTGATAATTTCCATTGACCTTTACAGATAATGTATAACTACAAAAGGGCATTGTAAATGTTATGCCTTCAACATCTTTATCTACAGCTGAAACCAAGAAGAAGGAATATAACTTTTTTTTTAATTATGCAAATACCAAAGTCTTTCCATCAACACATAGATAGAAAGTTGATTTCATTAGCCCTTGATGAAGCCAGTTGGGTAATTTGTGGCTAACCAAGAAGGGAAATCTCTTCTACCAACGCATATTTTAATTGCAGACTGACTACTTACAAAGCCATCATTTGCAAAAATGCAAAACAGGTATCTTAGAAAAGGTCCCTCAGTTTTGCGGTTCATTTTTGCACAGTCCTTTACTAGGCTTCTAGTACTGCAGAGACCTATCTCGCTTCCCTCAGTAGTCCGTAAAGAGAAGGTCTCCGTAACTCTTTTCCACTTTCTTTGACTGGTTACATAACTCGACAGAGGTGGGTAATGAATAAAAAAGGTAGTGATAGTAACAAAATTTGTTTTCCTTCCCAGTTGTTTCTGTATCACAATATATGTTTTGAGGATTGCATTCTTCCTAAGGGTTCACCTATTCTATTTTGTGACAAAAAATCTGTATGAAATGCATTATAATAAGTTAGCTAGTTGGGTGAAATTTTCTTGTTGAATTCTAACACATAGTAATAAGTWTAAGGATTTTTCCCCAATTAGAAGATAAACTTCAAAATAAAAGTATATTACTCTATTTTTATGGGGATCTTTCAGACATCTAATTATTGCCACTGAAAACCCTCAAAACTATAACCACAGTTGCTCTTAAACCAAATATGGATAAGTATGTTTTCAAGGAGAGGGCAGGGAAAGAGAAGAGTTGCAGTTCATAAAACTGGGACAGGTTATTCACATTTGAAGGGAGTAAATTTTGTGGTGAAAAACGGAATGTGAGACAAGATGACTTTGCAGGAAGATCTACTGCTACAGACAGAGTGGACGTGGAATTCATCCATCATTTCTTCCCTGAAGAAGGTAATTCAGCTGGAAGCAACAAGTCCCCTACAGTCATGCCTATTAGATGGACCACTTTAAAAATTAAGAGGACASATAAAAAAAGGAATGGCATCTAAACGAGTTACATAAAGAAACCCTTTCGACACGGAAATAAGAAAATAAGAGGGTTTCTTCGGTGAACTGAGGCAAAGGTGGACTTACTTGATATTGTTGGTTATTTTTAATAAGCTGCCCCAAAAGTTCTGCAAAGCAAGACGGTTTGACTGAAATTTCTGTTACTATATCTAATTCTGCAGTGAGCAGATTCTGTAGTAGTTTAAGAGATGGTATGAATCTGAAAGGCCACTATTACCYTTGGGCATGAAATACAGATGAGTGAACATTTCCTCATGCATACCATTGTTACAGGCTCACGTGCCACTCCTGTGAATGTATACTTCATTCAGGAATTTGACGTACCCACATTGTTTGGAAAACCACAAGGTCAGAACCTGTGTGATCTACTAAATTTCAATTTATTAATAAAAGCCCGTGCTACGTATACTTGAAAGCAGTTAAGATGTTTGACAACTAGCTAAAAAAAGTGAATGTTTAATTTATTGAACAGCAAATGCTTGCTATGTAATAGTTTCTGTTGATATAGTATTGCCCTGATTTTTCATTATATGACTTTCTGTCAAAGCTAACTATTTGAGATGTTTTCAAAACAGTTTCCTGTTCCTGAAGGAATATATTATCCCATTATAAATAAATGCTCTAATCATGAATAGAGCTAAGAACCTGCTACTCATATTGACGGGGCCAAAATATGTTTCACCCTGAATTACCATATTATTTATTTTAGGAGAAGAGAAATCAATGTATCTCACCTGGTCCGAGATGAAAAGATTCCAGGGAAGTATGTCATTAGCACAGAYGAATCTGCTGGATACAACTTCAGAGGGTAGGAGAGGAACAGAAGGTACTCTAAAGAGATGTTAAATAAATTAGACAGAAACACAGGAAAACCTCTTTCAGAAGACAAATTTCAAAGAAGTTCAAAGAGTCATTTGCTTAAGGTGCCRCAAAGGTCATAAAATATTGATACAGTTTTTAGTTTTAAAACTAGGGAAGTGTTATTGTTGGCTAAATTCTGGTTAATCTAATGTATAAACCAGTATAACTGCGTATTTATAATATTCTTAGTGATGAAAATAATACCAATACTAACAGCAGAGATAACAAAAACTATTGTCCTTACTCATGACAATCCAGGCTTTTTATTTCTTTGAAAGGACTACTGAGAGCTATTTAAGGTCCTCCAGATTCCTTTTTTTTTTTCTTTTTCAGTGAGATTTGGAGTACAATACGAAAACTGTTGTCATCAGAATTCGGTGATGTTTTAGAGAATTTCCCCAAAATAAAACTCAGAGCTAATGGGCACTAGACATTACCATCTTATAGGACTTAGACAGACATAACAACATTAAGTAGGTTAGTAATTTCTCTGTTGCTACTTCTTTGGTCTCCAGATTAGCACTGGACAGTTCCTCATCATGCCTAAAATGAGAAGATCCCACTAAGATTTCATCTGAAAGTCTGTGCTCTCTGCCTAACACTTTTGTCCCACAGACTGCCTGAAACAAAGACTTGAATGAAAGTTTCTCATTATGGATCACTCCAGTTAATACTAGAATCCTTTGCAGAAGGTGCAGATATATCAAGGGGGTTATTTCRTGTAATGGAAAGAAAGAAATGCCTTTAACACTTCCAAAACAGACTATTGCAGTTCAGTTGCATGTAGAGACAGAAGAGTATTTCCTTTCTTAGATACCTACATTTTCAGACTGTTCCCAAGTACAAGATTTGGGGGTTTGCTCTGTAAAAGCATCTGCATCTGATGTATATTTGGTTCTTTTCCCTTCCTAACCTCTCTGAGCCTATTCCTCAGGATTTGACCCTGGAGAGGCACCAAACCACCTACCTCTACCCTGTCTCCCAACTTGAATACCAGATTCAGAGTAACTTCTACTAAGCCAGCAAGACCATCTCCTCACACTCATGCCTCGCTAGATACAAGCTGGGAGACTGGCCCTAGGTGAGTGCACTCTTCTGCTAAGTCAAGTTAAGCAGCTGGCTAGAAGCTATCCCACTATGCAATAATCTGCTACTATTTGGAGGGTAGTACAGTAATACTTGCTGTGGTCAGCAGCAAGAAAATTATAATAATCGTTACACGTTTCCCTCGGTTTAGATTTCAGTGAAAAAAATCCATAGAAGCAGAACTCTCTTGGAGGGGTTAGATGATACCATTACCACATTAATGTCATTTTAAGCAATTTCTTAACACACTTTGTGAACTATAAACAGAGTTTTCTTTCTGATTTCAGTGACTCTACCAAGCTCCTTTATAGTCTACAGGCCTGGTGGTTTATTTCATTTTGGGGCTTTTGTCCATTTAACTTTATTAATCTTCCATCCAGGGCAAAAATATGGATTCATGATTCTCACTTCCAAAAGCAAAGCTATTGATTGACTTTCTCTAGATGGCATGGATTAGGTCATTTTAAACCCTTAAGGTTCAATATAAAAAACAGTAATGCTCTTATTTTACTGAAATAGACAAAGGCTTGACTTAAGAAGTCAAGATTTTGATAAAGCTTCAAAAAATTACCTTCTAATATTTTAATAATATTTTCACAAACCATACCCACTTGTAAAACCATACTACAAAGCAAAGCAAAAAAAATATTTTTTCACAGCGGAAAGTATTTGTCATATTAARGAAAATTTTTGAAGTTAGGAATAAATAACAGGTATTTATTTTGCTGCTATGATGGTGTCATTAAGCATTGCTGTATGTAGTGGTGGTGATGTTGGAAGAACATTTATAAAAATAAAAGGAGCTAGACCAGGCTCTTTGAATCCTTAGTACTTATAAATGGAGGTAACTTCATCCATTTCCTCAACAGTTGAGGATCTCTTGAAACATAAGCTCACTCAGAACAAAGAGAAATTGCACTTATTAGACAATCTAAGACACCTTTTACTAAAAAATTAGTGAATATGAAGACCTTGAATCAGAAAAAGTTCTTTCAAGTCTGAATGAAAGTTTCTCTTTGAAGACAGTTGAATTAAGTGAAAGTCTGTAAGACTTATGCTGTTCCCCTACACACATTGAATTTTTTTACCGCCAAATATTTTCTCCATTTTTTCTTGTTGTCCCATTACTTTCTCCATGCTTCTATTCCTGAATACTGTCTGCCACCAATTTTCACATTCTATTTTGATAATTAACAACAGTGGGACATCCTGTGCTATCCAGATGCYTTACACTGTGTAGCTTCGCATATCTCAAAACATATTGCAAACAGAAGCATGTGTTTAGATATAAAATCTGGGATCCACAGAGATTTGCAAGTGTTTAAGCCCTCACAAGGAGCCATGGCTGAGTTAGGTGTTTGTCCCTTTGTCCCTTCATTCTCAGCCTCCTGTTGATGTGGCAGGTCTCTATTGTTTCAGTTCTTGCACGAAATCCTACAGCCTGATCCAAAAGTAGCTGGTGGGATTCTTTTTTTAATTATTATGGCTGTAGCAAAAGGAACACAGAAATAGTCCCTGAGGCTTACATTATAGCCTGGCATAATGGGTATTCAACTGTGCAGCCCCCCATTGATATTAATACAACTGGTGTGGCTGAAAATCTGCATTTGATTTTCCATTGGATCTCATTTTTCAACATTTATTCAGCTGGTAGACAGGCCACTACAGGCCACAGCAAATAGTGCAGTGGTAACAAAAGAAGAAAATCTGACAAATTCACTCCCTTCTTAAYGAGTTTTGATTGATGATATGGAAGTGACAGTGTACAATGTCATCCTACTGAAAAGCAGTTCACTTCCAGCCTGTACATTTAGCACCATATTGCTCCACAGCATCGGGTCGATCAGATCGTGTTAATCATTAGCCAGACCCTGATCCTTCTGAAACCAAAGGTAGCTTTGGTATTGAGTTTAATGGGACCATCAGAGTGGGTTAATGGAAAAGGTGAACATAGCAGAGACATAGAAAAATAGAAAAAGAAGTGTCTCACAAGAAGCTCTTCTGCATGTGTCAGTAACTGAATGCTGCAGCTCAGCGACAGACTACATTACACAGGGATTTGAAAACAGCCTGCAGAAAACAGCGTAAATTCCTAGCCTCTGAACACAGAAGAAGGGCTACAGAGTGATATAGGAAAGTATGTTAAAAATAATGCTTGAGGAAATTACGGATTTTCCTGTTTATTGGGGAATTAAGAAAAAAATGAACTGAGGCAAAAATGGAGATTTTTGAAACTGCAGGTGAGCTGACCAGTAAATACATATTATTTCTGTGATAAAAATTAAATCTTTCATTTCAAGAGGATCTTTTCTTTCCAATTTCAGCCATTTAAAATGTTTCTGAATGTTTTAAAACCTGAGTTAACTTTCCAAATGAAAATTCATTTTAATAAAAAAAATTTAAAACATTCACTGCAAAATGATGAAATAAAATGGTGGGGGGTTGTTGATTGTTTGTTTGGGGTTTTTTAAGAGATCATTTTAGTGGGCAAATATAGTGTTTCTTGATATATCATTGGATATATTCGGAAAAGTTGAGCACTTGTTGGCACCAAACCCCTCTTCAGGCTTCAGATTGTTTGGGGAAAGGGGGTCAGATTTTTACTGATATGAAAGAATTGTTAATGGCATATTTTTTATTTCTGGTCATTAAAATACTCATGAAAAAAGGGCAGTTCTTGCACAAACTGATCCTTTATTTACAAACTCATGCCAGACGTCTTAGGAGGCCATTTTGTGGCATATATAATACCTATTCCTACACAGCGTATACTACAAGCTGGAGCTCAGAAGACGATAGAAAACCTACAGTGAAAATGACAGAGGGCATCTGCTACCACATGCATGCAGTCCCCAGCACTCTGGCTGAGCCCAGGAGTCTTATTAGCAGTATCAGGTAGAAAGAAACACCTTCAAGATTGTCTTCCTTCCCGATGTTAATCTAATTTCCACCTGCTAGGCAAGGGATGATGAGAATTCACTGACCTGGAAAAGTGAGTGGTTGCAAGGGGAAAAGATAAAAGTCATAGTCTCTGTTTCATCTCAACTATATTTCTTCTTATGCATTTCATTGCTCATTTATCTGGATGAATATAACAAATATTCTTGAATTTCCACGTGATATAATGTACGCTGAGTTAACAATATATATAATCTTTTCCTCACCCCAGTGTAGTTTCTGAATGATTTCACGCTATGAGGAATTTCTCGAATGTTAATTTCTGAGCAATTGTCTCAGCATAGGTTGGGATAGGGATCTTTTTGCATTTATTTATTCTGTACTACATAGAATGCTGTTGGACTACATAGATGCCTGACAGGTTGTAGCCTTATATCTTGCCTACAATGGGCCCAATTTAAATTTCTCTTACATTGATTTAACTTCACTGGAATCAATAGAATTRCTCTTGGTTTTCATTAGTATACTGTAAGAGACAGGGATCAGGCTCAGTATCTTGAATACAGAAACTTTTGTTGTTGTTTAAAAGGACTGCAAGTAAAGTCCCGTGAAAAGAATGTAATTAGTGTCGTTCCAGGCTGACATTCTCTTTTGTTCTGTTCTCCATTTTTTTGTTTCASACCAGCCTATAGCTGAGGGCTATCGATGAGATTTTTCTGTAGTACTAAACAGCCAGAGAGGAAAGCAAGCAAAATTAACTCCGCAAAAATCCCTGCAACTCCACTGAAATTAACTGAGCTGCATAGGTGTGAGGGAGGTTAGAATTTACTTTCAGGAGGCTGGAAAAATATAGTGACATTAAGTTTTCAACTTCATGAAGAGAAAAAAATGGAATTCCAACTTGTAGGGAGGCAATCCAAATGTTTTAGATTCTTCCCTATCTCTGATTAAGGTTTATGTCTCCTACTAAAATCAAATTTGACCAATACCCGTGAAGGATCATCCGAATTGTGGCCTCAGAGCTCAGGCTGGAGATAGTCTACAGGTGAAGATTACAGACATCAGCTTATTAAGAAAGGCTACACCTTGCCTAAGGCAGAAGAAATAAATGAATAAGGGTCAACCGTACCTGTTAGTGATGCTTGTTGAATTGACAAACCTGTCTCTAAGCCCTTGGAAATTTGTAAGGGCAGAGCATTCTAATTAGGCTGCAGAAAAAACAACAAATACATCCAGGACATATTTTCCAATTCCTACAAATGACTTTCTCATTGCTGTTTGTTCCTCAAATCCCTTTGAGTCTTGCATTGATTAGGAATTGAAATAGTTGCATTTCAGTGTATTTACCGGTCTGTGCTCAATGCATGATGACTAGTCTTTTTTGCTTCTGCAAAACTGGTAGAGGTTTTTTGAAAATATCTCCAAGACTCTTGGCCAGCTGCAGTCTCCCTTAGAATACTCCTTGTGTTAACCAGGGTGAAATCCCAGCTCAGCACTATCCCAATGGTGCTCTTTTTGTCTTTGTATCTTCAAACTCTCCAGCTGCCTTCATGCAACACCCAAAGGCATGCAGCATAATTTCAGCTTCCTGCTATAAAAACAGTGTTCTGAGAAGCTGCTACATAATCCTCACACTATTTCAAACACTTTAAATTGAAGGGAAGTGCAAACAAAATAACAATTTTGCCTTACAGCCGCGTGGGGCCCAGCAGAGGCACAAGGTCAAGTGCCTTGGAGTTTGGACATAGTTTGTGTCATTTGGCCTGACAGCCAAAAAATGGTCCCTGACCTAATGTTACTTAACARCACAGATGTAGCCACTGGGGCCAGGATTTTATTCCAATTAATGCTAATCAGGGATAGAAACAGAAAGAGAAGCATTTTTGAGACCCTCCAAAAACCTCACAAAAGATCTGCTTTAGCTGCTATAGTAGGATAAGACAGAAGCAGGGAAGACAGGAGGCGTATGTAACTTCTTAGATAGCATTTCTTCCCTAGTTTCAAAGAGAATAAATCCTTATTTAAATAAACGTGCAACACATCTGCCTGGGAATGCCAAGCGTGTACATCAGAGAGATACAAAGCAGAGCTGTTCAGGAAATATCAGGATTTGTTCTGTTTGGTGGAGGGGGTCCAAAGGGGTCTGAGCTTTTCTTGCCTGGAATTTTTTAATCTGTTTTGCAGTCCTTTTCCAAAACACTATCCAAAACAAAATCATAGAAAAGAAACATGGGGATTTTGAAAAATGTGACAGGGGGGAAATTATGGTACTTTATGGGCTGAAAAGGAATGTTTTTTTAAACAGAAAACCCCTTTCACAAGAGTCAGCTGCATCTGACACATTGGCTGCAGTAAATCTAATGTGAATCTTCAGTAAGAAAGGCATAAGGAACAATTGTCATCTATATACTAACCAGTAGAAAACCAGCAAAGCTAAAACTTATCATTATGAATTTTTTACCTTCGTGGTGCAATGCGGTGCTGTGAGAAGCTGTGGGCCAGTTCCTGCACACCRTGAGTCTGGGAGACACACAGAAATGTCTGTGTAGAGGAAAGCTGCTCTTCACTGTGCACTGCAAAGATGGAAAAGCCCTTAGTGACCTCTTCCAGGCACTTGGGGTCAGAATAAACTTTGGAGGCAAGACAAATATTCTGAGCAAGCAGTTTACTGGTATCTCAAGGACTGTCACCTCAATTGAGCCTACAGTATTATTTTGAGTTGCAAAGCTATTTCACCTTAGAGAGCGCACCAGGAGTCATTCTGTCTTCACTATGCCATAGGCTCTGCAAATGTCAGCTAGGTCCTGGAAAAAAAAAAGCTTGAAGCTCATTCAGGGCTCACTTTTGTAAAGATTTTGACACTGTCAACACTTATTCACCAAAAGGGAGGTGAGAATCCTCTGAAAGTAAAGACTGCAGGAACATAATAGGATGAAGGAAACAGTTTTTCGTTTGAAATCTGTTTCAAAACTCTTAACATGTACAGTTGAAAAACTTTAATTTGAAGCTTATTTTCAACAAAATCAATACTCGGAAGGCTTGGTGAATTGTACTGTGTTTAGACAAGGAARAATTTTTTCCCACTGCTCATTACAAGGTAGGAAAGCACTTAATAAATTCTGTGAGTTTTAAAAGGACTGTAAGAACYAAGATTTGAAGATAGACAATTAGACCACTAGTACTTCTGAAGCAAGTGCAGATGCTGTACTGAGTCTTTTAGTAAACAATAATTCTTACCAAATAGCACCATATCCAGCTTGTTGATCATTGAAAATGCTTGCAATTTCCTGAAAAGTCAACATTTTTCAAAGAAAGTGGCTGAATCAAGTAAAGGTAATCTTCAGCTAAGGCAAAATCATGAAGCCAAGTCATTGAAGCTGATGTATACCACTGAGAAACCTATTTCCAACTTTTCTGCTTTGCCATGATATCTTTTTAGATAGATAAGAATTAACTTTTATGGATTTTTCATCAATTTTTTATTGTAACTGACCCTTCAATGAATGCATTATGTAATAAATTTCAGGTCATACAAAATCAGACTATTCTAATTTTAAGCCTGTACCACAAAGCAGATTGTGGAAGAAATACAACTAGTCTTCTGACACTGAAAGTGACTTTCCATCATCCCTATCCTTATCATCTTCAAAGAACTTAAAATTGCCACCAGGCAGTTCTCATGCAATGTATAAATGTCACCAATCATGGGAAAACMAAAGCTGTAACTTTTTTCCCCACTAGTATACTAGCCAATATATTTTTGACAACGTATGAAGCTTCTGAACTAGTAAAATATATTATTTTACTTAATGATGAATTTTGGAGCAAAATACTGTTCAATTTGCTGATACAATCAAGTGATCTATTTCACTGACTACAGCTGATAAAATCAARTTATCTATTTCAGTGAGTACCTTTAATGCACTGTTGCTGCTCCTGCAACAATCACCTTGTCATTTTCTGTGTTTGTGCATTTGTTATTGACTAAAAAGTTTCAAGAGTTTTGTTCTTAGAAGCTGGGCTAGAATTAATTTTACACATTGTCTTCCACCTGACAGTCCRACATAAGCAATTGGGAAACTTCTGCATAAATTACTGTAAACCCTATGGCAACTGCTGCTATCTTTACCGGTCCATGTAAAATCATTTCTCCACTCATGACAGAAAGTGCAAAGCTTTTTCTTCTCTTGAGGGCATGTACCTAGCCTGTTGATAGAATGTAACCATCACAGTCACTGTCATGCTCATAGTCCCTGCAGGGATGTAACCTGAGACACTAAAAATACATTAATCATTAGATTCGACTTGAGACCACGATAACTCTCTTTCACAGCCCCTACTACTGGCCAATAAATTCTAGATATCACACATAATGCAATCAATGTGTAGCCAACTCTACATTTATGGGGTATTATCATCATTAAATACACAGATCATTGACTATATATAGCAATCCTGGCTGCATTTCTTTTAGATACAGAAAAGCTTCACTGAAAATACATTTCAGATACGGTTTGTGGTTTTTTTAGTGGTAGTTAAAAGTCACTCTATATGCAGTTTGCAAATATAGGGTCCTTTGCTTTAGAAGGCACTGCACAAGTGTAATGCACTTATTTGCATACACAGCACTCAATCCTAGACAGGAATGTGATGAAAAATGAAACAGATTTCTGTAAAAATATTTCCAGCTTCATTACTCAGAAGCCTCTCCTGGGAAGGTGAGTGCACACAAGACTGTCCACACTATTCAGCTTTAAGCTGGTTTCTTCTGTCTACATGCACTGGTGTAGGGAATTTTCCAAGGCAGATGAAATCTTCATCTCTCATCTCCTTGGTTTTAGATATCTTTCCACCTCATTACTCCTCTGAAACCCTCACCCAGCCCTTGTCATAACCTGACTGTAAACCTATCTTATTCCTTCTAGGTCTATCACACATCTCTAAACTTCCCTCATACGATTTGCTCAGCAGTTCAGAGCTCACAGTACACAAAAGCTTCCTCACCACCAACATTCCCCACTATTTACAGATTGCTGAGCCTGGATGAAATTTCCAGAGAGTGTGTTAAGTCATCTCAGAACAAACTTCTCAGTCCAACCAGAAGGAGCTGGCTTCCTACCATGTTTTAAGCCATACCATAAACACAGTACTCACTCAGCCTTTGCAATAAAACAAAGTAGTGCCTRTATACTGGAAGCATTTTTAAACTGAAAGAGGGTAGGTTTAGACTGGACATAATGAAGAAATTTTTTACAACGATGGTGGTGAAACACTGGAACAGGTTGCCCAGACAAGTTGTGGATGCCCCATCACTGGAAGTGTTCAAGGTCAGGTTGGATTGGGCTTTGAGCAACCTGATCTAGTGCAAGATGTCCCTGCCCATGGCAGGGGGGGTGGACTAAATGATTTTTAAAAGTCCCTTCCAACCCAAACCATTCTGTGGTTCTATGAGTGCTGTTTAAACCAGAGACTTTCCAAAAGTTTCCTTGAGTGCCATTTCCTTACCTGTGTTGAAAGTGCAAAAAGTAGAAATGTGGTATAACACCACATTTTAATAAGTGTAGACATAAGCTTGAAGGCACAGCCACAACTTCTACTTCATATGTGATGTGTAGTGCTGTAGGTTAACTTTTCTTTCCTCATCTTTACGGTTAGCCTTTGTGGCTAAGCTACTCCAGCTTGAATTCTGAAGCAAGTTTAATTAGCAGTAACATTGCTTTGTGTTGCTCTGCAGAGGTCTCGATTGAGCTTTCCACTTATTCATGTGAGTCAAATAAAGGAAAACCCTTAAAATAAATGATGGCTTACAAATCAAAGATGTGAGGGACAGTCCCCTAAAATAATGCACTTGGTATCCAGTCTGCTCAAAGCTCTTCTGTCTACAGGCACTAAATAGAGGGCAGCTGACGTTCCTTTAAAAAAAAAAAAGGGGGGGAGGATGACAGCAGCAGCAGCACGTTTTCCCTCCATCCTCTACTCATGCACACATAGGTGCACTTCTGCATTACAATATACAAACCTATCATAACTCCTGGTTGGCAAGGAGATGAGAGAGGCATCTCTGAGGGGGCTGACCATATCCCCATCTCTTCTCCTCTACCCTGCCCCTAGAAAGGACTCTAACCAGCACCTCGGCAGGTGTAAGGGGAAGGACAAAGGCAAAAAAGGGAAGAGGGAAGAGGATGGCTGTTCTCAGCCCTTCTTGTTGTTGACAGGTCGTTGTGCATTCAAGGACTGCAGAAATCATGGAGTGAGAGGGACAGCATTACGGGGGATGGAGCTGGGGTTTCAGACCCCATTCCTTGAGATGTGCATGCATTTGACATAGGACCATTACTGGGTTAAAAATAAACACAGGAATGAGAACCTTGGGTCACCTTCCTCACAGAAAAATGCCCTAACCATTAAGCTATAACCAGTTTGCCTCACTTCATCCTCTCCCCATGCCTGCATTTGATGGTGCTACCCCAGGCACCAGCACAGACCCAGCACACTGCTGTCTCTGTGTCTGGAGCCTGCATTTCCCTGAGGGACCCAGAGAGGCTCCCTGGCACAGGGCAGGCTTCCAGGCAGACTTTGATCCCCCCTTTCTCTCCAGTCCACAGCAGAGGAAACAGAAGGAGGGGCTGGCACATTCCCTTCCATCTATTCCTCTCTTGGAGGCATTCAGCACACCCAGCAATGTCTACTAAGAAACCTGTAAGAAGCATCTTTTGATGCCTCATGAACATTTTGTTCCAGTTTTGAGGAAACCAGTGGACGTGACCTGACAAAGGACTATACAATTTTCAAGTTATGTACGCAGTAAAAAGAGAAAGGTCTGAAATCTAAGGACAATGAAGGTCTGTGGAAAAATATCAGAGTAGCCAACAGAGGCAGTAAGATTCCAGGAAAGGCTACTTATTGCCTTKTGCCATATGTGTCATTTACTTTACAACTGAAAACACCGCTATTTTGAGCTGGAAGCCCTTACTCCATCCTACATGTGACAGCCGCTGTCATGGCCAGACTCAGGCTTGTATCACACTCCTGGAGAGGGGAAGGAGACAAACCTCTGTGCTCATGAGTGGTCATGAACACATGCTGTCAAGCACAGGGCATGGGCTGGCCCRTAAGTCACCTCCGCAAAACGCAAGGAATTGGAGAATGGACCCTGGTTGTATATAAAATTAATGAGAGTCCTGGGAAGAGCAGAATTTTAGTCATTCTGCTGTAAAATCTAAAAAAGCAGGAGAAATACAGCCAAGACACACTGGGGGAGCCAGTCTGGATTTACTGAGTGGGTTTCCAAATTAAATAATCTTCTCTCTTAAATTTTAAAAGAGAACACTTGTAAGCTAGGTTGTTTTTCAGAAGCTATTGAAGCTTTAATGATAATAAGAGATTGACAAAAAGAAAGATGTTTTATGCTTTTTATCTTTGAAAGTCAGCAGCTATTAATAAATATACTGTACTGCCCTGATTAGAAAGATTTGAAGAAACAAAGTTCTCAGCTTTCAGTTCATTCTGCAAAAAGGCCCTTGTTGACAGTGCTTTACTGTGAGCACTGATGGAAGACAGGAACAAAGTGAGGTTGCCTAAAAATTTGAAAGTATTGCTTGATGATTGATTGATCATGCTTGATTGATAATACCTCAAGGTGATTCTGCAAACCAGAAAATCCTGTGCTGGTCCCACACTGACCGATTACTGAGGTGTATGAGGTAGACAAATTGCTCGCCTGTGTTTACAGACTAATAGTAGAAACCTACCCTTCAAATAAAAATGTCACGGAGTGGAAAAACAAACATATGACCTTGGTAAAGTATATTGCTAAGGTGTGTATTCCAGCAATCGAAATTTATGTTTTTGTGTAAGACTAAATATTAAATTGAGCACAAAATGTTAAAAATATATTTATGATCTTTAATATGTTTTAGGAAAAAGTTATTACCAGTTTATTTTCTGTTGTTATTGGTGGAGGTGGTGTTACTGCTGTTTTGTGTTTATTGTTATTGCTATACTGGAACTTCTTTTCTCCATGGGTCAAAAGAACTTTATATTTGGGTCTTTGGCTCAGTTATTAGATTCTATAAAATTCATTCATTTGCTCTAGTCAAATATGATATATACTTATTTAATAATATAAAGGGATATAGTCACTCTTCTGAGGAGAGACCTTAGAAAAGGGCTTTTTTGTTTCTGGTTATCTTATGGCACAAAGTCTCTAGGAAACCTTTTTTTAAAAAGTAACAGATTTTGGATGAGGATTAAGAGTCAATAACAAGTACAGCGCAGCTCCAAAGGCCCCAAGAGCTTGTTAGAGCAGTAGTTTCTGCAGTAGGTTAACACGTTGTGATGCTCCAGGGACTGCTGCTGTGTGCATACTGAGCTCTGCGCAGAGGGCAGCTGGCTCAAAATGTGCATTGACTAGCACTGGAAAGCCTGCACTAAACGCTGGCACCACACTGAGGTCAGCACAAAGCTCTGAGGCAAGCRCAGTCCACTGGGTGCAGAGTGACCTTTGCCTCACCATTACCCCAGTGACCGTGGGCTCAGTTCCTCCTGTTGAGGACTCCGCTTCGGAGCTGCAGAGCTCTCTTACCCCTGGGAAGCAGCGAGAGTAATTCTGTTTGATGACTTGATGTACATAGGAAACTTCACTTAGGTGAGTTCTAGGGATGCCTTGAAACTCGTTAGAGGCTCAGCTCTCAAGGCTTCTGAGCACCTGGAGCACCTCACAACGTGAGAGGCAAAAACAACATGAGCTTAATAAAGCAAGACCAAAAGTACCTTTCACAGCATGAATAGATTTTTCTTGTTAGAAAAACCAATTCTATTCCGCTATCTTTATAAAATTAGTAAATGTGATGAAGCAGCACATCTGGCTAACTGTTATGGCAGGAAGATATTCAAAAATCAGATTTAATGAAGACAGATTTAGTCTCACAGTCCATTTAAATGTCAGACAGAAAGGTATGATTCCAAACATGGCTCTCAAACACCAACATGAAAGATCTTATGGTTGCCTCAAAAGAAACAGTTAAAGATGTGTGAAGTTCAGTAAGTGGTTTCAGCCAACAGGGAAACGGTTTCAGGTTCAAGAAATAATGTCCCAGGAGTTCCTCTCTTTATTCCAGTTTTCCTACTGGGAAACTTAAAATTTGGATAGACATTCTTTTGGAAAAAATCCCATGAATTACAATAAGCACGTTGCCTCACTTTACAGCATCGCCAGTGCGTTCTGTAAGCACACACTGCCATTATTTGAAGGCAACGTAAGGATAGGCGGGGTTTCCTGAACTGAAAACTAACCCAGCCTAATAACAAAATGGCAACAATAAGCTCTAGTTGTTGTACAGTYACAATTTGATGCTTATATTTTTGTCTCAGCATCAATCTTTAAAAGCCTGTATGAGRGTTACATGAGAATTCAGTTACTGGAGCCTGACTTCTTAGTCCACCGGACTATCACTTGAGAATTAAGCCTGCCAGATACCAAATACTCCGGAGTGCATAGCACACAACAGTATCCAATCCTGGGCATTTTGTTGACTCTTTGAAATGGCATATTCCATCACTGTGCTTTCAAATAGCTGTTTGTTTCCTTTTTCCTTTCTTTCTTCCTCCCTCTCATGTCATAAAATGGAGAAGAAAGGTGAATTTAGATAATGATAAAACATTTTATGTATCTCTTGGAATAAAAACAAACCATCTGTTTGGAAAGAAGCTTTATTATTACTTTCCTGATTGTCACAGTGGTTTTATTTACTGGCTTTCATTACTTTATAGTTTCTTATCATATAATGAAGAATATATCTTATTCTCTTTCTTCTTATGCACTCGTTTCCTTTGCTCCCTGAAAAGTATTTTTCATACATAATAAATTCCTCTTGCAGATGCATCCCTTTTGCAACTGTGAACAGACAATTTTTAAGGTTCAAAATCCATTTTGAAGGTCAGGAAAAGCAGCCTGCTCAGCCCTAAAAGTAACCAGGTTCTTAAGGGTTCATAGAACCAGCAGGATGAAGAAATGAAAGCAGAGACCTGGAGCGCGTGTGGCATTAATAACGAAATATTATGCTTTTCACCTCTGCATTACTGATTCAAAACGAAAGTTGCTACCCTGTGATCATTATTCAGTGACCCATATGAAGTGTGTGGATGACTTCCATCTAGTTCCTAGTAGATATTTGTCTGTCTCGTAAAAGCAAACACAAAGGTTAGTGTGCCCCGGTTAGGAGTTTCAAAAGAGAGGCTGATAACTCCTCTGCCACKGCTATTGTAATTTTTTGGTCTGTGTAGTTTCACTTTCTGGCTTTGTTAGTCTGGAACTTTGTAGGAGCAGGGGATTGATTTTAAAAACAACAAAATGATGTAACGCCACATGCTAACTTGGATGGCACAAGGAAATCTGCTCAGCACAAATGACTGTGGAAGCAAAGCTTCTGTGATATGATTTTCTCTTGCCTTAGTCTGATGTTCTTATCCCTCACAACACCTGTTTCAGTAGCTTTGAAATACTTTAGAAGCCTCCCATTACAGCCAGCAGCTCGTCTGGGATTAGCACTTCAGTTCCTTTGATATAATCAGTAAATTGCAGTATGCAGCCCATGATAGAACTACCAACATTTGTGAAAATTGGAGGAACAAACCCCTGAGACCTCATGAATTTTCTGCATTTGGCTGAATAAAGAACCTAAAATCACATCCAAGATTCTCTGATATTAGAGCCTGAAGGAAATTTCTGCCACAATGTCTTTAGGGGATAGATATTCATGAGCACCTACATATACCCATTACACTCAAAATTGTGTGGAAAAATGAGTTCAAAATACGACTGAAGTCTTCAGAAAGCCTCCCATTAGATTCAACGGACTTAGAGGCAGGGTGAGAGATACAGCACAGAATCACTGTAATTCCCTTTTAYATGAATGCTCTACACAGCCCCATATGACACTTGTAATGGCACAGAAGGAGAGAGCTAGTCTGCTGGGGAAGCCACTTACACATGGCAGAATAGATTAATTATTTTTGTTCCTTTAATGCGAGGACAATTCTTTGTTTTCCTCTTGGAAAACAGTAGAGTAAATTGCCACAAAAACGTGTGGTGATAAAAGGGTGGTTGTTTTTTCTGAATGCAAAATGAAAAAGATCAGTGATGAGACCACAGGTCTGATCAATCATTATATTCATTTTTTCCCAACAAAAATAGGATCATCCTACTACAGGTGTATTCATGTCAGCCCACTGCTGCTAACACTCTTGGACACACCACATTAACTCAAGATTGGACCAGTGCTTCTTTCCTTGACATTAACCTCACCTATAATCACAGGCAATTTGCATCCCCAGCCAAATGCAAATCCTTAAACCAGCACTCAGAACTCTCYCACTTAGTCTCCCCCTGTTAGCCAGAAGCTGGAAAGTAGGTTACAGTGACAACAAAAGGAAGAAATCAAGCTGCCACAAAAGTGAAACATTAACAGGATTTTAGAGAGTACAAGAGTAGCTGAGAAACTGTGAAGAACAGCAAGTGATATAAAAACACAGTTTAGAAACAAAGTATTCACCAAACAAATCTCATAAATAATTAAATCTCATGGACTGGTGACATCTGTTAAAAATTACTTTCCTTTTATGATAAGAGATGATTTCTCACATCTCGCCAGGATTGTAGTGCTTTTACCCTATTATTTGAGGAATAATTCTTCTCCCTCTTTCATATCTGAACTTATTTAAAATTAGTGAGACCCAGTAAATCCACTTTAAAGATGATTTATTACTTAAGGCTTTCAAGCCTAGCAAACTCAAACTACTGTTAACAAACAAAAAAAAGCCCTCCAACAAGATTGCTTTGCATGCATTCTGCTTCACCTTGGCTCACCCATCTCTAAGAGCTTTCTATAGACTTGGGTTTTTTCCTTGGCCCAGGATAGGGATCTTGTTTTGTTATATATACATACAGACGTTATATCTGCCACATGGCCGCTGTATTGAAGACATAATACCTGTGTTTTTCCCAGTGTTGCCTCCAGGCAAGGGAGAAGGTTGGAAAAGTCACTTTTACAAGCAGAACAATTTTTTTTTTTTTTTAATTTATGCTTATTTTCTTCTCCCTTTCTTGAATGGTAGTACTGAGTGACAGGTCTAATGCTTTGTATTAAATTTTGACAAGGAACTAATCATTGTGTGTTGGACTATGCCCATATTTTTTTCAAGCTGTTCATAGATTATTCTCAGAGTCGTGCTTTTTGCATGCTTCCAGTGTAACTGGCTTGTTGTGGATGTAAAGATCGTACATGGAATCCAGAGGTGAATAAATTAATGAGAGGAAAAAATCCACTGGTTTTGAACTAACAACAACTATAAGAATTTCCTAGCTAGCAAGCTGTAAGGGGACAAGCTCCCCTGCAGCCCATGCTGAAGCCGTTCTTGGTTTTATGCCCTATGTCAATAACCATACAGAGATAAAGACAGGATATAACAGAAGAATAAGCCCGAGAAAGAGCGAATTACCTTAGTGAATTCAGCTCCAGTTTTGACTCCACTGAATACTTCCAAATATTCAGCATGATCCAAACTGAAATTTTTGCTCATGGGTGCTTTAACCATTAATTTTGATTGCCTGTGGGCACACTCTCTGGCCCAATTAATATTTAATTAGAATGATTTCAGTAAAAGGGAAGGTGAATTTCCTTCTCCTCCTCTCAAAAAAAGACATCATCAGGCAGAGGGTGCAACCGAAATTAGATTTGCCGCAGGCTGACCATTACAGTTAGAGAGCGYCTGTCTGCTGCTATTACCACCTTCTCCTACAGGTTTTGAAGGACAAGGACTGCAAGGAGAAGGATTTAAAACACGGTACATTTTAGGCAAGTCATCTCCAAGAATTATTGGTGAAGCTYAATAGGAAGGTGGCCATAGGGTCAGTGACATTAAAAAAATTGGTCTATATTTTATGCAGTGTGCCTGTCCTACTGAGCAGAGGACCCAAATGCTTCCAGGGATATGGTGGTACTATTGTGTAAAACATGGTTAAAGGTTTTCTATTTCCTCATTTCTCACACAACAAATCATGAATGTCTTGTCGGGACTGCAGACATGTGTCATTGTTTACAGGAATAGGTTATAATTTTTATTTTGAAGCTGACTGAAGAAATACACATCTGTGAAGGAAAGTTAAAGGAGATATCTACTATGGCTGAAGAGCAAAATAATAAATGTAATCCTGGCAAGCTGTTCAATTTATATATTATCATGATTAACAGACATTACATTTGCAGCCATTTGTTCTTTTACCAGGAAAGGTAATCCAACCCTGGAAAAGAGAGATAATACACTTCCTTGAACTACAAATTCATTTCAGCATAATCATGGTAATTGATATATTCCAAAATGTTATCTTGAAAATGGGACTGAGCACATTTCTTTATAAAAAATTAAGCAGGACAGTCTGAGTAGAAAAGAGCAGATAGAAAATTATATTGTAAACACTGTGTAATATCCTAATTGTATCTACRAATCTTTTCCCTCTTTCCTCAAAGTTTCACCAAGCCTTTGTGCTCTAGCCTGAAGGCAAAGTACTTTTAGGTCATTGAAGGCCCTTCATGGTAACTGGAACCCAGAAATGGCTTCTTTTTCTACTTATTTGAAAGAAAAAAGATTTTTTTAATCACTGACAGAGAAAGAACCCCGAAAAACAATTTTTTTCAATAGAGACTGAAATCATAGAGTGCTCATTCACCTATCTAGTGGATAATAAAAAATTCATTTTTGGATCAGGCAAGCTCTCTTTGGCTTTAATGAGTTCTATACTTAGGTAGGAACTGAGTAAAGGCCCAAGCCCAACCATGTTCATTTTCCTCCAATGTCCATGCTCTTCTGTCTAAACTATTGATAACATTGAAGATATGCACAAACACCATTGAGGAATGAAGTTACAATTGATTGGTGTCACTTTTTGAAACAAATGCTCACAAACTTTTCATGTCAGCTGTTTATATATATATTGGTTGAATAATACACAATATTTTCAACTCTCTTTTCTTTTCTTCTTCGTTTGAATATTTTCTAGAATTATTCACCATTAAGGTAGTTACGCAATAATTTTCCAGCTCTTCTTTTATACAGCTATCAAATCTATTTTTCCCAGAGTGTTAAGCAACTCTCTTGGCTCCCATGAATTTTAAAAATATAATTCCTGAAATTTCAGACCTCTTCTCTTTGTTTTCATATTCTCCATGTATATTGTACAAATCTGCATGTTTATCATCTGTTTTGTCACATTCTCATCAAACATCACTTTGTTTACCCTTTGCTCTTTCTCATCTAATTCTTGTTGCTAGTTATTTTCTTGCTTCCAGCAGAACTCTTCTGATTTTATTTCTATGTCCTCAATAGACCTTTTTATTGAAAATGAACACATACAGCTGATTAAAGCTTCTTCCACCATTTGGAATCTTCATTTGTTTTCTCCTTATCACTTTTCTTTCTTATTTTGGTATGCCCAGGATTTTTGCTTTAAGTTTTATTTTTTCTGCAAGCATCTACAGAGCATATGTACCACCTTTTCCTTTTCCTTCTTCCTCTGTCTTAAATACTTGAAAGTTTCAATTTTCATCTCAKATCTTTTCTAAACGCACAAATGCAGAAGATTCAGCTTCTTCTATTAAGCCTTCTTTAAACTGTGTGGTTTCTAAACATTGTCCTAGTAATTTTAATTTGCAACATYTCCTTCTAAATCTCCCAAGCTTTCTCGCATGGTTCAAGCCTGAAAAATCCTGCTTGAAAAATAATGTAGGTATTTCTAAAATAGTCTTCCTTTCATTAACCCTTCATATAATACCATCGAGGGCTTTGTAGTTTGCAACATTCATATTCCATAATTAAAACTGAACTTTATTTGGTTGAAGTTGGCGAAAAATAAAGGGATTCGATCTGTCTATACCATGTAATAGCCTCAGTATAAGTCACCTCTCGTCTCTGGAGCCAAGAATTTTTCAATATGTTTCCTGGAAATAAAATTAGGCACTTYTTTTTTTCCCCCTCAGAGTAAAAGTGCTTCATTACAAAGACCCCCACTCCAGAGAAAACTAGACTAGAATTTTTTGATCCATGTTGTACATATTCTTTACAGTGATTAAAGCTAGATCATATTTCTTTAACTTGCTTATGAGAATGTCACATTGAACAGTGTCAAAATGCAACACCAAAATTCAGATTTCTTACTTTTACTGTTTTCTGTTCTTCTAGATATTAYGCTAGTTACCTTGTGAAGAAAGGAAATTATATTGGTTTGACAGAATATTTAAAAAAGAAAAAAAATAATGGCTCTTTTTATCATTTTATTATCTCCTGATTTTTTTAAATGCAGATTGATTAGTTATTTGTTTCTAAGTCTTTCCAGGGATCTCATTTTTTTGAGTCTTACCACTTTTCTTTTTTTAAAGATAGTGTATTGTCCTTACTCACCTGTCAGGGAATTCACCAGTTCCCAAGAGTTCTTGAAAAGCATCATCAGTGATTCAGAAATCACAGATATTTCTCCTAATAGTGTACTCTATAAAGCTAGCTATGTACCTTGCAATCCTCCAAAAAGTGGCCATAAGCTCATTCAGGATATAATGCAGTCAGGATGGCATCCTCTGTTCTAAACTAKGATTTCTCAATGAGTTGAGTGCTGCTGTACTTGCTACAAGATTCATGCATAATTAATTCCAATTCATTTTGCCAATTACCTGCTTTCCTAATGTTTGCACAGAGTTACTGGAAACAGTCTTGTTTGCTTCCATCATGAATTCCTTCTTAGATGCTTGTTTTAGCCTCATTGCTTACCACATCATTCTGTATTAGATCAATATACTATGTTTACTCTGGGTTATAAGGCATTATAGCATTACAACCGCACTGTATTATTATGTGCACGAAACTGCAATGTAATGCTGTATTGAATAGAAATGAAAAAGCAGTCATCGYGTATATTTGAGGAAAAGGGTGGCCTTTATTGTTAATATTTTCAAGGTGGTAAAAGTACTTTAGGTCACTGGAATTCTGAATACATGCTTTTTTCTATTGGTAATATAGGTGTTTGGACACCGATTCGAATTTTTTTTACATATTCAACTCTTTCTCTGGCCATCCAGTTATTTGGGGATTAATCTTGATTGCTTGGTAATTTCTCTATTATTTATAAGTACTTGAGGCTTAACATAGCAACGTATACATTGAACCTCAAGAATAACAGTGGTCCCATCACCATTTCTTATTTTAGGACAGAATTAAGCCCTTTGCTGGGCTGGGACATGCCTAAATGATGAGGATTTTAGTAATTGTAGCCAGAAATTGTGTTCTTTGACATTCAGTACTTTGAATTGGGTTCTAGTGCAGTACGCATGGTCATCTCAGTCACAGGSTTTTAATTCCATTTCCTGAATGAACGACTACAACTAGATCAAAACTGTGTCCTTGCATAGTAATTATGGGGGTGATTTCTGATTTCATTCAGTCSCATCTGAGGAACCCTATGAAAACCGGCCTTCAATAAATGGCAAAGCTCCCACTGGCTTCACTGTAGTTAGGGTTTCACCTCCAACTCCCCAGTGACTCAATTTCTTAAGAAATTTAAAAAAGAAAAAAAAGGAAAAATTATTTGGGAAATAGAGAAAATGTATCAGATCAAGTTTTCCCTTCTGAGAGAATGAAGATGATGTGAGTTCCTTATCAAGGATTGATCAGAAGTAGAGATTGTTATTCCAGGTTTCATTTCTTGGGAGTAATGTCTCTCTTTAACAAAAAATTAAAGTGGTTGGGTGTGGGTTTGTGGTAGAAAATAAAGCTAGTGAAAACTAAAAAAAAATTCAGCACAAGACTTTAATTTCTGTTTCTTTCTAATCAATGACTTTAAACTCTGAGTTGCAACGAAACTRGGGTCTTTAATGTGTCCATTCCGTAAGGAGGAAAAAAAATCCAGGAACCTCTATACAGAATGCTAATTGTTGAGAATACTGTGTGCCTATTGATACTTCATTTAATAAACTGGCATGCTAGACACATGTATTTTAAAGTTCAGGTTTAATTAAAAGATAAGACTAAGCAGCAGCTTGGCAAGAAGATGAGGGAAAGTGTTCAATTCTTTGTTTAYGATGGCAAAGCAGCTGCTTTCATTTTTTAACTAATCTCAATGTCAAATCAAGAGACTACTTTCATACTTTTAGTGCATTTAAAGAGTTACCCAAGTTTGCACTCATGCAATTATGCTTCCTCATCTGATACTTTTATATAGTGAAACATTTGCAGGTCCCAGTCTGCTTGGATTTTACAAAAGCTGTTTTCCCCATATACATCACAGTAGAAAAACCTTATCTTCCAGACCAAAACTATCGTCATCAGTCATGAAAGAAGAGGTTAAAAGCAAAAGTGTGGGAAGCCGAGCAAGTGATTAGCTTAGAAGGTAACACTTGGAAATGTTATCTTTCTACAGCAAGGATTCTAACCTAGAAGGATTAGAATGCAGGAAAATGCTTTCAAATGTATTAGTTCAGAGGGCAAAAACATTTATGGCATGCCATGAAATTGTAAAACTGGGCATAACTCCACTGGTGACAATAAAGCTCTGCCTATTTACATTAGAAGAACAGCTGGCTCTGGTTACTTCTTGTGTATCCCTTTGTAAAACAAGTGTCAAGGACAAAGAGAACAGATTCTCTTTATTATTTGAATGCAGTAGCACGTAGAAACCCTTCATGAAAGATGAAAATCCCATTGTTATTGGCACTGAAAAGGTGACTGAGAAAAAGATATTCTTGTTGAAAGGAGCTGAAACAACTGAATATGAACTTACACTTAACACATAAATGAAGAAACAGAAACATGAGGCTGCACTGGTGAACACAGGAATGAACACTCGCGTCAAAGCTGCTGTCTTGCTATGTTGGTCACTGTGGGAAAAATCAGAGCAGCCATTCAGGTGTCAGGGAGAAGTTATGAAGCCTGCCAATCTAGTTTTCATACAGCATAAGCTGTTATAAGTACCTTCCCAGATTTACTAATCTCTAATGAATGTCATGGCTAGCCACAGCTGGTCAGAAAGCAAGAAAGGCATTCCACTGAAAATGGCAAGAGCAGAAGCAGACAGATAAGTTGTTGCAGGACGTGTGTCTTGATTCAGCGTGAAATGCARAAATGCATTTTCTTTTGAAAAAAGTATAAGCTTTTACAGCAAAGGGTGAGACCTCCCTACTATTAGGTGAAAGAGACATGGGCAACATCCCTACTTCACATCAATAACGGCACTGACTTGAACTTAGACTATCTCRTCTCAAGACACAAAGTAATTTTAAGCTGTCCTGTTCACATGTGTGATCAGAATCTCTCTTGGACCTGAGAGCACCTCATAACAAAAGCATCCCCAAAAATTATGTTGTTGTATAAAAAATAAGTGATTTGCAGTTTTTSCAACTAGCTCAAAGTAAGACTTGCTGCACAGACCAAATTCTTTGAGGTCAGAACTGCTGATACCCATAAGCCCCAGCAAGGTGAGCATATGCAGTTGTTTCATGATTGTTTCCTACAGTGTTGCATCAGAATAGAAGAACCAAATATACTTTAAAGTTTGATCCTTCTCTTTCCTTTCCTCCTTACAGAGTCTTGTCCTTACATCAGGCTTATGATGCAGCTGTGTGTGAGTGAGATCATGTGTATCAGTTTCATCTACAGAGATAGGACTCAGCTCCCCTTCTCTAATTCATTACACTTGAAAACTAACTCCTAGTACCTGCACAAAACTGTGATTTTGATAAGAGCAACTTTGCCTTAGATGTCACTATTCAGTTGTGGCATGCAGAGCCAAGAGTGGGGAAAGATTAGCAATTGCAGTAGAAGGAGTAGATCTCTTAAAAACATAAGAATGATGAGACTGAATTTGCCTTTCTCCAAGAGCAGTTATAAACAGATGCCRTGGAAAGAGTAAGAACAGGGGAAATTTGTACTATATTACTTTCCCCRAATACATTTCTGGGTTCCAACTATTTTCACCTCAGGGGCTTCCTGGTCTAGAACTTGCCAAATAACTTTAGTGGAACTTCTTCAATATCTGACCTTCACTGGGAAGTATGTTCACCTTTTGCTAATAAGTGCTCRTAATTAGCAGGAATTAGATATTAAAGCTACACCCAGTTCCTGAGGTTGGCTAAAATATTAAGGATTATCTTCACCTTTGTACTGCTCAAGCTGTAATTCAAAACTCAGTAGCGCGTTTGCTAAAACTGCTTGGCACCACTACCAATGTGTAGATGCTCAACATGGGCCATTCCAGTGAGGCTAAAAGTGAATATATTAAATAAATAGCTTCAGTCTTCCAGGTCCTCCCTGGAAGTCTCCAGGACTAAAAGAATCCTTGTTGCTTTACTATCAACCTTAATGAACAAAACATCACAAACTATGTCCAGATTGGAAGTATCTAAAAAGATCACAGTAAACCAGCTAATTTCTTCCAAGTCAGTCAAGCGGCACTAATATGTCCCCTTGAGTATCTGGCCTAAAATGTCAAGTGTGACAAGCTACCTTTTTATGGACTCTTGTCCCTTTTCTTTGGTGTTCTGCACTTGCTGAAGAAGTACCAGCTGCTCTACAAGAGGGACAGCTGCCAGACTACGTTCCCCTCCCTCTTCTCAACTGATTACACTCTGGAAGAAAAAACACATTCATGGGGAAACCATTAACTAGAAGAAGTTAATGGATAGTATCCCTAGCAGTAAGGYACCTAGCAAAAAGAGAGTGAATGCAATAATCAGAACACATTTCCTATAACATTTATCAAGTAAGTAACTTAGTAGCCCTAGGCCATATTATGCCACTCCTTGTTCAACWGATATCCCCACTGACTTCAAAATGGAGTTGTTTTGAAAACCTGACAGCAAGATAGATCCCCTGATACACTTGTGCTGTTTTAACGTTGAAGCTTTTTTAAAAAGTTGAAGGAAACATCCTATCACACTGCAGCATGTTAAAGAATTCACTATGAAGGGGAAGATGATAAATATAGAAGCAGGTTTTTAAATAGCAGCATAAAGCTATAGTAAAAAAAAAATTTTTTTTAACTTGAAGGCTAGTTTTACCACTATTTTGTCTCCTACTTTCAAGTTTGCTCAACAGCTTGGTTGTGGGAAATTTTTACGAAGGAACACATTTGGGAGGGGAAACTTGTCCCTCTCAGAGCAAAACGTTTTGTGGAACAAAACAACCCATCTTTGTCCTTCTGAAAAGTTTTGCTGATTAGCAAGTTGTCCAGTTTCACTGTGGAAGATGAGACTTCTCAGTGTTTATATATTACAAAAAAATATTTATTTTCATGGAGGCTTTGGCAATATGAAAGGAAACTCTGCAACTACACTGACTTAATGACAGTTACTCACAAATTAATAGAGCATTCAAATATTTTATAAGTGCCACTGTCAAGAAGAAGAAGGAAAGTTTAAGTGAAGTAATATTAACAAAAACCACAGCACTTTTGCTTTTACAAAGGCATTATTTTTTYACAGTAACTATAAATATCCCCTTATCATGGTGGGCAAAGAGGTACAATTAGTTAMTTACCTACTGCTAATCTTTTCTGCTGCTGTGACTTGGCTTATTTTCAGTAGGACCTATAACTGCTTCCTCCTCTAACCCAGGGAGGTCAAACACAGACCCACAACCTGCCAGTGACATCCCTCACAAGGTGAAACATAGGCCTGGATGTGGCTTCCTCCGCCTGTGTCCGCATGATATGAAACTGTCCGTTTCCTTTCATGTAGATATTTCCCTAACATCTTCCTTCACTGCAAAAAGAAAGGCCCTGCCCTGTTTCTGAAGGGCCTTCTAAGACAACCCCTTGCCCTTTTCCCCCTTGGGCTCCTGCCCTGCAGGGTGTTTGAGATCATTGCATTTATTACACTAGATCCGGAATGGAGCAGCACTTAAACCTAAAATGACTCAGGCTGCCACCAAAAGTACCGGGCAGAYGCATCGGGGCTTCCCCAGCCATTTCAGAGCACGGGCAGCAGACCCCAGCAGTGTTCTCTGTGCCAAGGGGCCTTGGCCCTGATCCTGGGGTCCGAGGGGCTGATACTCCCCGCTACCCACAGGCTCCTCCGTGGCACCCAGGCTTGTGTCAGCTGGGAACAGACCATCTCCTTTGATTTCAAGCATTTACAAATGGCATCATGAAATGATGGAAAAAAMCCCACACATTTATTTTCTGAGACCATGCAAATCACACCCAGGTTTCTTTGCTGGGGCAGTAGAGGGGTTTTGGATAAAAACTTTGCCTGTMTTTCCTGATGTGCCTGTTACAATGTCTCTACACGTACTCCAATCCCTCCTTGTCCCCCGCGTTTCCAAGGTCACAAGAAGGAAGCAGAGCCCATGACAAAAACGTCCACACTGCCTTTGTAGTCCTCACCACTTCCTCCTCCCCTGCTGACCTGTGCAAGAGCTGCCACTGCTGCAGCTCCTGTGAACTCCTTCACCGGCTGGGCTCTGCCTGGCCTGCTCTGCCCTCTCCCCTCGGGACGGGCACTGCTCTTCTTCAGCACAAACCCGTGTCCCGACAGCCCCTCTGCCAGCGGACCACCTCCGATGTCCAGCCTACGGACAGGAACCAGCATTGAGCTGCTCCATGGATGTAGACAAATTATAAGTTATGAAAATGTACATTAACAAAAACAAACCAACAACTGCAAACCCTCCCACGTAAAGTAAATACTTCATTCCTTAGTTGTCTTCATTCCTGCAAGYGAGATTACATTCATTTGAATCTTACACATTGATGATTTTTGTACCTAGCTGGGGTAGTCTAGAGCCGTTAGACTTCATCTTTCTAAGTGGTTGGAGTCCCTTCGTTGCCTTCACATGTGCAGAAGAGACACATCCAGTGAGCAGGAGCTATGTGAAGCCCCAGTAAAGATCAGGCCAACAAGAGGAAGCCTGCCATGATCCCAGACAGGATGAGTGCAGGCACCACGCTGATGGTGTCAGCAGGGCCACTGAAGTGAGAAGCGAAACATTTTTCTTTGACGACAAGCACCATTAAAATTTTTCCTCGCAGGCCTCCCCCGGCTCTGACACATAAGGGGCCATGACAGCTCGATCAATCAGTGCCGGCAGATCCCGAGGAAACCAGCCATCCACGGGGACCTTGATACCCTCCTCAGGGGCTGTGCGGACAGTTAATATTCCACTCCTCGATGCATAAGGCCCAACATATGATGTTTTTTCCGGATACCTCCTCCCAGATGCCAAAATTGCCAAGCAAAACCTCTGATGCCATTTTTACCCTCTCTGCTGTTTCCGAGGCAAATTATTAATCTTCTGTCAAGCTTAATTCCTGACCCTAAGTTTAATTCTATCTCAGCAGCTGGTCTCTCGATAGGCCCTGCTGCACTCCAGTTGTGCTGCTCTTTTAGCTGTGCCCTGCCCGTGGACTGACAGGGAAAGTTTGGAGCTGCATCCGCTCAGTTTTGACTGCAAATAGYGTTCATCGTGATTAGATGCTCCAAGAGAAAAGCCGCGGAGCAGCTCACCTGACACAGTGAGACGTGACAACACGTGCCCTGGGTCTGATGGTACCGGCAAGCAGGAAAGTCAAAGCGCTCCTGGTTCTGCATAACACTTTTAGACAAATGCAAGGGAACAGGAGAGAGAACAATTGGCTTTTGCCTTCAAAAATAAAATGCAGTTGACCTTTACTCAAGAAACCAGAGAGCCACTCATCTTTTTTGACCTAAAGTAACTACTCTCCTGTGTAGAATGATCCTGTAACATCACTGAAATACAGTATAAATGAATTTATCAAGGCAAAGGAATTTGTTGTAATGATTGACACAACAGCTCCTGTGCAAGGCTTAGAGAATGCTTATATAAATATAAATTACACTGAGATTAAGTTGAAACTTATTAATATGCCCTCATTTGTCTGGGAAAGTACAAATATATAGAATGCAATTTTTTGCTTTTTGTCAACACTTCACAGTTGTCATTTTTAGCTCTACTGTCTGTGTATAAATAATGAATATACTCTCACAGTTGGTGCCACAGGAACAAAACCCGTTATCTTTATAGGTAAATCCAATAACATTTTTTAAATCTCTAAAGCATTGCTCACAGAAACAAAAAAATCTACTAAAAGGATAATTTTTTACATGCTACAATACTAATCTAGGAAAAGTATTGCTACAACACATCATTATGTCAGCAAGTCTAGGAGAGCTATATAAACCATTCAACATGTATAATAAAATTACTGTTACTTAGAAAAAATATAGACATTTTTGTCCTAGAGACAAGTGATAGAAAAGCTAAATAAACTATTGTCATGGCTCAGATCAGAAGCACTGGCCAGAAGCAGAAGGTTAAGGGTGAAATTCTTGGGGTTTAATTTGTTTTCTTCAAGGTTTAGTGAAATTATTCAGACAAATAACTTATTCATAAAGCACATACCTTACCTGATCTGACCTGATCAATTGATGTGAATAGATAGTCACAAATTTAAGTGCAACTGCGTGAAATTTCCAGTTGGAAAAAAAATGCATTTGTAAAAAATATTAAAGTATTTCATTCTCATATTTTCAAAATGCCCTTTTGTTTGAAAGTGACAAAAAACACTGCTTTTTCTTTGAATTTGATCCAATTTTGGAGAGAAACCTTAAAAAAAAATCCTATTTTTTTAGATTTGTCAGGCAATCAAAAATCAGTTACTTAAGTACAGTTAGCTTTTATGCTATTTCGCTTTGAAGTATTGATACTGATCAGGGTAGTGTTACACCAGACACCCAATGCGGCAATTCCCATATTCCTCCAGGAATAAGGACACTTTAGCAAGTTTTATTTGCTAAATGTATATGTCATCCCAATCATAACTATTGCAGGCAAGATACATAAATGAGTGCAATCATCTCCTCACATTTATGTTTCATTACATTGTAACTTTAAAGAGAATGGGACATACAACAGTTTGCCACTRGATTTGTGCACAAATACAATCTTATATGTACACATACGCGAACAAAAATTTTTTGTCCTGCTTTGTTTTGTCAGAGGATATAACAAGTCTAATGTACTCAGTGCACGTTACAGAGGAGCACTACTCCAAATAAGAGCAGAGCAGAGCTGCTGAGTACTAGGAAGTCCTGATGCAGCATCAGCATTTCTGTTATCTGTGGCTCCCAGAGAGCTCTGTAATTCACCCATCTTCCTCTACTCCACACTGTCTGAGCACACTGAGAGCCTATGGGGTTTTTTTTTTGGGGGGGGGGGGAAGAGGGGGGTGGTATCTGTGTTTCTTCAGCAATTGTTTGCTTGCAAAGTGATAGGCAATGGTATCTCCAATGGTTGTGTTGCCTGTTACACTTAATTTGTAGACTGAGGAATAACATGAACAGGCAACTCAGCATCCTTAACAGATTGGTACTTAGAAATATTCACATACCAACTTTCCTTTGATAGCAAAGAGAATTTGATGACTCTGTGCTTCTGAGGTTCCAGGCTTTCATCGTTTTCAAGTGTTTGACTTCCACACAAAATAAGTACCAGTTCTCYGCTAACAAGAGCCTAGTGGCTTTAGTCCTATCTTCTTAGGGATACACCTTAACATATGAATTTCATTTAAGTGAGCATAGAAATATCTTGTCCTGCTTGGATTCTCAGTAACCTTTAAGAAGGGACAGAGAATTTCCTTCCAATTGCCATTTCTAACACATATTCAAACACACACCCATGTGTGTGCGCACACACCCCCCTCAAATGCAAATATTTTGTATAGCCATCCAAAGGTTACTATCGTGATTCCTACACTCTCTGTAAATAGAGATCCAGAGGAAAAAGTGCTCCAACAATAACAAGAAATAAGTGGGAAAYTATTTTTTTCTTTCTCATTACTTATTCTGCAACAAATTTCCAGGTGTTGGTGGGTTGTGGTGGAGATAGCAACATTCTGCAGCCCGGCAGATGGAGAATCGTGCTCCCCAATGTTGAAAAGCATTTCCTGCACACTGGTGCAGTTCTGTCTGAAAAGCGTGTGGCTTTATAACCAGAGTCTAGTCCTAGGGCAGTGAAATATGTCCCTTAGTTTGATCCAATCACAAAAATCTACTAATGCAAAAATCTTGCAAAGAACTCAGTTCCTCAAGATGAACCAGGCTGCCTAGGAGTTAACAACTAGCTTTTAAAATATCAGTCCTGGCAGGAAATTCAACATTAAAATAATAAAATTAAGTAATAAGTGGTATATATAGAACACAATTTCTGCAACTAATGTCCCCCACGAGTGACCACTTAATGAGGGCAAGGGGATGCAGCTCTGCACTAAAACAACGGGACAGGCTTACAGCATTATACAGAGCCATGGCATAGGCAGAGGCACACGTTTCCCTCTTCTGCAGATCACAGTAAATCCTGGGTGCCTTCAGCYAAGTAATTCCATTTCTCTGCTGCCCCTTTCTCTGGACCATTGCCCATGATTTCTTTAGCCTGGCAAATCTCTAGGACAAGGGTTGTCTATTATGACATGTTTGGATGGTAGCAATTCCAGTGGGGCTGAATGAGATCTCTACACACTAACAAGTACAAATGAATAACAACAGAACAAGAACACTCTCTTTTCTTAAAGCATCTTRAATCCCTTGTTCTGTTCCTAGGCACTTTGGAGTGCTTAATGAGAAAAGGCACAAAAGGACATCGTTTTGAAAGCAAATGCTTGCTTGCAATTTTGTATGGGTAAGTGAACCATTTTTTCATGTGCAAGTTCAGTAAGTAAAGACTTGGCTACTTCATATTTGAAAGCAAATCTTTCTGAACATGCACAAAGCCTGTCAGCCTGAAAAATTGCAGCAAACTGGCTGGCACAAAACAAAAAGCCCACAGACAATTGTTGAAGGAGACTAGCACAGGAYAGATGCAAAAGGCTTTCACAGAAGAATTGGGATCAACGACGGGGGGATACAGATAACTTCAGATAGGTGATTAAGAATCTGCATGGCAAAAAGGCTACTGAACAGTATTCTCATGAAACATTGTGCCAGCTGACAAAATGGGATTTCTTTCTTTTTAGGCTATGATATCACTTTGGCTTCTCTGGCACTGCGGTTCTCTAGTGGACCCACTGGGAGTAAAAGCAGAGCTGAGTGTTTTGCCTCTTGTGCTGATTTGCTGTTGCAATGCCCATGAGAAGCCGATATCAAAACCATCACACAGGAGGGAAAAAAACACAGTCACAATGCCCAGTGCCTGTATCACCTGGTGATTTAAATCTAACATCCCAAGGAAGCAGAAAGTTCACTGAAGAAAGGAGATAGATAGATGTTTATATGACATGGGACACACTTCACTAGATCTGATGCTCATCTGGAGGCCCTCTTTCTCTGTGTAAATCAACCCTGATGCCAGCCCTTGCTTCCTTTTTATTAAGATATAAACAATGCAAAGAAAAAACAATTTTTTCAGCTCACATGGAGGCAAATAGAAACCAATGTTAATCAAGGAATGTACACGTTTCTAGAGTGCCTATCTGCCTGGCTTTAATTTCCARCCCCAATTTCCAACAAACTGTAGATTTGCATCAATTCTGTCCTCAGGAACATGATGCTGAATTACAAGAAGATAATTTAATGTACTACTTCCTCTTAGCCACGACTAAACATCCTACAGGATCCCCCATTCTGCACTCTCCTCCTAATCAGACAGTCCACAGTCTGCCTTTATACACAGCACACGCAATTCCTCCTGAAGCCAGCTGGAGAAAAGTACTTGTGAATGATCCTCATCCTTTAAGCAGAACTTCATTTGTGTCATTATGACTTTTACACCCCAYTACAACAATTCAGAAGTCAGGAGCCCAAAAAATAGTTTCGACTTTTTTTATTGCCCTGCGTAATGCTATCTACATTCTCATACACACTGACTCTCGGTGGGAGTTACAGAACTAGCTGCTCTTTGCTCCTTTGAATATTTCCCCAGAGCTGACAGTCAAAAGCTTCATTTTGAACATCTGGAACAGTAATAGCAAAAGCAGCAGCAGCAGCACCAAATTCTGTGTATCAGCAATGAATGCTATTTCCTTTGTTTCCCTCAGCAGCATTTTCTGCTGTGCAGTACTAAATGCTTCAACTGAGAGTATTACAGTCATGTGAGCGTGTCGACATGCCCTCTGTAAAAGTTCCCAAAAGTACCATGTACCACAGGTTATACTTGAAGCAGAAAGTATCTCAATCTAAGATTTGCACCCACCTCCCTAATCAAACTAGAAATACCAGATCATTGGGAAGAAAGCTTTTGTCAATGTTCTGTTTCTTCTAATTAGCTATCATTATTATAACTACCAACCATACTTCAGAAGGAAGATATTAAAAGTTAGATTGATATCCCAGGGACCTTATCATCTAAATTAGAGAGAGCACATCAGCAGATGGCAGGCACACAAAGAAGTGGAAAATGGGAAAAGACTGTGAATAGAGATGCTTCTGTCACATGAACATTATGCAAGGTTTTGTTGTTTCTCTTTTGTCTCTGCAACACTAAGTATAAAATGACCATAAATGTAATGTCATCATTTTTAATCACATTCAACATATAAAGTAAATTGGCTCTTCATCTAGCACAAAACTGGCATAATGCTGCTGCACTCTGTTGAGTTGCACTGACATTCACCTTTATTGGCTCTTGTGTGTTTCCAAATTGCATTTCCAACCTGACTGTACCCCCAGTGAAGTTAAGAGGGATGGCTCAGTTCGTTTTTTTTCAAAGGGAAGAAGGAATTGGGTCCAAAGAATAATTTTTTTTATTAATTTTTTGCTTTGCAATCTTCTTAACATTACCAAATTATTGCAGAGATTGAGACTGAGTTTAATTCTTTTTCTTTTTTTGTCTAATTCCAATTTCAGCAGGTTGAGTGTTGGTTGGTGAGTAAGAGCCAGAAAAAAGTCCAGTTTAATTTATTGGTAGAAACCAGAAAAACATGAAATACAGGTCTCAAATCCTACTCCTTCTAGGGATGAGAATCAAGTTTTAGAAACAAAACCTGGAATCAATTTCCTTAGTTTTTAGAGGAGAAAAGACCTGCGATGCAGAGGGAGGCAGGGTCGCACACCAGGGAGGTGCAATGGCGACTCTCAATGCAGCTTTGTGAGGGGATCCCTTCATGCTGAAGTCACAGGCCCCTTTTAAACACCCACATGGTAAAGTGCTCAATTAAAAATACATATATTGTGTGGAAAAATACTAATAAAGATTTTTTTCTTTTCTTTTTCCAGACAGTGTTGTCAGTAACCTGAGAAGACCGGTCATCTTCTCCCCAGGCATCTGTGATTCCAAAAAATGCTGTCTTCCCTGCAGCTAAGGCTGCTGCCCCAAGAGGCTCTGAAAGCACTGCCTAGCTTAGAAATGTAGTAAAATTATAAAATCTGGAAATTTGCTGAATCTTCCTTTCTTTACCAGTTTCATATGTTTTCAATGCACACGCTTTCTTCATTAGTGCTGCTTTAAGACTTGCTTTATATATTAGTTATTAAACAGCTGCTTTTGACTTTGACTTATCTACCATCTTATCTCCAGATACAGCTATTTCTATTTAACTTAACCATGTAAATCATCTATTTTTTAAATTTTTTTTCTTTCCTTCAGTGTGCACTTTTCTTCCTCTGGCTACACTCTGTCCCTATCACAGGTGCCTGCACTCACCCAGGACAAAATAAAGAACTTGCTCCTCTCTCCAATTTGTGTATTTGAAATCTTTCCCACCGTGATCACCTACTTTGTCAGTTCTTTTAAACAGTGTGTTCAGACCATCCAAAAAGGAAAGGAGGATCTGCACCCACCACCCCTCACTCTCCCTCTGCCCCAAAGACTGAGAATGCAAGAAATCAGAAATGGCACTACCTCTTATCACCATGTCCCATCCAGCTTACCTACATATTCTTGCCAATCGTCCTTGCAGGCACGGGAACTGGTGACCATCTCACAACACCTCCCAGAGGAGGCACTGCGTAAACACTGGGCTTCCTGCTTTACAGAGGACACAGGTGGCACCTATCTCCTCCAGAGACTTTTGGGAGGAAAAGAAGCCTCGTACATGACAGCACTAGCTGTTTACAATGTGTTTGGCATTCCAAATATGGCGGTTAGCATGTCTTCCTGCATCTGTGTTTTCAAGCCAGTCAACTGGAAAGGTTTACAAAATGATGGTGAATTTTAAAGCAAACAAATCCACCCTTGGAGGTGCTCAAAGATGAAGCTGGGGTTGCCCCGCCACCCCTCCAAGGGAGGAGTCCTGTCTCCTAAAGGTGACAACGACAGCAGGGGGCTTACAGCAAAACCCAACACCACTCACAGTTTCGGTTTTGCTTTGCATCACACAGCAGGGCAGCCCTTGAGCCTCCACTCAGACCGAGAGAGACAACTCCGTCGCACACTCTGCATGACCCAGGATTTGATCCCTTCATGCACACGCACCTGCACCCCATCCCAGCAGGGGCGCGTCGGTGGTAGCAGCGGGCTCACAAGTGATGTAACCTGCTTTCAGGAATGTGCTGGGGGACACCCTCAATCGGGCCTGGGAGCACAACAACTGAAAGAACGGAAAAAATATCTGAGGAAACAAAACAGTAACCAAACAGATGTAAGCAAAACTCATTGAAGGAACTGGAACTAAAATCTAGCAGGAGCCAGCAGCCAGGGGTATGCCTTCTCAGATGAAGAATGGAGCCAGGCATGAACATTCCTGTTCACCTTCCAGAAGAGACAGACAAGAGCCAGCTCAGACCTGGAAACTCTGCCAAAGAGGCAGTAGATAAACGTTTGGGCACAGTATCTCACTAATGCAGCTCTACAACTTTCAGAGCAGAGCTGGCTTGCTTTTGGCTGGCTCGCAGCATGGACAGAGAAGCTTACAGCTGCCTGCGCCCATCTGTGTAGACATGCCTTAAGAGCCCTACTGAAGCTTTGCCCATCAACACCAGCTGAGAAGCCTGTCCTACATTTAAGGTATTAAAACAATTTGGCAGAATAAATAAAACTATGAGGCACCAACACAGATTCTGTGTCAAAATCGTGGAAGCACCTCCAGTTTTTGACATGTTAAATTATAGGCTAACTTGTCAAATTAGTTTTAAAGTCTCAGGGGAACAAATTCTGACAAGAAAAATAAACAAACAGAAAAACAGATTGCCAGAACTAAAGAAACCTTTAGCACTGAGCATTCAACAGCCATGGGAAAGCAGTGTTACTATGACTACTGACAGCCAAGAAATAATACCTCACCCTCAAAAACATAGCAAACGGCATCTGTGTTTCTGCCTAGACTATTCAAGAGTAGGGGGACAACACCTGAACATCCTCAGGTTCCTGTGCTTCCATCGCTGTAAGACATGAATTGCAATAGGAGAACAAGATGCAGTCTGTGTCAAAAATATTCTCCTACATGAAATGCTCATTGAAATCAAGCATCTACCCATTCCTTGATTTTTCCTTTTTTCTTTTTTTTTTTTTTTTCTTGTCTCCCACTGTATAAGTAACCAGAATAAATAACCAGGTGTCCTGGTTTTGGCTGGGGTGGTCACATGGTGACGTCATGCTCAGCATATAAGGCTGGGGGAAGAAGAAGGAAGTGGGGGACGTTCGGAGTGATGGCGCTTGTCTTCCCAAGTAACCGTTACGCGTGATGGAGCCCTGCTTTCCTGGGGATGGCTCAACACCTGCCTGCCCATGGGAAGTAGTGAAGGAATTTCTTGTTTTGCTTTGCTTGCGTGCGCGGCTTTTGCTTTACCTATTAAACTGTCTTTATCTCAACCCACGAGTTTTCTCACTTTTACCCTTCCGATTCTCTCCCCCGTCCCACCTGGGGGAGAGTGAGCGAGCGGCTGTGTGGTGCTTGGTTGCCGGCTGGGGTTAAACCACGACACCAGGATGTCTTTAATAGAGGTGATTTTATGCCTCCCCTCTCAGTCCTGCTACTGAGCTGCATTCTCAGAGCAGGTCTGGAAGGAGCAACGAGAATTGCATGTTGCGCTGTGCAGGAGCTCGTGTCATGCAATGCTGAGCAGTTAGAGAAGTCAGGCTACCTGCCACTCGCTGGATGCTGAACAGCACGGCTCTAGGCACCCACATGCATGACCAGCCAAGATCCAGACCTTAGTATAGACTTGGCAAATTTTGTGACAGCCAAGTGACAGCTGAAGTAAGACTTCAGATTGCCTGATAACAGCACAGTCAACCATATGGAGGGCTTGACATGTAAATATTATTCATGTGCAGGCTCCCCTGAAGTCAGCAGAACTAATTTGCAGGAGTAAACATGTTGTGGTGACTTCAGTCTCAAAACTAAACCGTGGTGTTTCAGGATCCCGCATTTCTTCCTGTGAGTCTCAGCATTCCTCCTTCGCTATCTCTGCCTAGAAACAGAGGGCTGCTTCTTTACCTCAAAGGATATTCATGAAAATCCACAGTAAATGGAATTATCCATACCTACAGATGTATCCATGCCCTCTATATTTTGGCACTATGTACATGTTGCAAGTATAGCAGGATTAAATTGGTTAAATCAGTATTTCAATAGCTCGAACAAGCAATCAATAGGGAAAAGAAAAGACCAGAAGAAAATAAACCTCTCTCCACCCCTAAAAGTATTACATGGATCAGCAGTTATCATGTTAGCTAAAATTCCTCACACACTCCCTTTAACCTTGTCTTAACTTCCACCAAGCTTTTAATGTTGAACGCCCAGGTTTGCACCTCCATTGTTCCTTGGGGAAGAAATAGAACTAAATCAGTTTTATTGTTGTTACATTGAGACAATTTATATGTTTACCACTACTCCCTTTTTATTTCCAAAGTGAACTGTAAACAGTTTAAAACTAAGCTTGCCCAGCGATCAACAGAAGTAAGAATTGTATAGCCCAAGCACCCTGAGGTATTCCCAACTCTAAGGCAAGGGAGGGCGCACCTTTTGTGGGGCGGTGTCTCTCTGCTCTGGGTGGATGGCCTGGTGCCACATGAGATGGTGAGGTGCACTCAAGGGCTACCTGTTGGCTGGATTATTCCCACTCCACAGTACCACAGCAGACCACAAAGAACACTTCTAGAAACAGCCAGCAATGTCTGTCTCTCTCCAGTGATTACAGAAAGACCCCACAATGAGTGGGTCCCTAACCGCTTTAATTAAGTGAATACTCAAATGAAGTTAGTTAGGCAATATGAATATAGGCCCAGAACTGCTTTTAGATTAACATATTTCTGAGCAAAAACAAGAGTCTCGGGCAATCTTCCATGTTGTACTTGCAAAGGATGAACTACCTGTATATTCAGTACCTGAAGAAGGACTTGAGTGCCAAAGAGCTTGCGGGTTTTTCCCAGAGAAATCATTTCTCCCTGAGTTATAAGGAGGAAAAATGAGAAGCATGCAGAATTAAAACAAAGGTAGTCAGGCTCAATCTTCTGTTCTGGAGTCCAGCTAAAATCTCAGTTCCCAAATGGCAGGGTCTGACTCTCCGCGTGCTTGCGACGCTGCCATTTAAATTCATCTCAATAGAGTGTGTAGGAACGAAGTATCTCAGGATAATTGTGCCTAAATTGAAATATATGTGAACAGGCATAGGTCTTTTTGCCCTACGTGAGGATCTGCCAGTAGGGCTTTCAGAGAGGACAGTGGTAATTCAGGCAAATTGACAGTTAGAAATATAAGCAGAAGATGATGCAGCAGCTGAGAATCCTAAAGCGAAATAAAGATTGCAATCTTGTTTATGCAAGTCTACTTGCATTTATTAAGTTCTTTTTCTATCCAAAAATGAAGTTAATATTTTCAACCTTTTGCTTTGCTAGGTCTGTGTTTTGCCTATTAACATGAGTAATTTTGACAATAGCCTTCAGTTCAATATCAGCAACAGAATTATTTTTTCTATATATGTCCTTAATGATTTGAATCCTTCCTGCAGAAAAAATCCCATTAAACTCAGAGAAGTTCTATGAATGGAAGAATTTCATATGCAGAACCGAAATGTATTATCACATCACTATGAAAGAATTTGAAGTCTTGCAAAATGTACTTAATAGCAGTCAGGGTCTGAAAAAAATCACATTCTTTAGAATTAAAAAGTAAACATTTTGCGAAGCTAATGTCAACACACTTTGCCCACAGTCCACTACCATTCTAAATCAGGTAGTGGACTGTATGCAAATACCAGTAAAGATGTTAATAAATGTGCACTAACATAGCTGATGGCTACAGTGTACCTTCACAAGGATTCTTGCTTAACGAATTATTTTTTAACTGAAAAAATGCAGATTTATTAAAACCTAAAATGTTTGTGAAAAGGGGAAGGTGGGAGAAGTGGAAGAAGTGGTGACAAGAAGACAACAAAATGAGAAATTTTCAAATCATTTGTCTACCATTTATCACATCAATTGTCTATCATTTCAGTTTATTTGCAATTATCTGATTTAGAAATGCTATTAAATTCAGACAAATGCATGATTAAAAAATAAATAACCTCAACACAAAATTGAGGCATTTTGAAAAAATTTTAAAAATCAAAGCTGTCCTGATGAAATGTTCATTTCTTGGTGATCCATCATAGTAGTTGCTTTAGCAAAGTGCATAACACAATATGAGATCCAGTAGGAAAATTGTGCTATGAGTTTCAAAGGTATATGAAACAAATTAGTTTTGACTCCCCTAGGTTTGCAGTGCTGTGTATTCAAACTGTAATATTTCTCTCCCTGCTTAAAAACCATGCAGTTGTCTGTTTGGGAATTTTGAGAATTTGCATAATCTGGAGATTTTTAAACCCAAATTTTCCAAATGATGATTTTTTTCATAAAAAGAAATTAATTGCTCAAACCCATATTTTTCCATCCAAAACAGGTTAAATGAAAATCTGCTGAGCAGGGAAAGTATGGATTTCACTGGTAAGGTGCTTTCTTTAGGTACATGGGCTAACATACATGCTAAAAATACTTCCACGTAAGATATGTGGATGATGCCATCATGCCTTTTTGCTCTCTTGAATAGTTGATATATGATGTTCTGTGAAATGCAACAAATAAAACCAATCTAAAGCACTAGTTTAGGAAAATAGATAATTCTTTGGTTAAAACTTCTGGCTCTTTGTCACCTGCATAAACACTCATTTATTCTGTTCACTCACATCAAAATACACCAATTGCTAGTACTACACATTACCTATTATCTCTTCTTTTTTCCATTTAGGAACCAGTCACCTCCTACTCAGAACTATGCTGCTTTCTCACATAAAAATATGACTAAAATATTGCATATCTAATAAAACTTTAAAATAGTTAGTATTTCTTTAATATGTTTTTACTCCTTCAGATTCTTTAATAATGTCCAACACACACAAATTTAATACCTAGATACGTTTCTACCAAGCTTTTTAGACATATGATGCTCACAATAAGTTTTGAATACTTCTATTTAAAGGACCCACAAGTAGCATAAGTGTACACTACTGTAATATTCACAGCACGTATAAAGGTAACAGCTGAATCTCAGTACTTTGACAGCACATTGTTTCAGGAAGAAATCTAGACTTTCCATACAAAATCTCCCACTGAGCAAATAAAACACTTCCCCAGGGGACCAAGGTTATTCTATTTTTTTCACTGATATGAAAATCCCTGTGACTCTCTCTTTACATTCAGAGCTTATAAATCAAGGATTCTTCAGTTTGTGAAAAATTCAGTAATGGTTTAAAAAACATTTCATCTGACACTGTAACAGTAATGGGGGCTACAAAAACAGTACCAAATTCCTCATGACATTTATACAGGCTGGTTCTTTACAAATGAAAATATTATTATATCATTTGCCTTTATAACTTCTTTTTTGCTTGACTTGATTAAAGAAAGCACTGCAAGTACATCTGTGATTCTTAAGGAGACTAAATCAGAAGGAAAATACTTTAAATACGGCCTTTGTGAACAGCTTAACTCTGGTTGATGTAGTGGGCTTGCTGTACCATAAATGCTAAACTGGATGCGACTCCCAGTGTTTTGCTGCCAGGGTAGTGTCTTAGCTCAGGGACAAAAGAGAGCAATTAAACTTAGACAGTTTCCATTCAAGTGGAAGCAGATTGTGACAACAGATTTCCCTGGAGCCATCAGAAACCAGATCAGACGTGTTTTTCTGTAAGGGCTGAGGGTTGAAGGATGCTGGCTTCCTTCTAGTCCATGTGCTCCACGTTTTCCCCTTCTCCATGGTGGAGAGCAGCCCAGCACATTTGAACCTCAGCTAGCCAGGTACTTATGTACAACTTGTTGCCAGGAGAATCCCCTTCCTTCAGAGGTCTCTGCCTGTAGCAAAGAAAGGACTATTTCTTTGAGATGATGCTAAAGATGGCTTTTGCCAATAGCAGCAGTTAAAATGGCTGTTATACGCAGCAAGCCTCTATATCATAAAATATCCTATAATTTGGAATGGTTGGTGGCATCTGCTCTCAAGAGACTCGAGCATGAAGCAGCAGGTGAGGAAGGTCAGAGTGAGAGCTCGGTGAGGAAAGGAAATGCCAGAACTTTTTCCTGTGCTGTTTTTGGATCTAACCACCACAGTACCTCAGCCACCTACACAAGCACTGACATTTCCCACCCCGACACCATACTCCTTCCCTCTACCACTACCAAAATCAACCCATTACTTGACAACTCAGCAGTCTGAGGAAGAATTAACTCACCCTGTTTCAACCCTGAACACCTACTCACCCTTTTTATTTAATTTTACAATGTCTTTTTTTTTTCTCTCACAGCTGTGGTAAAACCCACAGAAGGAAAAAGAGAGTCTTATGCATAACACATAGGAGACTTTCAATCATAAGATTTCATCCTTACATAAATATAGGAGTTAATACATCTAGTTATATGAAGAGTAATCGCCCTAACTGATGCCAGATCTATGGTGTTCTTAGTACTACTTATGTTCCAGCTGTGTTATTTAAAGCTCTCATCCACAGCTTTAATATTTGCATTAGACTTTCTGAAAATGTTTAGGTTCTTTCGTCACGACTCATTGCTCTCTGCTCACTCTTGCCTGAACTATCTTTCTTCTCTGAGTCACCACCTTTCTTATCAGCTTCCAGCCTCCTTCCTCTTTTATTAGAATTTAGCACCATGTTGATGTTTACAGGTTTTTCTGTAAATTTACCAATGGCTTTTACAGTCATAGGTGAATAACTGCTTTATCAACTGGAATATAAAACAGTTTAATATGCAATTATATGTTGCAATAAACAATATCATTGAAATATTTAAGAGGTTTTCTGATGTTTAATGAGATACACTATCAAGCATAGCAGGAACACAGGGTTGGTGACATTGTTAGTGCAGACTTTGCTTTAGATTATTGGTCAAAAGTTTATAGACTTATTTATGGAGGCTTCTGATTCATTATCCTCTTCTGTACACCCAGACAGTCAGTTCTGAGTGTCTAGGGGCTATCTGTGGATACGTAATAAAGATAAAGAAAATAGTGAGAGCACGCATCAGGGATTTTAAGCTTGAACATGTTATGGTTTTTAACTTAAAGGAGTTCTGGGCGATGCCCAGAGCAAGCACTGTTCTTGAATTTTTCTTCCCTGTGAGCATTGGGATCAGAGTAAGCACGCTTGAAAGGCATGGGGAAAAGTGTGAAGGGGGGGGGGAAAGAGTGACCATTGAAAGAAAAATGATCAGTTGAGACTTAAGGGTAGAGACTGTGATAAATTTAGAGTTCGAAATATCTAGATAACCAGCCAAGAAACTACACCCATGTGGTTCTAGAAAGAGACTCCCAGACTGAATTCTAGAAACAACAAAAGGATCTCTGTCAGCAGTATTAGCAGTAAGGCTGTGGGCTAGACAACAAACAAAATAATACACACCTGAGCCACAGCAACTGTGTACAGCAGAGGATGAGAACGAGTGTTTCTATAGCTAGCTCTGTATGCCTGCTCTTCCCAGGTAGTCAAACCTGGTTCTCAAGAGTTTCCAGGCTAAGAAAATGTTGAGAAAGATTCAAGAGGCTTTCTTCTGTGAATATGTGATCGTACAAATCCTGGAAAGCTGATAGTTAGACATTCTGCACCCATGTTCACTAAGACATGATCAAAACATTTGTCTCAGAATTTATAGGTTCCTTTTATTTTTGATGGATATCTATTCTCTTTGAATAGATGTTTCTATGTGAAGACTTCAAATTACTTTCCATGCATTCATTTAATGACAACCACACACAAAAAAAAMCCAACATTTTTTAAAATTATATTCCTTACAGGCTCTAAATTTGGTCTGTACCGCAGGAAAAAAATGCCTTTGTTTATAGCTTGAGAATTTACTAATATATGTTTTGACATGTATTGATGTGTTTCAAATGCAGATTTCTGCATCCCATGTCCTACTGCATCATTCACTGTCAGGATGAGCTTCTGATTTTGCTATTGCTCTTCAAACCAACAGGCAAAATCAGTCCTAACGAGAGTGATTTTTGAAAGCTTTCCAAATACATGGACAGGTTAACTATTCACCTAAAATGTACACGCGCACACACATACACAGGGAAGAGAAAAAAAAAAAAAAAAAAAAAGAGAGAAGGGAGGGACGACTATTGCTTTTTAGCAACTCTCTAGAAACATTCCTCTGAAGCCCTAAGGAGTAAAGATTCCCATGCAAGTACCATATACCACTGAAATAAAGCCTTGACCCATCCAACTGACCCATCCAATGCTGCAATTAACCAAGCCAGTTAGTAAAAAAGGAGATTAACAGACCATAATAGAGTGTTCCAGTAATTATGTTCTTAGCAGCTTTTGAGGGATGCTAAGAGACTAAGTCCCTTGCAAATGTTCATAATAGCGTAGACAGTAATGGATTAATTTTTTTTTGTATTGGAAAGAAATTATAGCCTATGCTTTCTTAGGCACATCTTATGAGACTAAGCTAAACATTAAAGAAATCATATTCAATTATTCATTGTTCAAAGTCCACCAGATACACTCAGGACAACTGACCTCTGGAGACTTATTGGGCTAAAATCTATGTAAAATGCTCAGCTGGCTAAAACCACAAGTGCTGCACTTAATGCAGTAGCTACATAAAGTTACCATCCAGAATGGTATACTTTTTGTTCAAAAACTAAGTCACTTAGACAGGAAACTTGTGCCCTCCTTGACAAGCTCTTGATGTTTCACTGTGTAATGCCACGTCAGGTCATCAAGGCTGTTACCCACTACGTACCATCCTCATGGTTTTACATCAAGTTAAAATCCTGCCCTTTCTATGGAGTGCAAAATAGCAAGGAGAAATGAAGGCCAAGAGATAGGAAACGCTTCTAGAAATTGCTAAAACTCCGTAGTTACAGTATAGTGTCCAGTACAAGTGAGCTCTCCTCAGACTCTATGGCCTCTGTGTAAATACCGTTCTAATGGCTGTAGTTTGTTGCCATGAACCTGGTTTGCCATTTTGGGCCACCTCACAGTAGGCTCAGTCCAACACCTCACACTCTCTCATCGAACACTGCCACATCCTTCTCTTGGGGAAACCTCCAAGTGCTGTGGCAGCATCTGACAGGAAAGTGGCTCCCTGGTGATGCCTCCCCACCCTGGGAGCCACAGAGCCAGTTGTTATATATCACAGGGCTGCTGCACAAACATGCTAATGGAGCATCAGGGAACAGCTTCGCTCTAATCTTCTGTGTCTCCTGAACCCCTGGTCATCTGTGTTTGATCTTCAAAAAACATATTAAAATTAAGAAAGATTGTAGGCACAATCATGTAATAAAATAAACACTGTTCTGGATGAAAGTAAATTGGAACTGACATTTGCAAAAACTGTTTGTGACCACTGAGATAAGGAAGGGACAGGAACGGTACTCAATCAAATTGCAGCAACACGCAGCAGGCATGGGATGTGCCTCCAGTAGTCTCTATTGTGAAAACAAGCCAGAACTCACTGGGTGAACGTTGTGTTAAGGTAATGAGGGGTTTTCTTCATGTCTTGTCATCTCATATCAAGTGCTTATCAAGTATGTATGAACTTCTATAACCTCTGTGAAATGAGCAACCTCAGACAAGCTCCTGAGGGACAGCTCCCCATTTCGTAGCAACCACCAACACAAGTGGCCCATGTGTTGGTGACAAACGTCTGGAAGAATGAACTACTCTGACCTGCTGTGTGATCTGACCAAGCAGGGGCAAAAAGAGATCAAGAGGGTGGGGTGAAGGACCTTTAGCAGCTGATGACAATTCTGTTCTGCATTATACTGCAGAGCACCAAACAGTGACAGACTGCGTGCCAGAGCAGCTGTCTGCCACACCGCTCACACTGCTTTTTTGCTGCCACGAACTGCATGTGTGGAGTTAAACAGGCCAGAAAATTCTGATGCTACCAGAGACAGAGAGCGAGTCTGCAATGCAAATCTGAGGTGATTTGATTAAGGCCTTCCCAAGACACAGCCCAGACATAAACAATCTGCTTATCCATTTCTCAGTGTCTTAGAGCACATTTTTGCGTGTAACACTTGTGCTTAGTGCCTGGTTTCATTTATGTCACTCATAGGAACACCAAAAATATTGGTTTTGTTCCTCTCCAAGGGCCACTGAAAATTCTGATACACATTTATGTTGCCTTTAAATCCTATTAGAGCTCTGTTTTTTCCCTACAACGGGGTTAACTTAATGGAGAGGAGAGTAGTGACAAAAATAACCATATTCTTGGTCTCCTGGATTATTTGATTCCTTCTCAGCTAAATAATTAATGATGCAAAAACAAGGTACTTACCCACCATGGGGTGTCTTCAGACTGACTGATTGGTTTTCATGGAATATTTATCTTCATTAGTATATTTATTATATTAGTAGGTCCTGGGCTTATATTACCCCCTCCTTTACTGTATTCATTTCATAGCTATTAATGCTAGACCCGTTAGCATCAGCATGAACATCTAAATGAAGTTCTTGAAGTTTACCTTGAATAACATCTGTCTGTCTTAGTATGCAGGCCTAAGGAGGAAGTCTTAAAGGTGCAGGAGCGGGCTGTCCCCCTGTGCCATAAGAGGAGCTGGTGGGGAAGACGACCGGCCTGGCTGAACAAGGAGCTTTTGCTGGGACTCAGGGAAAAAAGGAGAGTCTATCGCTGTAGGAAGGAAGGGCGGACGAGCGACTCAGGAAGAGTACAGAGATTTCGTCAGGTCGTGCAGAGAGGGAATTAGGAAGGCAAAAGCMCAGCTRGAACTCARTCTGGCCACTGTCGTCAGGGACAACAAAAAATGTTTTTACAAATATGTTAACGACAAAAAGAGGGCCAAGGAGAATCTCCCTCCCTTATTGGATGCCGGGGGGAACATTGCCACCAAGGATGAGGAAAAAGCTGAGGTGCTTAATGCCTTCTTTG
>JASVER010000160.1:1038989-1361576 GCA_030449065.1 Oceanodroma leucorhoa
GAGGCTGGTGAAGGGTCTGGAGAACAGGTCTTATGAGGAGTGGCTGAGGGAACTGGGGTTGTTTAGCCTAGAGAAGAGGAGGCTGAGGGGAGACCTTACTGCTCTCTGCAACTACCTGAAAGGAGGCTGTAGAGAGGTGGGTGTTGGTCTCTTCTCCCAAGTAACAAGCGATAGGACGAGAGGAAATGGCCTCAAGTTGCGCCAGGGGAGGTTTAGATTGGATATTAGGAAAAATTTCTTCACTGAAAGGGTACTCAGGCATTGGAACAGGCTGCCCAGGGAGTGGGCAGTCACCGTCCCTGGAGGTGTTCAAAAAACGTGTGGATGTGGCGCTTCAGGACATGGTTTAGTGGGCATGGGTACTGGGTTTATGGTTGGACACGATGATCTTAGAGGTCTTTTCCAACCTTAACGATTCTATGATTCTATGAACATTATTCTCTCCAGAACTGAAAATGTGCTCAGACTACATGTAGTCAGAAGCGTCTTTAGTGTATGACAGCAGTTATGGCCAAGACTAATCCCATTTCCCTTCTCAAAACTTAGTGAATAAGGGAGACCCATTATTTTTAGCATTTCTGTGACACTATAAAAGGACATTTCTAACTCAAGTCTGTACGCTAAACATGACCTGTATTTGAAATTAATCCCTGGCATCCTTCATACAATAGAAGCACCTTTCTCAGTTGCTATGAAACTGTCGAAATCAAGGAAAGGGAACAAATCGTCAAAAGCTGTGTGTCTTGGGAACACTATCTATACAGACCCCATTATTTAGGTTTTAGAAGATACCTTAAAATCACTCGTCTCATAAGAGAACACTGGTTTTGCATTGTTATGCACACAACAGCTACAGAAAAATGATGTGCACTCCTCCTGCTCTGTCTCTGCAGCAGGATTTACTCCTGGTTTATAGAGCTAGACAACATATCAGCTGTTGAGTGTTGCATGAGACTATTCGCTGCTCTTTTCCAGTATGTCTGCATATCTTGGTGTGCTTGTGACACACAGATCCACATTTTGCCTCAGACTTGATGAAAAAAGGCCTTGAGTATCCAAAAGCTTCTCTGGGTTTTTTTGTTTGTTCGCTTGTTTTCCCAGAGATGGCACTTGAGCCACTTCAAATCCACAGTGGCAGCAAGTTCCCATAGAAATTAAGGGAAAATGGAGACTTGTCAAAATCCTGTGTGGCTTGAGCACTTTGGAAATGTGATATTCTAGTCATCTGAGCAATCCTAGCCATTCAGAGCAATCTGAAATTTGCAGGAGGCAGGTGCTTAAAACCTTTCAATAACTGTGACAGCAGCACCTTTGTAGTCATGATGGCCAAAGACTATGAACAAAGCAGGGGTTTTATGCAGGTAATACTTTCTATTATCCCAAAACAGAAGGAGGCCATTCAAACAGTTTCTTTTTACCTTCCAGGTTGACCATGGTCTAGGAAAATGGCCTTATCTAAATACATTAAGTCCTTACTTTAGTAACAAGGTGGAACAGCGACTTCAGTGCAATGTTGTTGCATTGAGAGAGAGATTCTCTCACCCATTTAACCAACAGCAGCCAAAACTGCACACTTCCAGCAGAAGATCAGTTCTTACATCTCATTATTATGCATCGTGAAATTAGCCAAATAACAATCATATAGAGCTTAAATGAAATTTTAATGATAGTATATTATCATTTTTGTGTTGCCTCCTCCCCACGTTCAAATAAGAATGATAGGTTTAAAAATTTATGGAGCTGTAAGTGATGTGGAGGTGATACAAAAGACTTTGGTGACTGTAAGCTTGAAGCAGTGAAAATAGGAACTTGCTAAAGGCGCTTATGTCAGTTCTTTAAAAGTCTGCCAAGAATAACACACTGTCTAAGGACACAGAATAACGTCTGTACTAAATAAAAAGCATCTTAAGACCTTCCTCAAATTCACCAAATTAAAAAAGAAATATATCTAATTTTGCATGTTTTGGAGCAAAGTTAAGCCAAACAAGTAACGTGACCTCAGAGGAAAGAATTAAAAGAAAAAAAAAAAAGATAAACTATTATTCCAGTTGCTCAACAGTGGATGGCAATTGCTTTTCCATCATAGCTACATACAGAAGCACCTGGGTTTGAATTGAAGCCATAAAGCCACAAAAGACCAGATATATTAAACTTCCCATAATTGCTTTGAAATCTTATTTTCTCCAACCTGAAGGTAGTCATTTTGTGCCTACTGTTTTAATTCCTATTATAAACATTTTACATTATCCTAATCTGTCTCTGCTGTGTTGCAGCAATGGCAAGCATACACACAAATCTTAATGAAGCACTCACGACAAACTGTAAACACACAGGATGCTAAGGTGTCATGTACAGTACTGATAGAGGTTAATACCTTCCACAGTCATTAGGTTTGGACTTGGGGATGTTTGCACAGTAGTCAATTCAGATAAAATTCAATTGTATGCTAGCAGCCCATAAAAAGCTTATGCATCATTGGATCTCTCAGGTATACCAGGGTCTTAATGGGATAAAATTCATCTCTGTGTATAACATCCTTAAATCACATATTGGTACGACTGCCTTGGTTTGCTTGGGGGCGTAGGATGGTGTATATGCCCATACGCAACCTCTGCAGAGGGAATTACCGTCTCCCTTAAGACATGTTAAGAACATGTACATTTGAAGTGCTGAAGCAGAAGAAAGCTGAGGGCGTATCTGTGCTTCAGGGACACCCAATGACTTCTGTGTAAGCAGAGGCTGGGATGGGAGGTGCTGTGGGCACATGATGGTCTCAGCAACAAAGCACACCAGTAACACACACTGATACACGCACACACACACAGAGCTGCAACAAGAACCACACCAGAACTGGGTAAGTTGGCCAAAACACCACAGCTCAACTACAAGCACCCAAGCCAGCGAAGTTAACACTCGGACTTGCTCAGATATGTGCACTCGCTGTTGTGTGACATACCCTAAAATACTGCATTGCTACAAAAATATTACTACTAGAAAATTAAAACATAGGAAAAAGAAAAATGTATCTGTTGTGTTTTTTTTTTTTTCTCCCCAAAATATAGTTGCTTAACTTTCTGGGGTAGAAAATTGAAAATACAAATCAAAAAAATTACTGTGGTATTTCTACTCAATATTTTAGAAGAAAATGCTAAATCAACATCTCAAAAATATTCCAAATTTTTCTACTCCTCTGTGGAGTTTCCAGCTCTTCTCTGTGGTGGAACAGCACCTGTTCTGCTCTGGCAACTCCTCTCCAGTTACAAAAAAGAGATAGCAGGGTTTTCCTGTAGTGTACGTGGTCCTAAACAGTTACACATTTCTTTCAGACCCCTCAGTATAGCAGCATGTCTTCTCAGTCACCCAGACCTACTCCATACTACATCCAAGACCTGTCCTTGGACTGATCTAACTGTTCAGCCCACTCACGTTTGTCTGCACACAAACCCAAAGGCCAGTTTGGAAGACTTTCTTTTTCTGCTGCACTGAAAGCTACAAAGAATTTAACAGGATTTAAATGCACATATTAATGTAAATGCACATATTAATGTATTAATGTATTAAGGTCTGCATTTAACAAGAAAAGATGTTCATAAACAAGCTGAACTTCTTATGGGAATTTCAACTTCGCATTTCTTTTTTTTTTCATTTTAACTACAAAATAAAATTATACCTTTTTAAAAGAAAATTGATATGCTACATATTTTAAAAGAAAAAAAATGTAGAATCAGTGAGAAGTTTTCAGGTCGCTCTCCAGGTCACAATGATCAAAAGTGCAAAAGTACCGGAATGAGGACTTTCTGGTATCAGTGTCGAACTCCCATGCAGTAGTATCTTTCATTGTTACTAAAGCAGCTAGACAAGTGCACTGTGACTAAGTTAATGTGAGGTTTAGATGCTTAATTATATTTCCTTTTTCTGTGTCACCTAGCATAACAACTCACTGTATATTCCCATATATGTTGTATATGGCATATGTTCCTCTCTTAACAAATGTTACACTAGTTAGAATTTACAGTCTCTATTTAGAATTGTACCACCAGGTAGAATTACAGAAATAATATTCACTACTCTGAAGAATCGTGCTCAAAATAAGAACACCTGCACTTTTTAGTTTTAGTTTTCTCATTTTTAATAATATTTTGAAAATAATAGCTGTCCGTTTTTCAGGCTATTTGCACAGCTCCTGCCTGCAAAATTGTCAATTTTTTCAAGAAGGACAGATTATAGCCTGTCAAAAAGCCTGAAATTGAGCCAGTGACAGCCTGAAAGCTATTCCAGACTCTGAAAACATATTGCAATGCCTATACATTTTTCTTTGGCAGCTGGTTATTGGAAACTTAGCTGCAGCGCGGGTATGGAAATGTTACAGAGGTTGAATTAGAAAGTTATTTAGAGGAAGCATTAATTTCACAGGACTGGATGCTTGACTGAGGAAGAAGGCTCTTGTTTTATCCTTAGGACAGTGTTGGTTTCATATACAGACAGCCGAGTTTTATAATCACATATATCACTCCATTCCACTCCTCTCCTTTCCCTTTGTCACCTGCAGGTAGCAATCATGCCTCTTTGATAGTTAAAGTAAATGGCTAAAAAGGTTGAATGGGTTTCTGTAAGCCAACTGCATACTGAAACTAGCTGGGCCCTTACAAAAGATAAAATCAGATCAATGCTGAAAATCGTAATAATGTGCACAAAGGATACAATTTAGTAAGGAATTAACTGTATATATAACTCGACCCAGAGACTCCCCCAAAGTGACCCAAAGAGCATGAAAGAACTTAAGAAATAAGTGCTTAGGATATTTTCCAAGGATACTTCCAGGAGATTGCAGCTTGAATCCAAACACCTTTTGCTCTTCCTCTGCACCCTACCTCAGTCTCACCATCTCAACACCCAGAGCCTAATTTAACACAAACACCTGCCTCGCACAGCCTTTACACTTGTGCAGCAAGTTAGCTCCCACCCTGAGTTGAGAGACCTTTGTGTCTATCTTGTTCAGATGTGAGTGACTACAGAAGGTACAAAGCAGTGACTTAACAGACCCTGAATATCAAAAAATGCCACTGCTGTTCCACACTTCCCCAAATCTGCTGTCTATCCCAGTATGACTATATCTCTTTCTCCTCCTCCCTCTACAAGCTCCTGTTTATAGCACAATCACCTGCTCCATTTGAGTGCAGTACAAGTCCTTGGTTTAGTGTCTTGAAAATCATGATGAGATATTCTTTTATACACCTTTACACGCTACCTCCTTTATCTGTCTGACCTCAGACAATCAGTCACAGTGCCAGAATTTCAAACAAGTTAACAAGGTGGCTTCTAAAATTTTATGACTGCTCACTTCATTTGCAGCAGTTTCCAATAGGTACAGGCCATCCTTCCCAAAGTTAACAGGTGGCACTGGTTTCTTCTGCTTTTCCGATCACAAGGCAAGAGGTGAGCCTGTTACAGCAGGTTAAAGGGTGGAAAGGATTGGATTTTTTTTAAATAGGCTTATAGAGGGGATTGATCAAGTTAATTTAAACAGCTGGCAAAAAGCCCACTGCAGCTTTAGTCATGATGAATTCTCACATTATTATAGGACCAGATGGACTTTGTCCTGTAAGTAATTGTGTATTCTCTGGAGTGGACAGGGGGCCACTGAACCATCTGTTTTTTTGTTGCTCCAAAGAGTGTCTTATTGCTGTCTGCGTCTGCTGTTTCACTACTTGATTCCCCCAGGCCTACTTTACATCAACTTGCTCAGACACAAGATGCCCTCTTGTTTTAAGTAAGAAAGAGAATTGTAGTTACCACCCCAGCCTGCCATGCTATCCCTGTAGTTTTCCAGTCTTCACAGTCTGCTGATTTTCTTTTCTTGTTTTAGCCCCTGAAAATGTATTGGATTGGATGCCAGATTCACAGGTCTTTTAGCATTCTGGTGGTACCACTCAATGCTGTCAGGAGTTAAATTTGTAAATAATAATGCCTTGCTCTTGCATGGCGTTTTTCAACAGGAAAATACAAAGCTTAGCCCACAGAAAAGGGCTAGTCAGCATCTCTAGCCCTATCCTACAAATGGTGAAATTCGGGTACACATGAACACTGTCAAGAATCATAGCCTAAAACCAGAAAATTCAGACATACTAGGAATAGGGTCAAAAGACACAAAAGGAAAAAGGTACACATGAATCTATATAGTCATTCAGTACAAGCTTATATATGAATGCAAGAAATACAGGAAATAAACAGGACCTAATATTCCTTACATGTGGCCAAAACCAGGACTTAGTTGCTGTACAAGAAATTCATATGGCTGAGCTTTCATATTCATATGGCTATTACTTTTTATTAATGTAAAAAGATATACAGCTTAGTCAGGAAGGACAGACTGCAAAATAAGAGATAAGGATGTTAACTATGTACTATACGTGGGAGGAGACCTGCTGAACTCTCTGGGTTATGTTTAAAGGCCCAATGTCTTCGTAAGAGCTGAAGTCTATCACTGAAGTCTTTTAACACTGAATCAGTACCAAGTCATCTAATGGCACTTCTTTCAGTGTCCTGTAAACATTATACTTCACAGGGTCCCCTCATATCCTTTATGGATTTCCATAAATAYGTATAAATATTTGCAAGTAGAACCTATTCCAGGAGAATGACTGTAACCACGACTTTCTACATGACCTTGTATCTGCCAAAGATTTCCTGAGAAGTATAGAACCATTTGCAAAGGATCAAATAAAAAATCAGCCACTCTATTCACCAGCGAGGCACTCAAATCAGGTGAAAGCTTTAGCCAGTATGATCCAGTGGGATTTGCTTTATCTTTAACATATACTGTTATCCCTGAAGAGATGTACAAAACTTTTCTGCAGCTAATTGTTCTTTCTTCTGGAAGAACAATTTTGGACCTTTTGGACCTTCTCAGCTAATCAAAAATGAAGAGCTTTTTCATTATTAGGTGAATGACATCCTTCATTGCTCTCATCATGGTTGAGATACACTAGCGCAGATCTCTGTATTATTACGAATAAGCTACATATTCCTGAAAGACTCACAAATGCGGAGTCAATTTTTCTTTATTAAAATCTGTGAAATTAACTAATTTAAATTCCATATGGGCCAGTGATTCAGATAACATGAATAGTTTTTTTAATATTAAAACACCTTTGTTGAACATGAGCTCAATTAATAACACACCTATACTAGAAGTCTTTTTCTAAAGGATATGGGTTTTGAATTTTCATGTCTTTTTGAAACTAACTTGAGATTTCTGAGTAGTTTTTGCATTTTTATCATTAAATCCTTTAATAGAAATCTTAAGGAAATATAGTGCTATTTCTCAGCCTTTTCTTGTGCCTTGGTGTCATTAGATCATTATGTATATGAATATTCTTGCTTATGTTAGCCTACAATCTACTCGTTTTCCTCAGAGAAAATAAAATCAAATGGCCAGTTGGCTCATACGACTCGCCACGATGCCCCTGGAACAGCAGAAGCGCATCCGTGACAGTAGATGAGGATCTAAGCTGAGTCTCAGAGTTGTACGTAAGTCCCAGGCCATAATTGACATGAGCCTTCTGTTCACCATGGTTTCATTTGGCATTTAATTTACAATTCTGTTCATTACTCTATCTTAATGTATGGGGAGCAAGGGTCATTAGTACATATCTCAAAGGTTCAAATTCTAAATTAAATCTCAGCATCTTTCAGGCAAGTGGCTTTTAATTTTGTGACTGCAAAATCTTGTAATTCCTTTTTCCAAAGTACCTTCCAGAGGCTTTTCTCACTCACTAACAGTATCACCTTGCCAGAACTTAGAAACTTCACTGGTACCTTATGAAATTCTAAATTACTGTAAGGTCATCTCTTCATTTTGCTAACCTTATGAAAAGTTGCATCTCTTCTCCTTCCTCATGTATCAGGTACATTTATATTGCTGGTGGTCTACACTTTATTCACGTATAGTGTTCTTCAGCTCTTCAAATATTACTGAATAATTTGATAAACTGAAAGCATGAGGGAAAAAGTTAAATACAAAAAAAAAAATTCACACTTTTATCTTGATAGTACAACTCAGAAATATTCTCTATTTTTTTCCAGCTGCACTAGACATAGGTTATTGTAAATACACTGCAGAAAATTACTCAAACCACCTTTTCCTTAAAATTATACATTTAAAGATGTATTAAGATTGCTAGGTTTTTCATGGTATTGATTTTCTGTTGTTCACCTCTCTACGACTATTCTTGGGACAGCAGAATTCACCTCAGGATTGACACCTTCATGGATATATGCCACAGACAGGAGATTGCCATGGACTTAAAAACTGATTTTACACAAGCACAGAAAATAATAGGTCCAAGTCCCATTGGGAAYTGGATTTCTCGATGTATGGCAAAACCCCAGCAAATTCTTCAAAAATGTGATTGCTGTAAGAGGTGAGAAGAAAAAAGTCTTCAGCTAGCATGTGACAGTCAAGCGAATCTTAATACAGTAGTGGATAACCCTTCTTTTTTGGCAGGTGGGCCAAGGCAATAGGAAAGGAAGACCTAATAGCACAGGTCTCAACAGCCTGGTGCACTGCTTAATATTGACCAGAACACACCAGAACAGGAACGAACATGCACCCTCAGTGGATGGCAGTCATCCAGACACCGACCAAGTGAGACACAAGGCCTGAGATGCCTCAAATTCCCCAAGGCTGTGGTGACAGGTCTGGAAGTAAAGGTAAGGTCTGGGTGTCCTTAACTGTGGACTAAGCAGGTTGTGGTACCAGCAGCATGGCCCACATGGAGGCCACCAGAACTAGTATTAACACACACAGTTTTACCTTGCGTAATATTCTCAGGAAAAGGAGAACCATGGGGAAATTGCACGTGTATTTCTTAATGCACGTACAGGGATGTCTCCCAAGAAAGGACGTGAAAACAGACCTAGTCCAGAAGCAGTGGCACATCTTGTTTACATCTAAGGAAAAGAGGTTGACCTCAGGACACACTGACATAGCAGGCGGCATTGCTTCATATTATCTGCTGTAGCCAGTCAGCCTGAAGACAGCACCAGGCTCAAACCAACAGCATCCCAACAAATGGGAAAGGTGTTGCACCATTTTGTTTCTGAAGGTTGAACACTGTGGTAGTGGTGTCTGGCAGTAATGCTTCATATATTCTTTAAGCCTGATGCTGTAAGTTGTTGAATGCAGGTAAATCTAAGCAGGGGAACAGAAGTACGATTACAACAAATCCTATCACTTATCCCTATAAGTTAAGGTGTGTATATAAGAAGGCGACCGAAACATTGAGGGGTCCCTCCATCATCGCAGATACAGGATGTGATCACCTGGGGAAACTAGTACTCTATTGTTTGCATCTCCAGCATAGCATACTCTATGATTAATAAGAAAGCGAAAAACTCAGAGTTCTCAGCATATGCATCTACACAACATGAAGACACATATAGACTGTTTTCTTAAAAAGGTAACTAAACATTTACTAAGGTTTTGCAGAGTATCACAGAATCTGTTTCTAGTTGTCAAGTTATGAACAGTTATGAACAGGAAAAAAATACTTACATTCTGAAAACTGAACACAATTTTCACTGTATTTCCCATACATGAAGAGCAACCATATTTTTTTTTTGTCCAGATCACTATTATTTATGGGAAATAAAAATAATATATGTGTTTCTGTGTATGCATACATGGAGGTAGAAAAGAAAAAGGGAAGAAAAGAAAGCGTGCTGACAATGATGGTGACGAGTTGCACACAGAAAGCATTAAAAAATGGTAGATCCTGAAATAACTGTAGGATATGCATAGTTAACAAATTGCCTAAATGCTTTCCAAGTGCAAGAACTGTTCTGACACCTATCAGCTTTCATTTCCTATCCACATGATGCCAGATAACAATACACATGTTGTTTTCCTCTCATCACAACTTATAATGTCCATTAATTTATTGCCCACTCTAATTGATACTGACATCAGTAGATATCTTAGCACAGTCTTAAGATACTGAAATGCTGATCAGTCTGGAGAGTGATTTTAATAACCTGCTTGTCACACTCTTAACTCACACAGAACTTTCTTTGTTAATAACTACTTGATGCCACTGAACATAGTGCCAATATGTATCACTTCATCAGTTAAACAACTATTCAAAAATTATGTTCTAGGGAAACAGAGACTTCTCAAAAATCAATGGTAAAAAGGCTAACCAGGATTTTAAAACTAACTTGAATGGCTCGAGGGCTACATAATATAATACACAGACATTCAAAACATAAATAAACAAGAATACTGTGGTTCAGAAAAGGGTTATTTGTTTACTTCAAAATCTTCTATTTCATACAATAATACATCACATACTGGAGAACAGGGAACAAAAATATTTTGGGGTCATTTTAATTTTCTGATGAAAATAACTCCTCTGAATATACAAGTCAGATAATAGGATACTGTGACTGAATTCTGGTTTTGTGCATGTTTGATTATTTCTGTTCTGGGTTTTTGATTTAATTAAAACCAGTGGCAGATGGAATATCTTCTCTGAATCTCTCTGCCAATTTTTTTGTAGTTCTGTAATAACATTTTCCTAACTTAAAAAAATGTTTTCCCCTTTCTGGTTTCAAATCATCCACATCAACAACACAGAGAATTCACTATAGAGAAGAAATAAAAAATCTGAGATAAACTAAAGGCTGGCAAAGAAACAAATAAGCACATTTAAGCACACAAAAGAAAAATTTCCCTCAATTGCTCTTACTCAGTACTTTTAGGAATTATTTGTAGTAAAAATAATTAGCAGTGCTAGTTAAAAGCATGATTTTTAAATCTCTGTAAGAAAAAATTCAATTACTTAAGAACTGTTTTAGAGCTGGAGTCCTGTATTACTGTTTACGGAGTACCTTATTAGTAATAAGGGATCAATAACTCGGAGAACAAGCTACTGAGGATATTGGCATATTTTCCATTTCTTGGTCTTGCCAAATGAAAGCTTGTTGCTGGAAGACACTCTCTAAGCAGTTACAGCTAGGGCTGAACACACAATTAACTACATGAAATCCCACGGCCTGTATTATGTAGAGTCCAGTTACACTACTTAGTTGTCTCTTCTTGCCTTAAACCTATCTCCATGAAGCATTCCTGTCACCTCCATCACCTCCCTGCACACCTGAATTTTGAAAGTGACCTAAAAGGCAATAAACTAGCTGGGAATTGGGTGTTATTCTCAAATGGGGTATACACAGGTTTATAAAAGATGGCAGCCACCAGAGCTCTCCTTGCACGTGCAGCTGCTTTGGGAAACATCTGAAGCAGACTTTCTTCTGGAGCTCTCAAGGCATCTAACTCCTAAATATGAATACTGCAAAGTCAAGAAACTTTTAATGAATGGTTGCAGCACTAGACATAATTTGTCATCTTTTTAATCAATGAAAAGTTTTTCATCTGCATATTACTCATAGAATTCACATCTATTGTAGTCTACCACATCACCTCTACCTGTCTTGATTCACGTTAGCTTTCTTTACTTTCCAACGTATATTCCAGTCCTCATCCAGTCAAAATTTTGAAGAGATCAGAATTTCTACTAATATCTTGTAGTTCATAAACTGAAACAGTTTGGCGATAAAACGTAAGTGCAAAAAAGCTTTGAATTTGAAAAGTGCCTCAGAAATACTATTTGCCTGAAACAATCATCTCTCTTGACTTTTGGTTTTCAAAAGGCTAGATAACTATGGCAAAATCTGTCACTCTCAGCAGTGGAGAGAATGAGGTGTCTCCAGAGAACGATCAGCATGCCAAGACTTCAGCCACCCCATTGCTGATGACGAACTTCTCTCAGCTGTCTCGGGTGCAACCTATGGCCACTGCTCTGACTTGCACACACCGTAACTTCCAGGCACCTCGGATGAGACAGACAAACCCACTCCAAATATGTGATCATTAGAAGAAAACTGTATAATTTGGAAAGACTGGTAGCTAAAAGGTTGCTGGGTTACTTAGCAAGTAACAAGGCTATCGTTCTGAAGGGCTTGATTTCACCAGTGAATCGTCACTGTACTTCATCTTATCCCCAACACACTTTCCTTGCGACAGAGTCATAACCCAACCTGATGCGTTAACAGAGAGATTTCCAATTAGAGATTTCATCTCTCATCCTCGACTTCCAAGATGTCTTGCTGCTGTTGCTGCTACTGTTGTTATTAACCAATTAACAGAATTAATTTCAGAACCTTTATTCCCAGATCTATCACTTACTTGCTGCACAGCCTTGGATAAAGCCATCACTACACAGTGATTCAGCTTCACCAGCCTTAACCCAGGGATTATAATAATAAACCCACTTTGAAAAGCATGGGACGCATAGATGAAATGTGTTTTTGTAGGAGGAAATTGTTATGTTGTCACTAGTGAAACTAATACTATTCTCTCCAGAATACAAGTGAAATATCCATTAGGTTCCTTGTTCTTGTTTATCTTTTAACAAAAATGTCATTTACTAAAGGAATATTTCGAGATATATGTGGGAGGAAGAAATTATTAGACTATGTCTAAGAAAAATGAGTAATCTATTATACAAAGTTTTGTGCAGCCTGTGTACAATATGGACTAGACAGTACGCTGACTTCAGCTCTAGTGAAACCCATGATGAATTCCAATCTCACAAGACAAATTGCAATAAACCATACAAACCCCATTTCGTTTGTTACTCCCTTCAATAATCTTTAACAATTTTCAGTTGCTATTTATGGCCTTTATCTCTATACTTTTTGAATCTTAAAGCTTTAAGTATCAATTAAATTCATTTTTAAACCATAGATAGCAAAATGCTATTGCTATTGTGCAGGTGACTTAAACTATGATTACAGTGTTATTTAGACCAGTCTGTGATTTTCTTGAACAATACTGAACAGTGTCAGCTGCCTTTCTCTCTCTGGCTCCATACTAGGCTTCTTCGTCTTTCAAGTGTGGCACAATAATCTCACCAAAGTCTCCTGGTATTTTTCCTGGAATTGCTCACAGCAACTCGCTCACCACTTGAAAAAGATGCCCCAGCTGGACTTGGGCTGCACGTCTTTGGGCAGACGGGTGGGGGATGGTAACCCCATTTTCATCCTATGAATTTTAGGCTATATATTCAAATTATTCCATGTTTCTTTCAACATTACAGACTTAAATTTTTTCCTCATTTGTCATTTGGAAGGCAAGTGTAGCTATGGAGCACATTACTACCCCTGTATAGCTCAAAGTCGGTCTGAAAGATTGCCCCAATTCCAAAATCTTAACATGTCACATCTTTTTAAGTACCTGGGAGTAAGACTGTTTACACAGAGGTGAGCAGCAAATGGTAGTTATTGTGCTGGGCAGAAGTAGTCCCCACAGAAATCCTATTGCTCTCCCAAAGGTGTCATGGGAATGTCTTTGTCTCTGTGTTCCTACACAGCACCCCTAAAAGCCCTTCCCATCTCTTGAAATCAGTAATGCTGCAATTTGACTTCTTTTGGTGGGGTGACAAACATAAACATTACCCAATGACTGTTACACAGGTTTTACACAAACAAAATGCCTCATCAACCATGATGATCTCGGGAATTTTTAGCAAACCAGCATTTTTTCCCAGAAAAAAAATTGCTGGTTTGTTTAAGTTTGAAAATATCAACCAGGCTGACAAATTCTAACTAATAATTTGATTAACTATCTTAAGTAGTCTATCATCCTAACATTAAAAAGAAAGTTTCTCAGTGATTTGGAGCAATGTCACAGTATCCCTGTCTCTGCAGCAAAACTGCACAGAGTCCAGCTTGAGAGAACTGTCAAAAAAATCAATACCTTAATGTGGGACTTTTTTTTCCTGGAGATCAAAGATATTTTAAAATGCTTTCCGGTTTGTCATAATAGATGAATTACATGTGGTGCTTGCCTTCTCTGCTAATCTGTGCCCTTTAAAATATTTATCTGATCAATATTCATCAAGACATATCTCTTTTAAGTTGCTTACCACTGCTGAAACACAAATCATTGAAATAACTCTAAGAAAAACTGTGAACATCCATAGGAGTAGAAATTACATAGATAATAAACAAGCCACCAAGTCATTGAATTTGGAAGCATTTGTTGGTGTAAGCTACTTTTAACTTTACATGGACATTAGATATAACCCATTTTCTGTTTACCTGTCTATTACATATCTCTTTGAGGTGACTGTAACTGTATTTTATTCATCTTCAACATGTGTAATCACTGGTGCAATTCCATAGCCATGAGCTGGTCTGAAGGCTGTGGAGGATGTCTGCTCATATAGCGTAATCTGCCCATGACAGGCTCCTTCCCACTGAACTGAAAACCTTGCATCCTGACTAAGGATCCTCCTCACTGCTGAAGAACATAAGCCATGATCTGATGATTGGTTTCCACAGTAAACAACCCAACCCTGCAAAGCCCTTCTGCCATTACTCATGTAAGCAGGCTTAGTCAAATGGGTAAGGATTTGCAGGACTGGTCTTCTGGCTTTGACCTGGGATAAGCCACTCTGAGGGAGGACTGTGGGAAGACTAACAAGAAATAAGACCTTCCACTTCCAATTTCAACTTCGGCATGATCCGACCGCTGGGAGTTGAATCTCGAACCCCTGCCTTGAGCTGGGTGGGGGACCCTGGGAACCTCAGAGGGAAGCCATGGGAGCCCATCCCATCTTAGCGGCATCTAAGTAATGCAAAGGAGACAGCAAGGTGTGCCCCAAGCCTCTCTGTCTTACACACCTACTTCCAGCTTGCAGCTGACAACCTGCCCTGTTCTCCACATCAGATGCCTAATTGTATAATGAAGAGAGCTGGAAATCTAATGTATGCAGCAAAAGAGGAGGAAATCTAAAGAAGGGAATCCATCAATTCATGTTTCATATTTCAAACAGTAAAAAGCATTAGACAGGGCTTATAGGGAACGGTGTTTCCAGATTTCAGCCAGAAAATAAATGCAAATCAATAGTGACATACAGCAGAATAAACTAATTTAATTGGTACGGAACTCATAAAATACAGTTCTTATTCAAGGCTTCTGACATGCCTGATTGCCCCATCTTTAATGTTTTGGCTCAATTATTTAATAAAAAAGGATGTTATTCATTAACAGAGGGGCATAGTTGACTCAAGTCTGCCATTCATCATGATTTTTATCATACTGCTCTATTATGGCTAGCACATGATTTCTCTTGCAGAATTATTGCAGAGATAAGTTTTAACAGTGTTGGCAGTGGGATGATATTCAGGCAAACAAACTTTCTAACTCCGTAAAAATTCAGGTTAGTTTTGACAAATTCCTATTCAAAACATTAACCAAATCCCTTAGACAATTAATTACTGTAATATTACTCTGAAATATTTTATTGATACTTCTTTGTCATTTACCTGTTACCATTGCCTGTTGCCTTATTTTTCTTCCTTGTCTTATATTTCTAGAATTACACATGCTGTCTTTTCTTCCAACTGCTGTGTCTATTTCATTCTCAGTTTCTTTCCACATCATAGCTCAGTCAATTAAATGTTGTATCTGGCTTTGCAAGATTGTTACCCACCCCTATGTTTTCAATCCCCTCAGGAAAAAAAAGTTGCATGTTTTTTGACTCTTAGCTCTGTCTTTATTCATTGTAGTAGTGAAATCTGTTTCAAAAAACAGATATTTGTTTTAGCATTCCATAATGCAAATTGTTTATTCTTTCCATTCACTGTTAAATGCATCATATGTTACAGTCTCCTTCAGAGCTGAAATTTGCTCTGAAATTAAGTTATCTGGTACGTGGAATATCTCTCCAATGTAAACTAATCCTCTGTGGTAGTTCAGAGCTTACATTTACACCTTGCACCCAAACCAGCTCTAAACAAGCCTGGATAAGTACCAGAAGCAGTATCATGGCCCTACCAGTCATGTATTCTGCTTTGGATACCTGCATTATCTTTAGATGTGTTTCCATATTCCTTTCCAGTGACTTCAGTAGAGTCTGTTTAACCTCCTCCATGAGTGTGATTGGCAGAAGCAAAGGACAACCAACAAGAGGAAGGCTGTATGGAGGAGTCTCTGTAGCGCTGTGATAACCACCCACCATCTCAGCTCTTGTTGGTGTCAGTAATGGCAGCCGTCACACAGCCTTCAGACTATTCAGACTGATGCCAAGAAATTAAGCTGCTGTGAAATAGCATCCTGGAGGACCTTTTGTGTCACCCATCTCACTCATCGTTGCACTGAGCATTTATTGTATAGACTGCAAGGCATCAGCTTGGTGGGTTGTACTGAAGAGATCAGAGCCTAATGCATAACTAAAATCCCATTCACTGGCTTAGACTCCAAATCATGCAAGAAAGGACATTGCCCTTATCCCCAGTCAAAAGCAGGTTGCACTCAAAAGCTAGCAGCATTAAAAGAGGTAACTCACCCACTGCAAGAGCACGGAGAGACTTGGTTTGTCACAGGGGGCTCTCAACACTGGTGGTACATGGACCGCTCTGTAGCGAGACGACTGAAGACATGCAAGACCTGTCTACTCTCTGTTTCTCAGATTTTTCTAATGGGAAGAGATATTTTTTTCCCCCTTTTATTGATAACAGTGGGGCTCTATCAAATAATAACCACCGGGAGGAAAAGAGTAAAATAAGAGAGAAGCAATGTCTGAAACTGTTTAGTAAACCAAACAGCTCAGAAGCCACCATGACATATAATTCATGGTTAGAACCTGACCCCGCTATCTTGAAGGTAGCAAACACATCCAGCAGCACGCTGTCATTTCACAGGCACTCTGACAGAAGGGAACTTGCAAAAGAAAAAGCCTATTGAATCACCTGTAGGCAGCAACACCCTGATGTGTGCGAGTTCTTCACCTTTCTTATTCGTTTCATACACGTGGATGGTTTGCAATGTATGTGCTTTTCACAGTCAATATTCAAAGTGGCACCATTTCTCCTGCACTAATTATTTGCTCCATATACATCTTTAAAAACGTCACTGCGTGTTAACTTTTCATCGGCTAAGGTGTTTCAAAGCGGTACCTCAAGAGTGTAGCACAAGATAGAGTGTAGCACAACCCCAAAAGTTGCATATTAAATGATCCTTTGTTTCCACAGAAAAAGATTTCAGGAACAACTACCCTTTGAAAGAATATAATGTATATAAAAGAAGACTATTTTATGGTTAAAGAACTACAAGAGATTCCTATTTTTGCAGCTTAATTAATAACAGGCTCTGTTTTTTCTCAAGAAATACAAGGAATGGCAGTCATACTCTATGGAAGTCACCTGTGTAATTATTTCTGGCATCTATTACATTTTCCATTATAACTTTCATATTCTCTCAAACCATTTTTCTATGCGAAGGGCATCTTTCCTTTTCTAACTGGCTGCAATTTCACAGCAGGATGCATTTAGCAGATGAGAGACTAATTTTATATTCTCTAAATTGTTGTATTTATCGGGAGCACCATGAAGTGACCACTAGGATACCTGGAACCTCATTCTCAATTACAATGTGTCCTACATTGATTTAAAAATTGATTCCAGTAAAGCTGGCAGCTAAATGACAACTCCAATTAACTGATATGTTTTAAATTATATAAGATATGTGAAAAAAAAAGGTTCAAATTTGAGACAGACATTGGAGGACACTAATCATTTCATTATGAATAGAATTATTCTAATAAAATATATCACAGGTTTCAGGATCAAAGCCACAGAGTGAATTATAGTGCAAATTAGTTCCCTAGTTCGCTGTCACTCATAGGAAGCAGAAGATTTTTTAATAAATGCTGAAGACATTGGAGAGCCATGAGGCATTTACATTACTGTTTGAATGCATACAGTTTAGACTGTCTAATACTTTTACAGAACGACATTTTTGTTGATTCAGGGTCCTAGGTCCTTTACCTCTTGCAGAAAGCAGAGTTCTGTTTTTTCAGCAAAGATTCCCTACTCACCTTCCCCTGCATTCATATTTGTAGGTCACCTCTCCATGTCCACCAAGGATGTCCTGGTGAAATCAAGGTAATTCAGTGGGAAAACTTTCCATTATCACTAAAGGTCTAAACATTTCCTATAATGAAAAGAGTTTGTCTTGCAACTATTCTGAAGTCTTATGTTCATCTAATTGCCACTGAAGATGAAGAGGTGATCCCTGAGGCAGAACCAATGGAAAACAGTCCCTATAAAATCAAGAGCCACAACACAGAAGATTGCTTTTCACTTCCTTATGCCGCTGACCATGTCCAAAGTTGGTGCATCTCTCCTTTCGTGTACAGCCTGTGCAGAGACAGAGGAAGTGTAAACTTGAGTTATCGGGACAGCTGGTCTGATGAAGGTTAATGTACGTGTTTTGGTTACCAACCATGCTTCTAGGTCCTCACTCTAGACAGCAACAAATTTTGTAAGTGAGAGACTAAAAAACAAAACAAAAAGAATTTGATCATTCTATTTTACCTCATTTTTAAAGTGAATGGGCACCAATGTTTCTTAGTGGTTTTATGCATATACTATGTGAGTTTGTGTGTGTATTTATGGAAAATATGATTTTGGCTTCTCAAAAGTAAAAACTAGCCAATAATGGAAGAAGTCAATCGGTACTTCAGGCATAAAATGTTCTATTATTGTGTTAATATTACTATTATGTATAATTTACCAATACCGCTATTGAAAGGCTTTGTGCAATTGTAGGAAGGGAGAGAAGAATAAAATCAAGCACAATAATGACTGAGAGGAACGTAAGTTAAGGTGGAAATGGAAATATGGACTCATTACAAGCACTTCTGGAACTGCCTGAAGACAAACAAGGAGACTGAACTGCTTGCTGTAGAAGAGCAGAACAAATCCTCAGGTCCTTGAATAAATACATTCAAGGGACATCTGTGTCCTTTACCACCTAGGTCAATGCAGACATGCAGCACTGACTACATTAATATTCTTAGACAGAAAGGGATCAGTCCTCTGCCTAGATTTTCCCAAGAGAAAATCACTACCAACCTTACAATTTGGAATGAGTGTATTATATTAAGATTTGAGCATTAGAGATTATTGATTTAATTTTATTGTGACCTTGACTTAAATACTGTGTTTTCCTGTCTTTAATTAGCTGGGTAAAATTGCGGGGTAGAGTGTAATAATGACTTGTTTAGATGTGTATTTGCTTGCTCATCTTCTCAACAAATTCATATAAAGCAGATATTTTAACCTATCAAATTGTATCAGACAGCACCAAGGGCATAACTAACCACAGGTAACAAATCTGCAAGCCACATTGCTCTGTTTCCAAATCAAGATATGAGTCCCTTACATTCCCTGGATTACTCAAGAAATGGGTTGTGCTTATGGTAAAATAACAAACTGGCAGAGAAGATTATACTTTTGAATTGAATTTAATTTTGCTATTTTCTGGGTTTTTTTCTGGGAGGGTGGGTGTATAACTATTATTCTTAGCATTCTCTCAGTGCAGTTTCTTGTTGAACTCCAAGAAGCTTTAATTACTTGTGTAGTGCTGTAGCTTTCACTGTGCTCGCCTCTATCTACAGAAGGAATGTCACACACTCACGATGAGACAATTCCTGGCAGCTGCAATCATATGAAGCAGAACTAGAGAACACGCCAGCCAGGCCTGCCAAGAAAAATTCATGCAAATGGCTCCTCTAGAAATTTAGTGCCACAGATAACTCCCCTCCCTCCATCCTTCTGCATCTGGACCTCACTGTGCATGCTTCTTGCCTTCAGTAAAGGCAACTGGCAGACTTTGGTGGCTTTTCATGTAAGCCCTCACTGAGGTACTGAGCTCCCACTGTTGATTGTACAGTGCTATGGTTTAGCACTTAGTTAATGGGGAGACAAGTCATAACGTACTGATGCAGCAATCTGTCATCACAGGAGGTTTAGAGTAAAGCTGCTTGGAAATTGTAGTAGAAAATGCCAATTCACTAAGCAAGGAAACCTCATTCAAAGCTCTCAGGCACAGCAAACCAGGAAAAAAAAAGCCCCGAAACATTACATTTTCTGAGATAAGAAGCACTTTTTTGTCCCTCATTTTATGTGTATGACTTGTCTGAAAGTAAGTGTCATTAATTATTTCCAAGGAAAGAGCATTTTCCAAATAAGAATGTGGAGGTGTCAGTTCTTCAACTATTGAACTTTTATCACACTGCAAAGCAAGAACGAAATAAAAGGCAAGACAACAAATCAGATATCATGCACCTGAAGAAAAGGCCATTTCCAAAGCATCAGTAAAAACGTTGCACTGTATCTGCCAGAGAACACTTAAAAAAAATATAGGACTCGTAAGAGAATTTTGTGGTGCTTTGGGAATTGCGAGCAGATTAAGCAGCAGAGCTTCCTTGGTTTATAGGTATACATCCCATTAAATAGAAGCACAACTACACACTAAAATTGAAATCCATATATCCATACAATAAAATTTAATAGTCAGCAATACCAAATGTTGCCATTGTTCTCCAAGAAGTACCAAAAGAGATTAAAGGCATAGCAGACACTTTTTTTTGTAAGCTATTTTCTAAGAGGTCTTTCTGTTGGTTCTAGACACACTTCAAAATCATAACATATCGGTATGAATCGTACTTCTAATATGACTCATAACAGAGTTTGCTCACGTGCACATAAACCATTTAATTCTATGGGTCAGCAACATTAATTCAGTCTTACACACACTTGAAGTAATCCCATCTTTGCCTGAACTAGTTTGTTAGTGAGACGCCAAGCAGTGTATTTTTTAATTTATCCAGTTTTTACTTGTCGTCAGGAAGCAACTAGTTGGACTCTGCATGCCTTTCACATGACAACAATGATTGCTTCATTATATCATTAAATGTCTCGGGCGGAAAACTGAGCCTTGAATTGCTCTTAAATATACTAAATGGTAAAAGGAATTGAGCTGTGGGGCTGCGGGTACATGTACTCCTCTACTGACCACAGACAAATACTCAGGAAAGGTGGAACATCTGCTGCCCATAACCCCGTGCACTGCAAGACAAAAAAATATATCCAAACACTTTACAACAAAGAGACAGAAAGAGGCACAAAAAGACCAAAGAGGCACTTGGAAAACAGGCAGCTTATTCATCCAAACACAAGGATTTAGGGAAAACAGGCATACAAGGTGCTTCATACCAAATATAAGGAGAAAAATGCACACCTGATGGATTTCCGAAGGAATGAATAGGGAAGGTCCAGTCATCAGGAATGTAAGTTTCAAGGACAAAGGGCAAAAGACTTCTATCTTAGAAGACAACAGAAAGTGCAAGTTCTGAGGGAAACAAGGCTTATGAGAAGAGGACATAGGGGCTTGTAGAAGTACAAAGGAATGAAACTTTCTGATCTCACCACATCTACTCTCATGCAAATGTTAGAAACATGAAAGAGATTACAGTAGAGATTATTTCAGAATCTTAAAGAACGTCCGGCTCTAGCTGGGAAATTCATAAAGTCCTCCAACCGCAGAGATAAGGTCAAAAAGAGGGAAATTATTCCAGAGGCATTTTTATTTATCTCTGAATAAATTAAATGAGTGAAATTATTTGGTAATTTTTATTCATATTTTCAAATAATTTTAATAAAAATAATCCATATTTTCATCACACTTTTACCCTTTGCTGCCATTTTTACCAGCTCCATCTACAAACTTCACAAAATTTTTGGGTACCTAGGACCTTGCCTTTTCTGCCTCCTGCACAGCAGGCTACCAGCAAAGTTGGAAATAATGCATACTGTTAAAAACTCTATATACAGCAAGTAAAGACAATAAGAATACAAAATATTTTCAAGACCTGGCACAGAGGCGAAAATACACGTTGCAACTTATTCACACAGTATTAGCAAGACAATATCAGGAACAGAATGATGCTGTAGTGTTCCATTCTGCACAGATCTTACCACTTACACACCGTCAAATTTCTACCATTTTATTTCCCTTTTTATTTTGGTAAGATTTGCCAAGCAAAGATCTTGGACAGACCCCCAATTCTACCAACTGAGAGAGCGCAAAGAACTTTAGTGTACATGGTGAAAGCTCCAAATCTATCAGTGCCAATGGAGATATTGAGCCATTTGACACTTCATGGTAGCTGAAGCTGGGAGACCAAAAATATTGTCACAGCCTGTAAAACCAATGGAGGGAGAAATCACATTCAGTACTTGCATAGCTCCATATGTGGCTGCAAAGGGCTCCGCGAGGGAGGTTGTCTACAACCACTACACATCCAAGGCAGGACTTGTGTTCTAAAAATTGATCACACAATCAAAATTAATGAGACCCATGACCTCAATAAACTTGTAGCACATTGTTCAGCTACGTCCAACCATAACAGTTAGAAGCAGGATTTTTTGTTGTGGTGGGGTTTTTTTGGGGTTGTTTTTTTTTTTTTTTTACACAAGAAACACTCCAAACCCATCAGATATTCATGTGAATCAGCATGCTATGCTGCCATGAAAGATTCCCTGGTTCAGGGAAGGAAATCTCATAAGCATTCACTGAGCTGATATGACAGACTGTCTAATTCATTAAAGATATAGCCACCTCACCAAGGACAATGAAATCGTGCATCCTCATGTTGACAGTGACGGAAAATAATAATAAACACTGCCATTTTTTTTCTATTACTGGGTTTTGAGGGATGAGGAGGGGAAAAATATCTAGGTGCAAACACAGATAATTATGAAATCACTGTCAAGTTTTTACTGACATTGACAACCATGCCAGGAAGCTAAAAGGCACATTTCCAAAAAACAATGTATTTTTTACAATGGTACATAGTAAAGAGAAGGAAGCAATATTCTTCAAGTGTCCCAATAGACTTTATGAACCAAATTCCTTCTTAACTCGCAGAAAAATATTTCATCCACCCTGTTCAGTAGTTACAAACTTTGAGAGTATTATACCCAATTTTCCTTTAAAATAACTTTTAGCAGTCAAGAGGGTAAAACACTGGAGTGAATTGTCTTCAGAGGTGGGAGAATTCCCATCACTGAACATTTTTAAAAACAGGTTGAACAAATATCTGTCAGGAATAGTTTAGGTGTGTTTGATTCTGTCTTTGGGGAAGGGAGGAAGCAAGTGACTTCTTCATGTCCTTTTCAGCACTAGAGATCTATAATAGGCATTAAAAGATAATTATGCAGCACCCAGGTGCACAATTTCTCCTATAACAGAGAAGAGAAAAGAAACTCAGGTCATGTTTCACTGCCCATAACTGTCAGATTATTTTTTTTAATGACAATGTAAAAATATGCATCTTCTCTGGCAATGACAAACTATGCTTCCTTTCTCCCCTGCCACATGTGACACAGTGAAGGAGTTTCCAAAAGCGATCTCAGATCCCAAGACCTACCAACTATGAGAATGATCTGGGTTCATCAGTTCCTGAAGCACTTGTGAAAACACCCTTTTTCTGTGCTAATTATTTCAGTGCCTCTGAAAGGGCTGGCCATTAGTTTAAGAAAGCTGAAGATAAAATATAACAACCTATCAAATCATGTCCAATGGTGTTCTTGTACAGCAAGAAGAACACACCACAGGAGTACATCAAGGCCAAAATCATGCTGTTCTGACTCACATTAAAAAAAAAAAAAAAAAGTCTTTTTGACTGCACAAACATTAAAGTTGTTTCATTCTAGCATGGGAAGAAAAATTTTGGTAGTTCCTTGATCTACCAGTCTAACAAATGCCAGGGTACAGCAACTGGAGATCAAAAACAGGCATCATATTGAATCTTATAAAATGTAGAAATAAAACACAGACTTCTTTTAGCAACAGTAATCCATTTTAGGAGGTACTTACTTCCCCAGGGACATGCTGGGTTTTCCATCTTTTCCAAAGACAAAGTCTTTGAATCAAGACTGGATGTCACTCTAAACTGTAAACAATAGCTCAGCTGGAATTAGTGGCATTCAAGAAAAATTGGGTTGCCACATTGACATACAAGAGGTCAGACTAGCCACTCATAATGGTCTGTCCGGTCTTCACATTCATGAACTGGCAGTCACTGAGAGTGCTCTACAAATCTGACAGAGACTTGCATTTCCAAAGCCTTAGTACCAGAACAAAGGAAACAGAGGGTGATGAACAACATCGGTAAATGAGATATTCAGACAACAATAACTTAAAGGGAAAATCTTTGCCTTGAAAAGAGTTATGGTAGTGCAGACTTCCTTCCTTCTAACTGCCTGCTTCCAAATGTTACCTTCGGAAATGGCATTATCATTCTTCAAAAATTGTGAGGTTTTGTTGTTATCCAGACCACTTCTAATATTTTAGCTGAAATTAACACAGGTCTAATGTGGAAGGATGAGGAATATCTGTGCTGGCTTCAAGGAATACAAAAGGCAAAGTATTCCTCACAAAGAAAGATAATGATACTAATAAATGAAAACTTTGGAAATTAATTACTTGAAAACTAAAAGCCTGCCTTGACAATGTGTTATAAAATGTGATACTTCCCTTGTAGCTAGCTATTCTGATTATTTCTCTTTGAAACGCTGTCAGACTAATGTGTCTAAAAGATTATATAAGAGACTACTACAAAAAGCAAAGTGAGGTATTTTGTAAATTACGGATGTCACCACAAAATAAATAATTCCATATATTTCTTCACAGCTTACTATTTTTTGTCAAGTAAAATCTTTGCTTCTTTTTTATTTAATGCAGGATCAAAGACTATGTACATGGTTCTAGCGGAAGCTGCAGTAGTCTGTGATGACCAGTAACAATGTAGGGCCCAATTTAAAGTTATGCCATTGACATGAAATGTACTATTACGGCTAAATATGAGGGTTGAGGAAACATGCAGGCTTATGCTGAGTCCTATAAATACCAACCTTAGCTTCAAGTGTGCTTCAAGTGTGGGATTTGTATCTGTTTTGCACAAATGATATGCAAATTATATATTAAATGAAACGAAATTGTAATGAACGTTGCTGCTTTTGAACACTGACAGTAAGGGCAGAGTCAACTGAAACAGGTACAGCTTTTTTTTTAAGTTTTACTATTGTATTATTTCCCTTTCTCATAAACTATTCTTGGTCATGAAAAAGCATACTTTTGTATTCTGCATGGAAAAAACATTGTGGGGTTTTTACTTAATGAGTGGGGGAAGGCGTTGTCAGAATTGTAAGTAATGACTTTAGGCTTTCTATTCTATTCTTTACTTTTTTGGTAAAACTAATCTTCATTATACTATAACCACCTCTTTTAGACACATCGTCTAAGATGGTATCTGCTGAATCTGAATCTATCAGGCTTTTAACCTTGCCTTATAAATATAAAAATTGGTCAGAAAGCATCTACTCTTTGCATCTCAGTGCTTTTAAAAAGTCATTCACACAGAAAATTGGCAATCTGACAGCTCAGGAAGACTGGTTTCAGTTCCCTAAAGGAAATAAATTGGTGTCTTGGTTACCTCTATTAGATAGTGAAAGATCCTTCCTGTGAAAAGGCTGAAAGAAGAAGAAAAATGTTGACAGATCAGGACATTCGGAGTCGATATGAATATCAACTGCTGCTAGGTGAAGCATATGTGGCCTAAATGGGAGGGGTCAGCACAGCTGAAACCGGAGTTATAAAGAATGCAGATGTGGCACAGAATCTGCAAACCAGAACCAGGTCACTGAAAGGGAAGAGTGGGAGAGACCTCTAAAATCAGTAATGTGTTCGTAAGAAACAAACGTCATCATGAAATTAAGAACAATACGAGAATAAAAGGAGTTCCTGACTTCTGAAAATTACTTTCACTCTATTCAGTCCTGATTCAAAGTCTGTTTAAGTCAGACACTGTCTTACTGTTGATTTAAATAGGCTTTGGCTCAGTGCCCTCTTTGAAGAATATCACTATATAAGCCTTAATTCTATGAAAATTATATCACGGCATTATGATAAAATCATATTATTATCACCAGGAATATCACCTGATTTAAAATAAAAAAAAGTAATAAATTCTCTATAGCCAATCCCCCCAAATCCAATTATTTTTAGCATTTATCAGGCCCCACTCCAGCAGAAATGGGAGAAATTGCTGAAGAAGTCAGCACAGAAAAAAATGTAACTTGCTTGCCTTCTCTTCCCAGAGTAAAACCTTTGTCACCTGTAAAAGAAAGTCCTTTGACCTGGAAACCTCTGACTGAGAACATCAGTTCCTGAGACACAGAAACACAAAGAAAGATAATAAGGAAGAGTTCAGGGAAAACCAACAGCCATCAGATAAAAGCCAAATAAAAAACACAATTCCTGAAGCAACAGGAAAGTCAGTTCCATTAGAAAACGAGGATAATGAAAAAGAGAAGATTATATGGAGAACCAGGGTTTAAAACAATGTCTGTGGTTTACATCACAACTCAGATGAAATTTAAAACAAATGTGTTGTTAGAGCAAAATGTTAACCCAGCAAACAAAGGCAGAAAAATTGAGTCTTATAGACATAGACTTCCGGAAAAAGATGATTTGTAGCATTTGTATATTCACTAGCCTGCACCATTAACAACTTTATTATTGAGAACATTTTCACAATTTGAACAAAATAGCAGTGCTTGTGACGCAAATATTATATTGTAAAGGCTTATTTATTTAACATCCAAGTTCTGAAGTACTGCTTAATGTCTTACATAATTCTTCAAAGATGGGCTTTTGGGATAAGTCATCTTAAACTCATGGCCAGCAGAAAGAAGCTCATCGCCTTTGTGTCTCATCTTAACCACTAGCCAGTGAGAAGTACCAGTACTAAACTACTTTTCTGTCTGTATCAAGAACACTCATCCATTCAACAGTTTGAGAGGAAATAAAAGGCTCCATGGTGGCAGATATTTTTTCCTGATACACACTGGATCACCAGACAGGGGAAGGTTCCCTCTTCAGTGAGGTGTTAGTAGATGAGTCACATACAGAAGAGCATACCTCATTTACCACAGGAACATTTCAATCTACAAACAATGAGGAAATCCATAATTTCACAGGATGATTGTCAAAACAATCCTATGAATAAGCAGAAGGTGAATAAGCTCTGGAGGAGAGAAAATGAGCAAGAAATAAGCAAACATGGAGCTTTTAAGAAAAGCTGAGAGAGGAACTGACAGCAAAAGCTAACGCACCACACGAAGAAGAGCCATCAGGCCATGCCCTCATTTGTGCAAATACCCCCAAAGCCAGATGGCATATAACATTGGCGTATATCTAAAAGATATCCCTATCCAGCCAGGTGGGGATCACCTGTGAGACCAAATCCAGCAAAACCTGTAGTTCTCTACTTCCACCTTCCAATGCTCAAGGTCTTTACTACCTTTGTGTCATTCTTAGCCAGGTCTTAAAGTCCTCCAGCCTCCTTCTGTCTTTTACTGGAAGAACCCAACCCAGGTGCAACAGTCCTCTTCTGTAAAGACAAGGAGGTTCAAGGCAGAGGCACATCTCAAAACATCATAGGACTGCAACCTATGGGAGAAGTAGCCTCTGAAGCTGAAGGACTGGGGTACACTCAGAGGCGTTCAGCTACATGTGTTCAAAGAATAACAGAGAGTATTGTCCCTAAATCCACATCGGAGAGTTGGTTTTGTAGGAATTAGAAGACTGGATTTCTTCTGGGAGCCTGCAATAACCAAGAACGATCTCTAGCATGCAATTCAGAGAGAAATTGAACCTGAGGATGAACCCCTGAGGCTTTGTGTAACCATAAGCTAATAATTCATGAGTACCTTTGACATAAAATCTAAAGCAAAAATCAGATCCTGGACATTCTTAATTTTCTTTATAGGAAAGTAAAATATTTTAAGTTTTTATATAACATTATTTTACTATTATATGCTATATAATATTATTCCTTTATAATATTACATAATACCATTTCTTCTACTTGTATTCTATTGAGGTTTTTTAGAATACATTTCAGAAGCTCTGCAGAAGTAAAATTGGGAGTAACAGGTTGGGAAAGGGTATGATCATTCAAGATGGAAAAGGTACCAGTGATGTGATAGCAATTTGTATTGTCCTTATACAAGCTTAAGGATGAATATGGAGCCCTTGACAGACTAGTCAGCAATTTAAGGAAACTACTACCAAGGCAATTTAAGTAAACTAGTATTCAAGGGCTATATTAAAAACAGGAACAACAAATTTACTTACAGCTTTTAGAAACAAAAAAACCTAGCAGTGTAGTGATGCTCAGGAACTGAATGGGGAAAATTCAACTCAGGTGAGAAATGCCCAACTGGAGACCAAAGCTCACACGGGTCCAAGGATCCATAAAGCAGAATCACATCCTGCAGGGCTGTCTAAAACCACAATGTTATCAGAGACAGGTTATAGGGCAAATCAGAACAGTATCAAGAGGTATCCCCAGTGAACTAAAGCACGTTCTCATTCATGGCATTGTTTATTAGAAACATAGCTTTATCAATACCTGTTCTTCCTAGAGGCAACCCAGACCTTTGCTAGGTGAAGGTCAATACATAAACCCGCTCCCTCCTTGTTAATTCTTGTTAAAGTGGAGCTTAAGTTATTGCAGTATAAGAAAAAATACTGAAAAACAGAGAAAGGAAACAAAGGAATATTGAGACAAACATCTCCTGTTGCCGAGTTTCAATTCAGGTGAATTCACAAGCTGACAAGCAGAAATATTTACGCAATTTTGTTTTAGAGTAGCACATCTGATGTTGATTGTGAAAACAAGCCACAAAAAGAATTTATCAATAAACACCAAGAGATACAGAAGTCATGAATGGCAACCTGTCCTTGGAGCAAGACAAAAGGAAATGAACTCTAAGGTTTTATTCAAGGACTATGCAGAGTACAGTATCAAATAAACCTTGAGGAAGCATAATACATGAAGGAACTGGTTTAGGTTCTTTTTCATAATGGAAAATATTGTACAGTACCAAAAAGAATGGATAACTGGGGAGAGGGAAAGTCTGAGTCTCACTTTTATTTTCCTATAAATTACTAAGTACCGCTAACATTAACAAAGATTCAAAAGATCACAGTGAAAGACTTCCATCCCTAAAAATGAAAGATCTGAAAGCAAGTTTTCACTGAGAGCTTGAGGAAGAACCCAATAAACACAACAGAGAGAAGTACCAAAACAATTCTCAAAGATGATCTCCAGTAACAGAAGACAAATTGTTCCAAAAGTGTTATGCCTCTCCCATCTCACCCCCATGCTGGTATCACTCAGTACAATGTCATGGAAATGTCAGAAGCAGAGCGACAAGGGATCCGTCTCTTTGTTCTTGTTTTTTAAGCTGTTCATAGCTTCTGCCAAATTAGAGTCAGTCAAGGAAACATTCTGCTGCATTCAACATTCTGCTGTACAGGTGGAGTTGTGCCAAGGATGAAATACCTGCACAGCAAGAACAAATTCAAGAATTAAAATGCACCACCTTTCTGCTGCTAAGCTCCCCCAACCCCATCACAAACATCTCTGTTCTTTAAATGTTTTAGCAGCTGTCTACCTGTGGGAGGAGAAGAAGAAAGCAGGGAGCGAAGAGAACACATCTTGGGGAAGTGCAGAATACAGAGTGAAGGTAAGAACAGACGGAATAGGGTTTTTTCTTTGCTTTCTGTTAACAAAGTACTAAAAAGAAATCCGCTTTAAAATTGGGAGTGTCACTGAATCACTTCTGGTAGTGATCTCAGCAGCCGTAACTGACTAAATATGTTAAGTCTTGACAGAAATGGGAGTCTCTCAAGAAAAGAAAAAAAAAAGGAGAGCACTGCAGAAATCAGTGCTGAGAGCCCCTACTGAACCAAAGCTTCAGCATGATGTTAAAGAGGTATGGTACTGCAGAAGGTACCAGCTGTTGTATTTAGATCTGAGAAGCTGAAGGGCTAGTTAGAGGCAAAACACTGCTCTAGCAAGAAACCTTATTCCTCAGCTCTGAAAGTTAATGCCTTCTTGAGCTGAGCAGATCAGATTAGATGCATACTCCACATCATATTCAGAGCCACATGTATTTTGTGTGCTCAAAGAAAGAACGTGTATGCTTAGGTGGAACCAGCCTTTAGACCAGGTCACTATTGACTTCAAAAATAGCAGCTAGTGATACATTATCTGACAGCTACTGGGAGCTGATTAATCACTCCATGTGCAATACAAAGCAATTTTTTGTTTTTGTTTGCATAAGCCATAAAACAAATGTCCAGAATCTTTCGGCTGAATCAAGACTCCATGACGTTCTCCTTCCCTCTCCTGCTCACACGTTTTGGTTGACTTACAAGAAAGCTGTGGATGGTGTCTGAGATCCATCCCAGGGATAACCACTCTTCATGTAGGAAGAAAAGGTTTCCAATCCAGCCTCATAAAATGAAGAAAAACAACTGAGCTTGGATATGCTCTATACAATTCATGGGCCAAAAAGCCCATGCCTCCATGCCACTGAATGCTGATCAACCTGACTTAGCTAGAGTAAGAAGGATCTGTACTGGTAAAAAGGAACTGCATAATGCAGTTCCAAAGGGAGACAGTGGGAGAATTTGTGATTCCCTGAATTATCCCTCCTCCTCTTTCACTATCAAATACACTAATGTAAACAAAATCTATCTGTAGGGTTCAACTATTAAATACCCGAATATCATCATTATATTTGGCCACTTTAAAAAAAAAAAACCAACAAACTTTTTGGTTTTGGAAAATCCCCTCCTAAGGTGGGGGAAAAGGTACTTCACACAGCTTTGAAGATGTTAGAGAAAATAAGATTTTCTCTTGAACTTTTCTTGAACTTAACCTTCTGTTTCTAACCTCCAGTCAAGATTTCCCCCCTTGTGTAATAATTTTGTGCATTTAAAATTCAGCTACTTGCCAAGCAAATAGCATCTGTTTAAACAAAAGGAAGAGATTAGTGGCATCTACTGTCTGTGATAGGAAAACAGCCAAGCTTAGATAAAACTACATTTCAAGTTTGCCTTTACTGTTTTCAAAAACTAAAGCTGTTCCCTACAACTTTCTTAAGCCTTAAGCTTTCTCACATGACCTTGAAGACTTACGAACCTGCAAAATTGTTCCAGACGCTTGCAAACTTTCTAAAACAATGCATTTTAAAGTGTTCCCTGTGACTTCCTTTTTATGGAAAAGCTCATTTAATGTATGTTAGTTAAGCTGAGGGGCACTCATTTGAGACATAACTCTTTCTTCTAGAGGTAGTATCACATACCTACATGAAAAAAACTAGAATTTATAGGGGTTAACTAGTTAACCCATCCAGAAATTCTTATCATAAGGGTGAAATAAAAGAGAAAAATCCATTACCAACTCCTAAATGTAACGAAACTTCAGCTCTTTAATATCCAGAGTTATTTTCCTATAATAAAAAGTCAAATTTAAAATGTTCCCTAAAAAAAAAAGATTCACTTGGGTTTTTTAATGTCTTCTTGTGAGATTCCTTTATAATAATAACACGAATCAGACAAAAGAGTAGACCACTGTCAATTACCTGAATCTAAAACTGATGATATTTTTCCCTCTTTTTAATGTGTTCAAGCAGTTCTTTATTCTTTAGCCTGAATGGAGAGTGACTAAGAAAAAATCTTTCCAGGGTGAGGTAGCAAAAGTAGCTGGTTTTGCCCAGGTCAAATCAGCCCTAAGAACAAAAATCTGAGTTCTAATACTCAAAAAGACCCTGAGGATATTATAATACTGTGAGATGAGTTTTTCTTATCTGAAGATGCAAGGAAGTCCTGAATTTTCCTTCCCTTATTCTTACCACTCATGTTATAAATAATTTCCTACTCAGTAAACTCTATTGATCATTTAAGTGCCTAGCCTTGGAGATAGCTAGGCAATAAGTTTGCATTATTGTGGTAGGCACTGACACAGATTTAAAAGCACTGTCAGTCTTCCATAACAACATTTAGATCATAAGATCGCTAGAATTTATACAATGCTTAATTCTTTAGTCTCTCCGTCAATATGCCCTTTACCAGGGGTATTCAGAAGTAGGAAAGCACAGGTTCAGAGCAAGATTTATCTAAAGCTTAGAATGCTATGCAGGTCTTGCTTATGCAAAGGTTTATAACTTCACTTAATGCTGTGCACCATCAGATCAACGGGCTACCTTTCCTTAGCTCCTAAACTAACTTCACAGAGCTATTTGTGTCTCAAGTTGAGGATGTGAAGCATCAAGGCTGTTGATCAAAGGTTATTACCAACATCCAAAAATAATTAGGCAGACCAAAAATCCCACAAGATTCACTTCAGAATCATGACATTTAAAAATTACATGTTTTCAGTTCTTTTCTGCCTTCTGGGATTGGAGTCCACAGGCACCACATCTTTTAGGCTTTCATCTAGAACAAGGATAAAAAGCTGATTTGATTAAAAAAAATGAACATGCAAGTTCTTACAGATTCCTGGGAGGGGGTTAACACTCCATACAGAGGGCCTAATATGATAGGGCTCATGACCAACCCAAGATATTGGCACAGCTAATGCAGCCACTTGAATTTTGTGCTCCGTGGAACAGTCCCAAAAATCCTCACACAACTATTAGATTTCAAATGGAAAAATTGATGAAAATAATGATGTAAAAAGCTTATGCGGCTATGACAAGAAGAAACATTTAGAATCTCTGAGTGTTGATGCAGTTCAGAGAATCTTGCGAGACACTAATTAATGCATAACAGGCTATAGTCTCACTGGCACAGAAAAATGCAATCAATTAGAAGTGAAATACATGACTCTGTAATGACAGCTCAAAGATCTAATGGAAATGGAGGTGAAGGGAGGGAACCAATGAAGACTACGGAAGATGAGTTAAAGCTTGCAGAAGAAAAAGATAAAGACAGCAAAACAGAATGAGTAACTGCTAGGCTCCAGGGGCTGAGGGGTGTGAGAAAGTCTTTATCAGTTATATAAAAGAAAACAGAGCAGAGCAAAAGCTGGGAGACCAGCCCTGCACTTAGCTATGTGGGTGCCCCTTTCTCACAAATTAATGAGGTGTTGCATTAGTACAGCTGAGAACAGATTTTTGCCCCGAGACTGTAACAATTCCCTGACAGTGAAGGTCTCATGGCCTCTAGGAACTCCCAAGGGAAAGAGTGGAAACTTCTTCACTTCAGTTAATTAAAAAATGTGTGGAGGGAGAAGTCTGGAGAATATACGGTAGGGAAAAAAAATTGAATCACCAAAGGACAGATATCTTATTTTTCCATCTCTAATTCTTATTCAGCATGATTTCCGTTCACAGGCTTATCAGCGGATTGTTGCTCCCTGACAATTTTTGTTGAAGGTACAGAAGATGCAGTATCTGTAGGGAGAACAGATCAGCAATCATCCTGGCCCAGATGAAACAATGCTGATTTACACCACCTAAGTATATGCATGTCATCTATTGAAATACCGTATCATTATCCATAACAATATCAAGTCAGATTTATAGCTTGCGCCTTTTCTGAAGTGTTCAAAGAAAGAAATAAAATTTTTAAAAAAAACTTCCCTTATTCTTTACGTAGCCCAACTAAGAGGCACTCAGAATTGCAGTCTATGCATTTTGGGGAATCATTATTATTCTCTCAGTGTTCATATGGAGGGGGAATAAAAAGTGGATGAAGAGATCTGGGTAAGAGGCAAGGCTGTTGATCACCAGACAACTCAACATGATAGGAAGGAGCAGCGCAGTCTCTCTGCATAGTGGTTACACTAAAACTCCCATAACCAGAGACCTTTATCAACAAGGATAAGACCTTTATACACAAGGACAGCTGAGTGTTATCTCTAGCCTTAGATATTTGCAATGACTGCAATCCTAGGGACCTCATCTGCTGTCCTATTAAAGTTTGCCCTGATGTCTAATGAAATTATCTATGCTTTAGTTTAAATCCAATAATTCCTCCTCAGTTCTCACCAACTAATGAAAATAATAGGCAACTACTCTGAACTCCTTATGAATTTGAAGACATCTATCAAATTTCCACTCTCTAGCCTGAAGATGTTTGTTTCTCTAGACTCTTTCCTCTCTGACAATTGTAATTTCTAGCTCTTCAGTTTCATTACTAGTATCTGTCTGTTTTAATCATTTCTTTGAAAAACATGCTTCCAAAAATCAGTATTTCTGTTGAGGGTTCAGTAAACAGGCCAGTTCATTGTTGCTGAGTGAAGAAGAATGACTTCTCTTTTTTTTAATATTATACCATTATTGTGTTAGCTTAATTTTAATTTGGTGTACTAGTCACCACCTCTGCTAGTAACTCCTCCACTGGTAGAAGAATACTCCATATTCAGTTCTCTCCTGCAGATTCTAATATTTCTCTCCCAATTTGGTTGTTCATTTTTATGACGACCTACAACCACAGCTGCACTGTATAAGAATAGAGCCCAAACTGACCAATCAAGAATTCTCTCACCCCAAGCCAGATTTGCCAATTCCAACACCTTAAGTATAAGATAAATACATGTCCTGGTTTTGGCTGGGATAGAATTAATTTTCTTTCTAGTAGTTGGTATAGTGCTATGTTTTGGATTTAGTATAAGAAGAATGTTGATAACACACTAATGTTTTTAGTTGTTGCTAGGCAATCTACTACTCAAGGACTTTTCAGCTTGCCAGGCTCTGCCAGGCGCACAAGAGGCTGGGAGGGGGCACAGCCAGGACAGCTAACCCAGCTGGCCAATGGGGTATTCCATACCATCTGATGTCATGCTCAGCTTATAAGGCTGGGGGGAAGAAGAAGGAAGGGGAGGATGTTCGGAGTGATGGCGTTAGTCTTCCCAAGTAACTGTTACGCACGATGGAGCTCTGCTTTCCTGGGGATGGCTGAACACCTGCCTGCCCRTGGGAAGTAGTGAACGAATTCCTTGTTTTGCTTTGCTTGTGTGCGTGGCTTTTGCTTTACCTATTAAACTGTCTTAATCTCAACCCATGCGTTTTCTCACTTTTACCCTTTCGATTCTCTCCCCCCATCCCACCAGGGGAGAATGAGCGAGCGGCTGTGTGGGGCTTAGTTGCTGGCTGGGGTTAAACCACTAAAATACAAAAGGCGCTCTGACAGCAAGGGCTATATATCACATGTGCATAGCACATTACTTAGTCTTCACTCAACCTTCCTGATCCCATAGGCCAAAATATGTGTCTATGTAATCTTTAACATACTAAAAAGCTGTGCCCGGCTTAAGCCTCTGGGAGCAGTAGAAAACCACCACGTTGTTTTACAGCAAGGAGCATGACATGTAATAGGCCACTGCACCACAAGGATCTCCACTTGAGAGCACGATACCCACTGACACTCTCTGCCCCATGCCCTCCACCTCCTTACTGTGCCCCACAGGGACATACACACAAGCCAAAGACAAATGAAAGGTCTAGCAAAGGAAACGCTCCATTATTAGAAAATAAGTCCAGACAGGCTGTACACCACATCTCTCACACCCTGCCAACACAAATATGCGTGTTAAAAATCAGAATAACCCTACTCAGGGTACATAGGCATACAGGAAAACCTGCATCTCAGTCTTTCTCTCAGTTTTGTAGTTGCAGCACTCGCTGGTTGTGCCTTACCCGGACACCACTATGTTATTTGTTTATGAACACCGGGAGGAGCATCTGAGTAATACCGAATAGCTGCAGTTGTTCCAGCCACAAGCACTGTTCCAGCCCAGCATGGTAGCTGGGGATTAGAAAATTTTATTGAACAACTGCTGTAACTCAGCACTCCCTGACATACCAGAGTCCTTCTGTATATTATTATGCTCCCCACATCATGGACCACAACAACTCACAGCGAACTCTAATTTCAAAGACTGGTAAAAATGCAGATATTTACTATATTTTATATTGAATTTACAGTATCAAGCATATGTGTGCCAAGAATAATTTCTGGATGAATTATCTTACTATAAAATTCTCAGGAAATACACATAATCACACACAATATCTTTAAACAGAGATCAACTATAGCATGTATGTGTATATAATATGTGTGTGAATAAAATTTCTAAGCAACTGCTATACACATGCTTTCTTTCCTATTTCTGCTAATATTAATGGAGGGTGTCTTAGAATATTACTTGTATGTTATTTGTTCATAACATCGACTTCCCGAATTCACATATTAACCCAACCACTGAAGAGCATAGCATGCTGATATATAATTACAAAGCTGAAGCTGGAATTTGTGACTTGAAGAACAACTCACAGTCACTGAAAATTTAGAAAATAACTTCTCTCTTTTTTTTTTTTTTATGGAAGGAAAATGTCTCATTCCCCTCAAGGAGATGTGAAGATGTAAGGGTTCCATACCATCAGTATCACTCTGACAATGATTTTGATATTTTTAAAGATTTTTCTGTTGCCTTCAAAATTTCAGTCAACTCCTATAGTCCAGTGCAGATGTCCTGTTCAAGGTCTTTCTATCATTTAAACCTTACTTGAGTCCTCAAGGTAGTTTTTGGATTAAATGTACTCCCTGCTAGCCTTCTGCAGCCTCTATGAATTTTCCCTTTCTAGTTATCACTATTAGCTTCTAGTGCAGCTCTCTCCCCAGGCTGAGAATTAATAGGCCAGAAATACTACGTTAAACCAGCTACCGTGTTCTTGTGACCAGAGCTGTGTTGGGTGCTTCTGGACTGACTGCATTGTGCAGTTTAGACCCATTCTCAAACCACCAGTACCTTTGCTGCACCACCGGCCCTGCTCTTAGGAAGGTTTTGCTCCAGAGGAGGGTGAATGCTATGGAATAACGGACTGCTGGGTGTGTAGCTGCAATCAAAGAAATGAAAGAGAACTAGCAGTCAACAAAATAGAGTTGGTTATGTAAACTTCACTTACTGGTCACATCCACAAAGGTAATCAGGTGCCTGTAAAAGTTATAAGCCCCAGCCACCTTTCACCAGCCTCAGCACCTAAAGTTTCAGCAAACTGTAGAAGCCCCTCTTCAACCTATGTAAGAATTATTTAGGATGGGAGGCACTAGAAGTAGGAAATGCAATCATTGCATGCATTCAGTTTCCAGGGACTTCACTGGGTTTTACATGCAACTAGTGAAAGTTTCATTCAAGCATGAATCACACTTTTAGATCGAATAGGCCTTTCAAAATTACACAGAAGATTTTCAAACTGCACCTTTTCGCACCTGAACTTCTCAGATCTTGCAAAATGCATTATTTTTAGTATAAGTTCAGGTAGGATTTGGGGCAAATGTAGTTTAATATTTGGTATCAGAGTGACTCTCAGTTCTCTAACTGCAGTTTGAAAGATGTCAAGCAGAATGGATAACACTGTCCTTGCAGTTCCTCTGATAAATTTAGTTATCTCACTGAACTCCACGGAAGTGAAAATGAAAGAGGATTTCTCTTCTATTTTTTGTCTAGCACAGAATGTTTCCAAAGTGCTGCAATATATATTATACTCAGTGATTCAAACCCATGTATTTGTATTTCAGAAAAACTCAGGCTCTGTTCGGCTAGTTGGGTTCAAAGGCCAAGGAGCTCTTCTAAACTGATAGCATTTGCATTTGTGTGGTTGGAGAGGAGTTTTTGCCGATTCAGGCTTTCTGAAACTCAAAAGGTCTAAGGTCAAAGAAAATCTTTGTGCTGCATCCAATGAACCAATAATCTAGAGACTCAAGATATTTGGTAATATTATGTTCAGGAAGGGAGTACAAATACCTTCCCTCCTTTTCCTTGCTGTAGATTTCAAGTTACTTTTCTGACATGGCAGTAAATCTGAAGATAGAAAAAGCATTGAAAATATATCACTCCATGAAATGGAATTATTTTATTTCCAGTCACATGCTGTACTTTGAAGGTGAACTCTATTTCATTTTCTGATGGTACTCTCTTCTTTCTATTTTTGAAAGCTTGTGCATGGGAGAACAAAGGGGAAGGATTTATTCTCTTCAGATATAGATAGAAAAAGGAAAATACAATACAGTAAACGCAGAACAGGTCTGACTAAATAGGTATTGTTCTACAAGAAAAGACGACATTTAATCTCTTGAAAGCAATATGACACTAATAAGTTTTGTAAAGAGAAACCTACTTAGTAGAGCCCAGTCTAAATACTCTATATGCTAAACTAAATGTTTAGCACATGTAATTCTATATTATTCTTCTAGTCATGTATTGATGTAAAGAACTTGTGAGGAAACAAAATGCATAGGCTATAGGCTTGACAAGGACCTCTAACAGATAAGAGACCATTCCTCTGCTATTTCGGGCAGTCAAGTTATTTGATTTGAGTCATAATCTTGGCAAGCTCTAAAAAAATTGTAGGTTAGCAGCCCCTGCAGTCCTGTTAGGAAGCTGGTCCAGAACGTCATTTCTCTCATAACAAAAAAGCTTTCAATTAATTTGCATCTTAAATGCATCCACAGTTAGTTAATATGTCTTGTTTCTTTCTTTTTTTTATTTCTTGTATTAGGTAATTACTTACTTTGCAGTTTAACTGGTTAATTACAAGTTGTACTTTATGAATTATAAATAGTTATACTTAAAAACCAAAAGGTTACATTTAATTTTTATGGGGGAGGCTTGTGTCATTTTCTAGTGCTAGATAACACTGAAAAACATTTAAACACAAAAATTAAAATTTGCAATTGAGTTGTAAGGACCGGATTTCACAAGCTGCAATATTTGGTGTAGCAAACTTAACTGCTACCCCAGGGAGAAATTCCTTCTTTTATACATGGGCTACGTATCCATTAATTCCTACTGCATCCCTCAAAGTTGGGATTAAATTGCTGGTCAGGAGTCAGAGCGCCCGTTTGCCCAGGGATGTATTCTCCTTGATTGAGTAAATTGATCTCAAGGACTCCAGTGCCTTCTTATTCTGCAACTTCTTGGTTATGTTGTACTTTAACATTAATATTGTGACTAGATAAATGGTAATAAATACAAATGTTTAAGACTCCCAGCCACAGGCCTCAGCATTTCCTAGGCTATAATAAATAATTCTTGATGTTTCCTAGGGGTATGGAAGAGGCAGTTATTAAGGCCTGCCAAAAAGGAAATGCTGTAAGTCCCATAAGCACAAAATATTACCGATTCTAGCAGAGATACAAAGATTCACTGGAGGAAGAATCTGTGCTTAAAGATTTCTGTAAGCGTCTATGTCAACAATCAGGTGCTACAGGCATTTGCAAAATTTCTCATCTCATCCTGGAGACATGTCAGCACCTAATTTTGCTCCTGTCGAGTTTTTCACCTTACTTCTCTGCTTGCCCTTTCTTCCAACCCTCTAAGTGTTAGCACCCAATTGCTCAGCTTCTGTTTCAGAAAATTATATTCTCTTCTCACCCAATAATCAAGTGGTGAGAATACTTGCCTATTTTGCAAAAGGTTGATTCTCTGCTTTTCCTGCGAGTGTGTAAACTCACATCCTCCACTTTCCATGCTAGCAGAGCCTAAAGAATGCTTCAGAACTGTACGAAAAAGAAGAGCAGATTTGGGAAAGCCCTGCTTCAGAGCATACTTTAACTTGGAGCGTGAGAGGAGTTGAAAATCCTGAAGAGGAGGAAGTAGGAGCCTGTTCTCCTACATCCCAGGAGAGATATCTCTGCAAAATGGGGTACGTGGTGGGGGAGGGTGTAAGCAAAAATAGTTGCTCAAGCTCCTGGGGATTAAGGTGCCCAAGTCAGCAGAGAAACACTCTTTTCCGGAACTAAGTATGCCACCCACAGCACCATTTTTCAAACGTGCTTGACATTACCTACCCTCCAGACATTGCAGGCCTCCCAAGCCCCACAGAGATGGGGCCTCTGATCCTGCTCCCTAACAGCCTTCAGGCAAAGCCAAACTCATTAACTCAATTACTCTCTACTGTCCTCGAAGACAATTAAAAAATGCTTGCACCTTTTCTTCCACCAGAAAAATCATGACAGAGAAGCACCAACAAAGAGCAGGAAGCTGTACATCCTCCACCCAGAGCAGCTGTTTGCAAAGTTCACTGTGCCAATGACCTTAGTGCAACGGAGGGTACCAGGACGTAAATACTTGCAAGAGAGAGGCCCTGAAAAGGGCCATACCACATATCTTTTTGTGGTGTTTCCAGCAGTTTAACTGAGTATACTAGATCCAGAAAAAAAACTTTTTTTGGTATTTAACTTTTCACATGGACCACAGAGAAGTAAAGCACCTACTTTGGGTGTTTTGAGTTCCACTATGCTGTACTTGGTCAATCTGGCCAACAGCATGTTTCTCTGCTTAAGCCTCAAAGGGAACTCTAATAAGAAAAAGATAACCTCACTCCCAGCAAGCTTTTCTGTGTACTTTCCTCTGGGAGATTCCTTAATCTCAGGCATCCCAACAGCATTGCCCCACGTTACCCTGCATTGCCTCCACAGCAATCGTAGACAGGAGAGGAAATATGGTCAGACAAGGAAGGGTTTCTCTTCTTGAATGACAATTAGGATTCTCCCCCAACTCTCACCAGCATCTGCAGGGACTTGACCTAATTCCCAAGACTTGAGATACCTGTTTTGATTATAAAGCAACTGCAATGGGACACTAAAGAGGAGATGACTGCATAACCATATGATATTGGATTTTCTGTAAAACAGACCATTTCTGATTCAACGAGCTATTAAATATACAACTTCAAACTCTGCAATAAACTTTTACACATCCACAAACAGTTCCAAATCTGAGCATGGCTTGATTTGGCCAGCCTACCTGAATCCACAAACAAACATGACAAGCATATCTCTACAACTGATTAAAAGAAATCTGAATTTATATGTAAAACAAAGCAGTTAATTTTTTTTTTCTTGGAATATTTTCCTGATTATTCCTCCTACTTCAGAGTAAAAAAAAAAAAAAAAAAAAAAGAGAATTCTGACGTCTAAAAAGAACCACAAAAGCATGTAGGTATAATTCTCCAGAAGATGGAGAGGTTATTTTCTGTTTTTCATGATCAAAATACAAAAAAGATCCACAAGAAGATGGTTCATTCTGGTTCCAATAGCTGACTTTTTTCAATGCAGTTCATTAAGTGATTTGACCTTATTTCTCATAATGATGTCTTTCCTTTGCCAGTGCTGATTACCACTGATTCTGACCCCAGTTCATCTCAGTTATATAAAAATATGGTCTTGCTAAGAGGCCATTATTAATGGCCATTAGCTCCTCATGCAGAAGAACGTTGCTTTCTGTATGGAGGAGATGCACAGAGTGAGGAACAGAAGAGACCTCACTGCATGGCTTTCAAAGCTCCCTTATACTTATGTCTGAATAAATCACTAGCGTTTCCCATAAAAAACCACTTGTTTTCTTAATGTCTAAACTTAACCTCTGATATACAAAATAAATAAAACATTCCTGTAACTGATTACCTAATACAAAATCCAACAAGTTTCTGATCTCCAAGTATCATTTTAACCTTTTAAAAAAAAAAAAACTTACAAAATTTATTTTAAAGAGAAATAATTGAATTCTGACTCACAGCAATAATATGTAGTACAATAGCTGCTACTAAAATATTATAATTTAACCTGTCATATAAATAATCTATAGCAATGTAACTCTATTCCCTAGAGAATATTCAGCCCTCAACTCTCAGCAAATCAGTCTAGGTATCACTCAGGTTTCACTTAGGCTTTAATTTGAGAGTTCATTGAGTGCATATGGCTCAATTTAACCCTCTGTGCAGGTGATTCTCACCCAAACAGTGGTTATGTCTGAGATTTTTCTTGCTAATATCAGTAATGATGGAAACTGAAAGAATTTTAAAAGGATGCACTTAGGGAACAGATAATATATGATTAGATCATTATGTCAATTTTGATTTCTTGAATGTTTTTAGAATATGGTATTTGTTATCTCCTTTATTAGTGGTCCAATGTTTACTAAAGATTACAGATGTTACTACCAGTGAACAAATACCCAGTTTGTCCTATATATTTCTGATTCAACTTAAAAGCTCATTTTTATCTCTTTTTGTTTAATATAGGGTATAATGTGCATATACCATCCTGTTTTTCTTTCACACTTACTTTTTTGGAAGCAGACAGATGTTTTGCAGTCTCTTTCTGACAATTTTCCTTGACAAAATACTTCACAAGGAGTTGTGGCTCCTCTTCTCATCCTTGTGGAATTTTTCAGTATGAGACATCTGACTTGCTACCAATAGCACTAGAAATTAGAGTCAACTTTGAGAACCGCTAATCAAGGTTCGATACACAACATTTTTTAACACTCTCTACTTGCCACATAAGAGGAGTTCTGTGAATAATAGTATCTCTAGTCACTGGGGAGCAGGATCACACATGTCATCCGGCTAATGCTTTGCTTAGCGGCAGTTTAACGCTTAAATTTTGCCAAACACTGTCTGCTAAGATGACAAAGTAATCATTGGTAGCTTAGTTATTTTCTTTTCCTGTTTTGCACTGATTTAAAGACAAGTAAAATGACACTTTGAATGGAATATTTACAGATTTAATTCTAGAAAATGTAGTTTATAAACATAACATTTTTGTCAACAGGACTGTGATACAGATGTTTATATGGCTGAACTGTGCATTGATATTTAAAATTCTGTTCTCAACTGGGCAAATATTGATTGATACACCAACTACTGCCAATAAGAATTGGTGTTTTATGAAGTGTGTCATCCATCTGTCTATTTAATGGAGAAGTAAGATTGTCCAATTAGCACAAAGCTGGCAGCACCTCAGAAGTTAATTAAAAACACTTTCCACAATGTAATCTAATGATTTAAAATACACTTTATTTATCATGTGGGGTTTTTTTTAGTTTTTGTACCATTCAGGAAAATTTATATTTTAAATCAATGTCGGCAATTTTGGTTTATGCCTAATGTTCACAACCAAGAATGCCCAGAATGCTGCTGTTTGGGAGGGGCACATGTATGAACTCTCGCTATATTTTTAGAAGGCAATTCTTTTTTACACAAACACACACACAAGCAAAGTAAACTTATTCCCATAAGTAATTCTGCCCCCCTGAGGTCAGTGAGATTTTTCTGCACAAGCATAACTCCAAAGTATTAAACAGTGAATAATTTTCCTACCAATGGTTTATGTAGCTCTTTTGTACTTAGCTTCAGTGTATCTCTCTCTATTAAAAAGAAAGATTTGATTCAGTGTTTGTTCTAGCACCAAACATTGAAGGACTCACATCATAATCCATCATTCTGAAAATACAAATGAATAAAGCAAGGTCTGTAAGTCCTTTTGCAAAAGTACGAAGTGCTAACCATTTATCACTGATAAGACAGGTAATACTGAGACATGAAAAGCTGAAATGGTTCAGAAACCTTTAAAATAGCACTTCTCCCTACATCTGAGATTAACTGAGATTCCCATCTTCCCCTCAGTACCGTTAATTCTTTGAAGCAGAATCCATCATTTCATAACATGGCTATGTATTGTGGCACACAAAAGCCCAATTCTGATTTCAGCCTCCAGATACCATCAAAAATTAAAATAAAAAATGGGTTTTTGGTATCTGGAAAAAAAAGTATTTTTCTTAAAATGAGAAATATATGCTTCCATGTCCAAAAGAAATTGTATAATGTACATAGCTCACTGAAAATTTGACATCAGGGGAAAATATTGCATTAAGTTCCTGAAGGGTCCTACATATACATGACTAAGAAATAAGATTTCTTTTGAAGCAAAGTTCTGTGTCATTTCCCCTAGTTCTGTTTCAGCATCAGACCTGGTCACAAAAACATCTTGCATATGAAATGATAAATAGACAGATAATAAGATAATAATAAAAAGCAATAATTACCATGAGTGTTTAAGATAAAAGCAGCTGAAATGTTTCAAGCTGTAGTCCTGTCCATTGAAATATATCTTTTCAAGAGTACTAATGCTCAAAGCCAAGTAAAACACACAGATAAGATTTCTATAATCTCCATAATGGAAGACTACTGGAGATTCCACTTCACATATCAAAAAAATACATGCGTCTAATGCCTGCACAGAACCACTCTTTTGGGGGAAAAAACACCCGGGGCATATCCTGATATTGCAATTTCCAATCTGTAGAGACAAACCCAAACCACAACAAAAAAAATCTCTGTTCAGACCTTTTCTGAATGTTTTGATCTAAGCTTTTGAGCACAGATTCTAACATGCTCCTTTCTTGGGCATAACTGCACTAACATTAATTTTGCCAACAGGAACAAACTGTACAATAGGATGAGGAGTGACCTCATCTTTTGATTTTTTCCATGTTTTTTCTTTTTTAACAACAAAGGAGCAAAATTTAGCGAAGCATTCTCATGTACTTTCCAACTAAGTTCCAGAATAGGCTGACAAGAGTTAAATGAGCAACTCAAGAGGATTCATACAATAGCTCTCTGCTCTTCGTCAGTAACTGGAACGCAAAAAGTCTTGCTTGATGTGTAGCATGATAGATGCAATAGTAGATTTTGCTACAGACAGCAATAAATTCCTTTTTCATTTCGATTAATGAAAAATGAGATCACTAACTCACTATGGATAAATAAACCCTTACCATCTATCATAAAGGTAGCACGAATAACATATTGGAGTGCTCCCAGCAAATGCAGCTGCTGCTTCTTCTGGTTAAAAGACCTGAGCCGCTTTCCGAGGCAGGCGTCTGCTCTGATCTCCCAGGTCCAGTAGCTGAGTAGCTCAGATCACTCAGAATTTTTATTAAGACTGCCAACAACACCCACAACTGAATCTGTAGATGGAATAGCCATGCAAAGAACACAGCACTGACACAATATTTCATTCTACAACAAGCAAAACATGTTGTAAAAGGACCTTTATCAAAGTCCCAAACCAGAAATCTAAACCTATTAGAAAGGAAAGTGTGGTAGAGAGACTGGCAAGAAAAGGGGACAAAGACTGCAGCAGACATTTGAAATGCGAGTGCTATGATTTAACCCGGCACGCAGCCAAACGCCATGCAGACGCTCTCTCACTCCCCCCACCTCTGGTGGGACGGGGGAAAAAAATTGAAAAAAAGGTAAAATTCTTGGACTGGGATAAAGACAGTTTAATAGAACAGAAAAGGAAGGGAAAATAATAATAAAAATAATAATAATAATAATAGAATATACAAAATGAGTGATGCACAATGCAATTGCTCACCACCCACCAACCGATGCCCAGCCAGTCCTGGAGCATTGATCGCTGCTCCCCAGCCACCTCCCCCAGCCTTATATGCTGAGCATGACATCATATGGTATGGAATACCCCATTGGTCAGTTTGGGTCAGTTGTCCTGGCTATGCTCCCTCCCAGCTTCTTCTGCACCTGGCAGAGCCTGGGAAGCTGAAAAGTCCTTGACTAGTGTAAACGCTACTTAGCAACAACTAAAACATCGATGTGTTATCAACATTATTCTCATCCTAAATCCAAAACACAGCACTAGACCAGCTACTAGGAAGAAAACTAACTGTACCCCAGCCGAAACCAGGAAAGGAGCCAGGTGCTCACAATTAAAAGCTGATCCCGTTGCTGACATTAGAAGGGGAAAGCACATATTAGAGCTCAGCAGAACTGCAAGATAATACCAAGTAGCATGACATCTTTAATTTGCCAATGGGCATCCACATAGACAGGTGGAAAGACAAGACAGAGACCAGGAATAAAACCTCATTTGAAAGACACTAACTAGTGCTGGCAGGAGACACTCCACTGAGAAACCTGCATGGAAGATGACACTACGGAAGTGATGATGGTATAAAAACCCGAGTACAATGGAAAAGAATGGTGTAAATTGGGGAACCGTTATGGTTACACTTGTAGCATCACACATGTCTTGGAGATCCTTTACTTCTTTTATGTATGCTATGCTACACATGTGATATAAATGGCTGAATTTGAACATTGTTTAGGGAATGGAAGGAAAAAGCAAGAAGCAAAGTGAGAAAAGCTTGTTCGTGAGGCAGTACACCAGTTTACTGCATCTGTTATGTGAAGGACCCCTATATTTTGCATTTACAAATAACTTTTTTTAACAAAGCAAAGGCAATATTGTTCTCGGCAAGCCATAGCATACTCACATTCATACTAATGTTCATGCTGCTCTTTCCCTCACTGTGTTTGTCAGCTGTCACCYTCTATGAGAGCGCTGATGAAGTAAAATTAAGGGGATTCAGTTCCTTCAAAGCACTGACATTCAGGAGCTACCAGGGGCTGAACACACAGGAGCTGCAGTAGAAATGCACTGAAATGCAGAAAACAGCAACAGAAAGGCACAGAAAATTTGGACAGAAAAACAAGGTACGGAGAGAAAAGCAAAAGCAAAATGACTGTGCAGGATACAGTGTGAAGTATAGCCCCAAATTTTCAAATGCCAGTATCTAATGATAAGTGTTGAATCTCTATTTTTCACCCACAGGAATTGGCCTGACTTTATAAATTCCTATACAACAATGTAGGCAAGAAGGTTATAATACCATAAGAAATAAGGCTCATATCTATCCTGCACAAAAGTGCCCGCCCTGTACCACTCAAATATGAAAACAGGACCTCTATTCCCTGAGATATATGTGCGGCCTTTATTCACAAGGGTGGGACCTAACTGTACTGTTCATTTCAGAAAAGTTTCAGCATCAAGCTCCATATTTGTGCACGTTGGTTAGGTACAAAAGAAAATGAAAAATTTGCTTTGAATCTGCTTATTTAAATCAGTATCTTAATTTTTCTGACTAAGGGGCTAGGTGTCAGGATGAACACATCTACACTGAAAACCTCACAGCCAAATATTTGGGAGGAGGGAAGAGAGACTGGCATTTTTTGGTGCAAAAACACTTCTCTTATAAATTTTCAGTGCACTTCTACTACAAAACAAAAGTAAAAAAGTTAAAACGCAATTTTAAAAGTATGAAAAATTCTCTCCCACCACCTGGTTAATGTATATGCGATCTCAAACTGTGCACCAGCCGTGATGAACTAGAACTTCTCTGAGAAATTCCGGTATAATGTTCATCAACAGGAACGCAAAGAATTTACACCAGCAGGTCTGAGAACAGAATCTGACTGACTGTCTCAATATGACCAAGCTGTTCGGTCAGCCAGGCTCTTCTGCTACCCACAATGGGCTTCGTTAAACTGTGTTTAGCTGTCTTCATATATACAACAGGATGTTGTGCATGTGCACAGTCAAGCATGTAGTTACGTGTTTTCTCCAGCTGAGATGCTTAGATGAATAATGAAGTATTTGAATGAAGTTGGATTTGTTTGTGATTTTTTTTGGTTGTTTGATCATGGCAGGGACAGAGAGGATCTGGCATACCCTTGAGGGTTTTTTAGATTAAATGTAACACTAAAAAAAGTTATTATTATACTGAGCCAGCGTACGCTACAGTCTAAAGCTCTGACTGGAACCCATGAACATACCAATCTTAGGTTTAAACACCTATCCTCAGTTAGTTTAGCCTAAAGCAACACAGTGTTCATCATACGTTAGCCCCAGAGGTATTTTTCAGGGTCCTGGACAGGTTTCATAGCCTATGCTGCTATAGACCCATTACTGCTTGCTAAGCTAAGTAACTTAAAGCTCATTCTGCTGTTTTAAGCTTCAGTCAAATCTTCAGATTGGAGAGCAGAGCTTCTTCTTGTGTAACACCTTTCACAGGCACCAGGGTTATGGTACAGCCAGGAAGGTTGTCCAAATTTTTGAACATTTTCTATTCTTCAAACCTTGGGACATCATACAGATGCCAGGCAACTGAAGCCACACCACGAGGCTTCTGACTTTTTTTATTAATCACTATCAATGACATACATATTGCATGGATTTATAATTCTGTAATTGGCATCATTCAAGAAGTAGTTGCCAGTGAGGAATCCTCATGAAATGGGGAATTTTTGCTGGATATTCACCAGATTAGCATAAGACTGAGTGCTGTTTGTGGCAGAAAGTGTTGAAGAAACTCTAAAATCATCCGTTTGAAAGTAGGCAGGAAGAGACAGACTAATAAAGAGACAATAAACAATTACAAGATAACAACAAAATTAGATAAAATAAATGAAAACAGGTTGGATGTGGATAGCTGCACCCTATTGAAAAGACAGGATACATCTGAACACAGAATTTTCCACATACTAAGACACAAAATAGATGGCTCTATTCTATCTCCACAAGACTGGAAAGAATTTTAGGAATTGGAGTAAATGAGCTCCCACTGTGATGAAATCAGTCTACAGTCTTAACTATATAAACAGGTGAAGAATAAAGAGAAATAGAGAGCAGATTTTTACCTTTGCCCACGTATTTCGTGGGATGGTTGTAAAGCTGGGTAACACTTTGTTTTCCATTCTTTTAAAATGGTGTTGACACAACGAGGCAAGGTACAGAAAAAGATCCACCAGTACATTTTTAGGGTTGTAGAAAATACCTTACAAAGAGAATCTCAAAAAACTCTAATTGTTCAGTTTATCAAAATGACAATTAAGAAATGTCTTGACTACTATATAAAGATCTTCACAGGGAAAAACACAGAATACTAAAAGCCTTTGTAATCTAACAAGACAAAAGTCAGATAAATAAGAAGATGTATTCTTAACCACAATGATGATACACCTGTGGATTCTCCAGAATGCCAAGTTTTAAGACTGAGGTTGGCTCCCGTTCTGGGGATGGTAAACTTTGGCTGAGCATTAACAAGAGCACTTGTCAAATGTCAGAATTCAATGGGGATTGGAGGAATGAAGGTGAAATTCAGTGAACACACATCGGGAATCAGACCAGATGATCTCCTTTTGGTAAGCAGTCACTTACATAACAGGTCCATTGACCTCAGGCCCTTTGAGGGGTCAAGGAGTTTGGGGAGGTAGGAGGTAGTTACACATTGTTTTGTTGTAGACTTTAATCGCATGGGGGAAAAAAAACATCAGAAGAATCTTTTTTGAACACTTACTTCAAGCTTTTCCAAGAGAACTTTTGTCAATTTGCAGCTTTAATCTGAGGCTAAATCAGGAAAAATTTGATTGCTAGAATGGATGCTAGTTTTTTCCTCCCTTAGCTATGCATTTCATACCAGTTCTGTAAGACCAACCCCAGAAGAAAATTAATGGTCTGATTATACAGTATTGCACTGTCTCAGGTAACAAACGCATGACAGCTATTTAACCAATACCTGGGTAGCCAACCAGTAAGGGTGGCATTAATGATTTTGCAGAAAGTTAACTAAGTACATCTATCACTTTGTCATGCAGGGTAAAAGAAAGCATCAGGCAAAGAGTAAGAGGGGAGCAGTCTACACTTCCTTTTTTAGGTTCTGATGAAATCTGCTCTCAGAATCAATACAGTTGGAGCAGTGAACTACACTCAGGCTGATTAAATGTAACAGGGTTAGAAAGGGGAGGAGCAGGGCCAGCAACTGACCTGTAAGTAAACAGAAGGAAGCGTATTATGGGTCAGCAATACACCAGGGGTTTACTAAAAGGCTATCGAATGGTCATGCCCTAAAAATCTGCTCCAGGGGCTTAGTCACTCCAGTTATCTTCAACTGAGTGTTTCACCTTGGCCAGTGACAAACTTTGAAAATCCTCCTATTCACACACTGACTGCCCTCCCACAATCAGGTATTTCCAATACCTTCCTAGGAAGGTCCACGCTGAAACTATCCCTCCTTGGGACAGATTCACAGCTGGAGTGAATTAGCACCTTCAACTGTAACCTCAGTTTACAGGAGTTGGGATTGCAACCAGCTGATTTTTACAGCTCCTCACTGCAGTAAGCAAGTTCATATGATTCCTCTCCTTCCTCCCTTGAAGAACAGGCATTGTATAGGCCCTTGTCCATTGCTTTTCCACTTGCTAAGCCTAACAGTCCACTTCAAGGGAGCTCCTAGCACATGAACAGCTCTTCTGATCTTTTTTCATTCTTAAGACAACCTGTTCTTTGCTGAAGCATTATCTTTCTGATATGGCCTGCAGAGCGCTTTTATTCAAAACTGTAACTAGAGTTGGTTGAAATATTTTTGTTTGGAACTGTGTTTTAAAAGGATTTGCTGCTTTTCTAATGTTTTTTTCTGATTTTTGACAAATCCATTTTTACAAATTTTAGATTTTTTTTTTTTTTAATTTTTGCTTCCTTAAAAAGAGGAAAAGTAGCAGAGGAAAGTAAAAGTAAAGAGTAAAACAAAAAGGGTAACACCAGAAATCCAGAACATAGCATCTGAAAGATTCTAAGTTAAAAATAAAGCTTCCCAGGAACATTTGAAAAATAAATCTATCCCTTTCAAAAAAAAAAAAAAAAAAAAAATCTTAGGAGAACATCTCATATTAAAAAAAATCCGTATTCTAATCCATATTCATTGTAATTGCATTAGTAGAATATACACTGAAGTCTGTTTCAAAAGAACTTTATAAATAGTAATCTATAAAGATCATCTACACCTAGTTTTTAATTATTGTGGAACAATGTATCTTTTTGTTAATCCAGGTGTGAAAACAGAAAAAAGAAATATATCCCCATGGTATATTCCTAGAGCTTAAGTCATCTTTTTTTGCTGTTGTTAGCAATTTCCTCCTTCTTTAGAGTACCACATATCTCTTTAAGTAGACAAACTCATTATTTCATATGAATTAATTGACTGGGAAACAGCTTGTGTCAGTTTGAGTGGCAGACAGAAACAGGTTGCTCTCCTAGTAGAGGGCACAAGTAGCACCTCACTACAGCCTGCTCAAATTAATAGGCTGCCAGTTCCACCCTTAAAACTTGGGGGGTGAGCATTGTTGGTTCCGTAGCCTCAATCTGCTGTGCTGCCTATCAAGTGATTAGTAGGTGCTCTCTGGTTCTTCACCTTTACCGTCAGGAAAATCAGTTCCAGAGGGACATATGGGAACTTGCACAACACTGAAGGGAATTCATTTTGCGATGGTCGGTACCACAAATAGCTTTGCTATGGAAATAAACAGGTAGGAGGAAAAATAATAATAATAACTTCATGCTATGGTCTGTACCTCTGCATCAGTGATTTTTGCGTTAGTTCCTCAATCATTAGGAATTTGATTAAAATACTTAAAATTAAGAAATGCTGCAAGGATTAGCATATTCTTTGAACTGTTTAGAAGCCTAAGCACCACGGAATCAGGTTGCTCACGTTGTTAGTGTATGAGGCCTGCACAGGACTATCCAACCAACCAGCTGCGAGCTCAGTTCCCACTCCAGCAAAGCATTTAAGCACAGAGCCCTTAATTGATTCCAGTGGGATTATTTGCTTGCTTATAGTTAAATGCACACTTAGATATTTTGCTGGGTGAAGGGCTAAATTACTTCAAGGCAGTGATCCAATCCACGCTGCTTGGGGCACTCTGAAAAAGAAAGGAATAGTGGTATTTCACACTGCTCATTCAGCTTGTGCTGATTTTCTGTTCTCGTTGGGCCAGATAGCAAGGGGCAATTACTGTCTCACGTTTGTGCAGAGGGTCACCCTGTCCCCCAAGGAGCACTGGAAAGCTGCCTCCAATGCTGCGCGCAGCTGCCCTCCTGCTGCACCCTCATTACTGGGAAACGCAGGCRGCTCCGCTCTAACGGCATTAAATGGGAGTGGAGGCAGTCTTACAACAGGATTGTTCTTAAGCTTTCAGCTGCTGTTGTTGGTTTTTTCCCTCCATGTGGCATGTAAGACCCTTTGCAAAGATGCTTTTTCAACTCATCTGCTAAAAGAAGTAGGCTGAATTGTTTTATGCAAAAACTTCAGGAATCCAAAAATCTCTTGTCTTAACACTGGGGCAGCATAATGGGATCTCCCACCACATTTTGATTATGTCATTAATCAGAACAAGTTTTCCAAGATACATCTGACCTTAAAACAGTAGGAAACTGCCACATGCTTGCTTTCCCCTCTTCCTTTTCAACTTAATTCCCTGCTCAAATAAATAGGATTTCCCCCCTGATCACTCATGCAATCAAAGTAGTACGCCTCCGTCGGGGACTGAGGCATGTGTACTGTACATATGACAAAGCATCTTAAGCCTTTGGGTTGTAAATACTTAAGTCCAAATATTTAACAATACAGATAAGAAAGAGACAGACCATGTGAACCATGGGTCCATGGAGGGACATTTGGAGAGGTATTTCTGCAAAATTCAAGTATCCATTACCTATGTTCTTCTTTGGCCCTGATCTACAATCAGGAAGAAAAGACAAAAGGTTGATTAAAAGGCACTTGGATCAGGAAAAGAAGGAAAAGACTGTGCTTAAAGTGGTGCTGTTCTCATCCGAGTTACTTTTTACCTTCTCACACATGGGCAGCAAATTCTTCAACAGTTCGCTAGATTCCCCCCACCCCTTATCTATAGACTAGTGCTTACCTATCTCACAGAAACTCTGAAGAAAAAGTATTAAGAAATGAGGAGTGCTGACACACGAAAATGGGAGAAGATTTATAAGTGACTTAGATAAGACTAAAGGAGGCAAGTATTAGTTTACGCTGAAGGAGACTGGAGTGGTTATTGATCCAGAAATGTTACATCCTCAGCCGCACTCCAAAGGCTCCAGCCTGTGTCCTGCAGCCCAACACCTCCCATGCCTCCTCCCACCTCTTTCATTACAAAACATGACATTGCATAAATGTGCCCCCACCTACCAATAAAACAAAAGCTATACCACTGGCTGAGAAATTTCTGTAACTTTGATTACCTACAAGAACAGCTCCTCTTTGCTTTGACAGGAAACAGTAACACAGGAAAGCTATCTTTAATGTCCTGGGTAAATCCAACTTCTACTAAGCACACAGCTTCAGGTGCTCAGAAGTTCTTAGCTGCTGTCCTTGGAGAAATCACCCCYTCCCTGGGAGCATACAAGGACATGAAAGTGCAACCGTCTCCTTTGTCAGGGTGTGTAACAGCCCAAATATAAATGAGAATCAGGCTCAGTGATAGTTCTCTACCAAATTAAGGAAACAAAGGAAAAATAAACCTAACACTAGCACACCTCATCACCAAAGCATTGCACAGACCAGCAGAAAACCCACGGACATTCAGATGTCCTGCCATATTTCTTTTCTGAGGAATAGCCTGCTTTAAACAGACGTTCCTACCTCTCTGCACAGATCTGCAGATATCTCAACAGGAACAAAAAAGCATTTTCACATGAGTGGCTTTCTTCTTTGCATTTTAAGAATGATGTATTTCTTGTTCGTTTTATGTGAACACTGAATATTTGGAGGCCTAATACATGCATCTGTAAGGCATCCAAGATTTCTCATGTAATCCTGAAGGGAAAATATACTGATCCAATCACTTTGGTACTGCATCACAGGACACTGAAGAGCAAAGTCAATAAAAAGCATCAGAGCACAAAAAGGCAAGCTGTAATCAATATCTGATCTTGATATGGGCTGTCTGGTAAAAAAAAAAAAATCATTTAAGACTTAAATTTACTTCCTTGTGCACCCTGCTTAGACAGTGAAAAAATTGAGGGGCTATTTCCTAGTTTATTCCTTTATCCTGACTTGTTTTTTTTCTCCTTTTTCTTTATCTGAGAATGCAGGCAAATATTTTGATACTGAGTCAATTGACCAGGCAGAGTTTGGCAAGAGCACAGTAGTCAGTCTTCCATCTTCTGCAAGTCAAATGCTGTTATCCCCAAGTCACCTGCCTGCAGCTATTCAAGGGCAGAGAAAGTCACCACAATGAAAAATTGCCAAGGAAAAATAACCTTGGACCAGCATATCTTAGCAATTCCATCCTTATCCAGAGGGAACATTATAAAGTAGCTACAGCTGCATAAAAAAGTAATAAGAAAAAAAAATAAATTTTACCCTTTCAGTGTTTATTCTTTTAATTAAGCAAACAGTGTAATGCTTGGCTAAGCACAAACCTCCCTAACAATTTCTTCTTAGAGAGTCATTCATCTCTCAGAGAAAAATCTATCACTCAGTGAGTTTAGAGATAACTTAAGCAATAGGCTTAAAATAGGCACTTAACTATCAAGCAGTGAGAAGTCAGACAATTGCCAACAAAAATTTTCTGGAGAATGRTAGGCACATGCTTTGTTATGCATGGCTCCATTTTACTTTGAATTGAAGTTTGACCCTGCTGTTTATCCATCATTTGGCGACTGTAAAAATTACCTTTACTCCTATCACGTTTTAAATTTAACAGCGGCTTTTGTTAGAATTGACACATTTCTGCATTTTTAATGCCTTTGTCTTTTGCCATTTTAGTTGTTTATAAACACAGCTGTATGTACACTTTGTAGATGCTTTCAAGTCTTTCTTTGTACATATTTTAAATATTAAAATTTCACTTCATCTCAAGTCTTTAAACCCTGGCTRTTTACTTTTTCAATTCATTGTACATTCATTGGCCGCACTCCCTGTTGAGTGGCCAAAAAAAAGATGTGACTGTTTCATCCCATATATGAATATGTAGATTGCAGTAGCATCAAGCAGTTTTAATCTAAGTGTAAAGTGCTACACAATGGTTACCTAATAAATTTCTGAGTACCTAATGAGAATATCTGTCTTTCTAGACAAAAAGCTGAAATATTTCCAATGAAGGTGCAAGCAATAATAAATTAAAAATYATCAATAGGAAAGAACATGCAATCCTTTTCCAATGTGACTTATCCCAAGGTTTGTGTCCATGCTAAGGTTTGCAAACCATTTCAGATATGTTAAAGTCACAAATAACGCATAATTGGCAAAATACTAAACAAATAATATAACCCTTGCAAAAAGTAACAAACTGATTTTTTTATCCATCCTCCCCCCCCCAGTTTATGAAACATTTGCAAAATACTTCAGCAGTCTGTAAATGACCAGCTGAGAAGGCTAAGTGATTTTAAAAAATGAACAAAGTACAAAATCGGGATATTTCAGTAGTATTCTTACACGCATCAACGCATTGTTATCCTACAGGTGCTGCTCGGCAGTCCRTTTGCCAAGGGTGGGCCCTGCCAGCACCCCCGCAGGTAATACTCATTCCCACCCAGTCTACCACCAAGCTCAGAGAACGGGGYGGCCTGACAGCAAATCTTGCCAGTAAAACACAGAGCAAAAAAGGCCTTTTCCATGTCCGTTACAACTTGCTGTCCTGCCCTGACCGATGATCCTTCCACACTTGGTAAATATGACAATACATACATGTTTTCAGACAAATACCAACCATATCAGAAAATTTTAACACTAGCTTTTCCAGAGCTTCATGTCTATTTTTCAAATACATTTCAATCCTACTTTCCTTTTCTTTCATGGGGTTCTTCAGTCCTTTTATTTTCTGAAAAAGTCAAATTGCCAAATTCTGCTTCTTCACCTAAAGCTTGAAAGCTAAGCAGAAAGGAACTACAGACACTGAAATGAATGTGCATTGCCAGGAGAAAGAAAGAGGAATCCTTCATGCAGTTTTAACGAATGTATGATCTCTGAACTTAATTCTTGACCAAAATTCCCTCCTCAAATTCTGTGTTTATGTCTTCTGTTTCAAATTAACTAGCTGATGTGGCAAAGGTTTTGTCTGAGAGTTACCAGAAGTTTGGTAGAAAGTGAGAGAGACTCACAAAAACCTAAGTAGACATGGAAAAGAGCTATTAAACTATTATCCTTACAGTATTGGACTGTTCTCTGCAATGTGTTGTCCTGTCCGGTCACTAACATTAGCAGTGATGAGGCTTCCATCAGGTGTCTTGAGAGACCACACCGCTGCCTAAAAAGCATCAGGGAGATAACATGCCAGGGACAAGGTCAAGAAACAGTCAAGAATATTATTATAACTAGAGTCAGTGATACTGCTGATCATTAAAGTTGCCTGACATAGCAGTACAAAACTGCTTTCGGTTGTGAGTTAAACCATTTTAAATGCTCATGAGCACCTTCCATTTTTGAAGAAGCAATGGCCATTGCCCTCTTGCCAGTCATTGTGCTCACTGAGAGGGGTCAAGTCACCAGCTTTGATTGCTAATATCCAGGGGTGCTGCCAGCCCCATGTGGGACTCACCTGAGAATACACACAAGTTTTTTTCAGGTATATGCTGGAAGTGGCTCAAGTCCAGTCAAGCAGAATCAGCCATTAAAATACAGCTTTTTCTTGAGTCGCTAGGCCACAACCAGCAAGCTCTGACTCCTGAGGCTGCTCAGCCTTATCCACCCATGTTTCATATTCTGGTTCACAGCTCCAGCTCTTCCCTCCTGATCAGCCTCATGAGGTCCCTGCCAGTTTCTGCCCCTGGTTCTACCTCTGAAACAACTGGCAAGATACCCATTTTGCTCTTTTTAAAACTCAGGAAACAAAATTTTACATTAAAAGTACATTAAGTTCACAAAGATAAATATTCAAAACTTAATAATACCAGAATTACAAGCTGCCTCTGAAACCTTGTCTCAACCCCCCATGCATTATCTAATGGTCTTTTAATTCCCTGATTGTGTGTTATTTTTCCCATCGGGTCTTGTTATTTCTACTAATGCTCCTTAATATAACTAAAATTGCCCTTTCTGTACTGGTGTTTACACAGTATTTGTGGGACTGTATCTTCAACTCCCATACATCACCRTTGTTCCCATAACTTCTGAATTATGGTACCACACATCACCAGAGACTACAGTCCACAGACTGTTACCAAGTTCCTTCATACCTGTAGACTGGCACATCACATAGTCATTAATCTGACCTCATCATCCAAAATTTTCCCTCTTGCTCCTGTTAATGATTTTGGTTGCTTGGCTGTGAAACCTACCAGAGAAACAAATCAGAACTACAGAAAGGGATCTCTTATCTCTCTGCTCCATGGCATCATGCYCATATTGCTGCCCTGAACTGAAACGTAGGTCTCTGAGGATCAGACCAGTACACATTAAGAAAACTGGCCCCACAGCATCAGACTGAGAGACCACCTATGCCAGCATCTTGCTTCTGACAGTRGCTAAAAGTGGATGGTTAGGGAAGAACGTAAGAATAGTGTTGCTACCTCAYCATGCGCTCCCAGCTTCTGGCACTCTACAGCTCAGTAGCTTTTTAGCTGGAGGTAGTATCTCTGCATTTAATTGCCCATGAAGGATTTCTCATCCATGAATTTGTCCCATCAGTTTTTGAAGCCATCCAAAGATTTGGTATCAAGAGTCTCTTGCAATAATGTATTCCACAGTTTAGTCATACGTTTGGTGAAAAATCACCTTTCTATTATTATTGTTTTGAACTAGCACTCAATTAACTTAATAACTCTTAATATTTTTTTTAATGTGAAAGAGTGAATATCCATCCCTATTCATCTTGTCTGTGCTACTTATAATTACAGATCTCTATCTTCTCCCTCACCAATCTCAATGAGTATTAGTCTATGTGGTCCTTTCCTATACAGAATTAATTCCATACCTTTGATCATGTTGTCTTCTCTGTATATTTTTGCAGCTCTAGTTCACAGAACTCAAGGTGTGGGTGCTCCACAGATTTAGAAAATGGTATAATTATTGCTTTCTTGTTGTTCTCTTAGTTCTTTCCTTGTAATTCCTCACATTCAATTTGCACTTTCGTCTGTTGTTGAAACCACAATTTGACACTTTTCATAGAACCATAACTATTATGAGATCTCTTTATTAGGTGGCCTCAGAACTTACCACTGTGTATTTGAAGTTCAGATTATTTTTCCACAGATGCATCATTTTATACATCCACACTAAACTTCATCAGTCATTCTATAGTCAATATTGTGAGATATTTCTGCACATCTTTGCTGTCAGTTTTCATTCTTATTACCCTATCTGAATGTCATCAGACAACTTTATCTTCATTCCTTTTCCATGTTATTTAAAAATACACCATACAGCGCAGAACCTCATGTGTCTCCAGCAGTGGCAGGTCTCTACTGAGAAAACCAACCTTTACTTCTACCTTGTTTCCTATTCTAAGTTCACATAATATTGCAGTTATATATCAGAGGTCATTAGTGTTCCCAAGGTGCCCTGAGCACACTGTTGTTACATTGAGCACTATAGTAACTGAACCTTTATCCCTTTTCATGGTTTGGGGGTAGCTTCTTTCCATTCCCATTCCACATGACAGCCTAAAGATCCACTCTCTGTTGCACTGTGAAATGCCTATGAACTTAATATAATGTCCATTCTTCTCTGTTAATTTTATAGTTCTAGGGAAATAACTTCATTTCTATAAACTCATTCTGCTTATTTCACAGGAATTATGYTTTATATGACATTTGTTCCACTGTCTTACCAAACAGAAGAGATAGCTAAAAAATATATCCCTCTTTGTAAATGTTAAGTGCATGGCCCTTTAGGCTTAAATCAAGAAAAACAAAATTGTTATGCACTTTGCTACCAGAATTCTTTTCTGCTGGATTACTGTTAGCAGTCTTTCCCTAGCACAAAAATCAGAAGGAAAACATCTCAGCTCCTATAACATCTCAAAATCAACTGTTATTCACAATATACATTTTGCATCAAAGTGTCAATATCAGTGCAAAAAAAGAGTTTTTAAATGCCAGGAAAACTGATCCTTTCAAGGCTGAAGCCAAAACCTTCTCTTAAGATTAATGGAGCTCATCCAGCCTTCTACCAGGAACATATACCTTGACTATGATCGTCATCGTATACCAAAGAGTTTCAGTTGCACAACCTTTAAAGGGGAAAATTGTCATGGAAATGACGGCAGAAGTGCTGGGGAGGAAACTAATCTTATATCCTGGAAGGTCATTTTAGTATTGGTTGGTCTTTGTTAAAAGATGTGGATTCATTAATTCTTTGGGTTCCTTTAGTGAATTTGTTTAGATAAATATCAGCATATGAGATTAACCCATGAGCAAATGCAAATTAGAGCGCACTTAAATATACCAAACATTCAGATTTCTTTTTCAGGCAGTTGGATGAACTTGGTCCAACAATACTTTATCGGCAAGCCATGGGAGTCTAACCACCAAAGCATCATTTTCCTAACACATGCCTGCTAGCCTTTAAAATTGTACCATATAGTAGTTGTCAACAGTACTGCAATGGCAGAATTTAAAGTCAGAATTTGCAGCAGCAGCACATWTATAAATAGTTAACGAAGCTTAAAATGATTAATAGATGTTTCAATGATGTTTCAATAATTGATTATTAATATTGAACCTAAAACTGAATCCAGTGTGCTTATAGACTATAAGAAATTGTATGCCTAAGATACTAGTAGAAGCTAATAACTGTTTATTAACTCTGGAAACTTTCAGTGTGCTGTTTACAGATGGCTTAAGCACTGATATTGAGGAGTTTTTCAAATCRTTTTGCATACACGACATCTTTTAAAAAAGAATTCTTCATCTTAAAAAGGTTTGAAGTGGTGATAAGTTGCTAACCAGAAAGCGCAGCACTATGGGTTTGCAACAGAGCATAACACAGATACAAACTTTCAGAATCTTTGTGAAAATCAGTATCATTCATCAAAGGATACTTGTTTGCCAGCTATTACAGCATCTATGACAAATTTTCTTTGGTTTCTAGGAAGGAAGACTCTGGCTATGCTGTGCATTACAAACTCATTTGTCTTGAATCAAGCCTGTCTCAGGCTCCGCAAAACTGACACAATGCAGAGGAGAATAAACTCTGCATTGCTTTACCTGGTGGGAAAATGTACAATATACACCAAATTATAAAAAAGAGGCCAAAAAGTACCTGTCTACCACACTGTCTAGGAGCGCTGACAGGACAAGTGTCTGTTGACACCTCAGCACCTAGATTTGCACCGCCCAAACAGAGGTAGCTAGCAGGGATTTTGGTGCTCTCTTCCATGGTCACTTACTGAAAGAACAGGTGGAGTGAGCAAGCGCTCATGCTGCTGAGGGAGGACAGAACCAAATCTCCTTCCATTGGCACACTCAGAAATTAAGCATGAGGGGACAAGTGCAGTAAGTGGAGCCCTCTGCTAGCCCATTCCCACACGTAAACTAATGAGCACTTCTACAGCAGGTCTACAGCATCTTCCTATTCCTCTGTCGGTTATGCCACTTAATCCCTTCTTCCGTTTCATGGGGTCAGTCCGAGACTGATCTTCCTTTGCAAGATTCTGCTTTTTGTTCCACTGAACAAGTGGAACTCTAAAGGAAGGGTAGGGCTGTGCCTCTCTGTGCAAGGAGGTTARTGGTACTGACACCCTTTCCAAAGGGCTTTGAGGTCCACCAGCAAAAGTGTATTATAGACCTGGGGGACAGAGTGGAAAAGCCTCCAGAATTGTCTGTATCATTTCTATCAGTAATACCAAACAATAGGACAGTCTATTAAAAAAGTAAGAAAGAGAAAGATGATTGCTTCTTTGTACATCCCATGTTGCAGCTGAGGTAATGACTTTGCTGCCTGTCGGCAGAACCCCAAACTGTACTAAACCAGTTTTGATCCATCTTTTCCTTTCTTTTTTTCTTCCAGCTTGACAAACAGGCAGTAAATATAAATTAGCATTGGTTAGACTCAAAAGTAATACCTGTGGGCATGTGGAAGAAATGACACTAACAATTTGTAGATAGTGTCAGTCAGTTTGCAACTTTCTCTACTTCTTGTTATTTGGCAAGATGGGAATCACAGCAGATTCCAGCAACCAATTCAAACAGAGGTAGGTAGATAGAACAGCAGTCTCTCATCTGTGACTTTCTTCTACTGGCAAGCTAAAAAAATATTCAACTATAACCTTAGAAAACTTCATATTCAGCAGCTAAGCTCTCTGCATAAGACACGCTTTCAAAAACATCAGGTATATCCTGTAGTTATGGAAAAATGGGCAAGTAAACTCTGAATCTAATTCCTTGTGAAAAGCTGTGGGTTGCAAATGGTGACTCAAAAACTTTGGGGAAACTCAATGAGAATATTTGGACAAACAAAAGCTATTCAAGTTCAGCGATGTTCRTGACCCGTGTTTGTTGCTTGTGAGCATCCTGATGGATGAAGTTTTACTCACAGTAACATTTGGGAGAAGCTTGTATTATTGCCAGTGTGTATGCTTGCACATAAATCCGCATGCTAACATGAGGACACATTTGCAAGACAATCTGTTACAGTTTTCCCGGAGAGAGAACAGAATTGATGTAAAATAATTTCAGTGGCCATATATACAGCTTGAGGAGCATGCAGGGAACACCATTCATGCACAGTCCCTAGTAGAAAATACATTAGTTCTCAGAAGTTTAAAGACACAGTGCTGTCCAGCAGAAAATCCTGGTGCCACATTTGCAATAGCCAGTTGCTTCCACAATGACAGGGAGAGGCAGCCAAGACAAAGGGTGGGAGGAGACAGACAGACTGTCAAAATAATCATCTACAGAGGAAAAACAAAAACTTTGGACACTGTAAGATCAGAAAAAGAAAAATCAAATGCATCTCTGGATCTGCAGTAGYGGGGATTTAACGTTGCCAGCCTCTCCATTTAAGCACCCAACTTACCATTGACTAAACAAAAGACCACTTCTGTTCTCTAGGCTGCAGTTTCAGTTCCTCAGTTCCTTTCTTTGGCTGTGTCCCTACTGGAAGATCTAAAAAAACCCACAAACATAATGCAGATCTGGCGTAAACATATGACTATATTTCCATCAAATTAGCCACAGCAGGCACCGTGGGCAAGCTGTTTGGTATCCAGCTCTGCATTGCCTGCCACTGTTCATATTCACTGCAGGATGTGGGCAATGTTCCACCATAAAGATATTTGTGGGTGGCTCCTTGATAAGAATAATCTTTCTTTTTGTGATATGAACCACCGCTTCAGAAAAAAATCATTGGATTTTCTTTTCACTATGGAGATGCGCTTCATATCTCAACGGCAAAGACACCAGAAATATATCTTAGCATTTCCTGGATAGTTTTGCAAGCTGCAATGAGTAAAAGTCCATATCTGAGCCTCACAACAATCCTTCCTGTGGCAACACAGCCACACTTGAAACTGATTTGTTTCATGTTCAGCATGGGCTACCTACAACAAGTTGGCCTATAAGCAGAGCTGGGGATGCACATGCAATTCATTGCATTGCTAGATATTCTGTCTTGATGACGACATTCTCACAGAAGCAATGACTGCCAATTCCCTTTGCAACATCTCTGACCTGAGAAGACATATACTGCAAATGCAAGATGTTTAGCAGTGAAGGAAGCACTGCAGAATGAGAAACATTCATTACTTCATAAGYGATCCTGAGACAACTACTATTGAGAGGTGCTGGCTACTGTGTGGCCCCATGCTCCCCCTTCCAAGCTGGCCGGTCATAAACTTTGTCTTCTTCCTCTTCACTAGCAGAAATGGCCTAGCCTCATACAAAACAGTATCCCAGATCTTCRTGTAGAGAATCCCAGAAGTAATTAAGGATTAGACCTGTGTAGTAGCTTAACACTGAGCCTCCCCTATGAACAGAAAATCATCCCAGTGTTCACCGTAGTCTTTGACTTTCTTGTAACTTCTCAGATCCTTAATCTTGTTTTGCAGTTATCAAAGTCAGTAAGGTATCCAGGTAGATACACTTGCTGTGGTCAGTGGCATTGTCCCTTGAGTTCCCCAAAGAGGCACTCCCCTCCCATAATCACACCATAACCAGAGCTCCAGCCCACACTGGGTGAGGGTTACAGAGGTGGGGAAATGTGATTGTCGAGTTCATATGTGGGGTGTTCTGGCTCTGGGTCAGATGCCAGCGCTGCCTCTGGTGACTTGGCTAATTGATGGACAGTGGCATGCTGTAGTTCAATATGCATGAGTCAAGTTATTAGGTATTGAGACAGGCAGAAAAGAAAGATTAAAATCCAACAAACGTTCAGATGAAAGACAGAGTGCCCTGGGCTTATGTAAGGATGGCAGCATCGGGAATAAATCCAGGGACTGGAGCACTGTGATTTGAAATGGGGACTGAAAAATATTGGCGATAAATCTCATGGTTTTCTTATATAAGATCTAGTCTTCAAAAGGGACAGGAACAGGCTATCCGACCCAGCCAGAAATTTTCAAAATTAATGCCTCCCCTTCAGAATTTGTTGAAGACCATGAGCTGGCATTTTCTTCTTTTGCTTGCAGATTTTTTGAGCTGGTATGAAACACCCTTAGACCAGACTGACACACAGAGGCATACTCATGAGCTAGTGAGCAGAGGAGCATCTTGGAAGAGCAGGCATCCAGGGCCTTTTGTATGTCTGACAGACCACAGAGTTAACATAGAAAAGCCCTGGTATCCCACACTAAGCTGAAGAAAGGTTTAGTGTGATTTGGCTGCATGTTAGGAAAAAAAGGATTTCTGTCCCTGTAAAGATACACATGGGGAGCTGTTCATAACCAATACAAAAGGAATCATCTGCCACCACGCTACAGGAAGAAATCATTGTATCTGATGGCGGAAGGGATACATGAACTGGAATAAGAAACTGGATTTTGTCCCATTTTTCCAGTCCATTATTCTATATTCCTACAGTCATATGACTGAGATAGGCCAAGTAATGACATAGATCGTGGCATAGCCATGCACAGCCTCCAACAGCTGCTGAAAAACAAGACTGCGGGAGCTTATATCAGCAAGAAATGCAGTCATTTAACATCTTTCAGCCAAGGTCAGACTAGACAGAGCTTTCTCCACCAAAAGTYCTAAAGAAAACCTCTTCCTTCTCCACTGGCCTATCTCAAGAGACAAGTTAAGAAATCAGTGATTTCATTTACATTATGCCTATGATGAGACCTTCCATACACAAAATGGCATTTTCACCCTAGCAAGACAGCTGAGCGGGACATCGCCTTGCTTGCTGGAGCCCAGCAAGTATGGGAGACTGTAGAGTGAATTTAGCAGCTAATACACAATATTTCTGAACTTCAGGCTCTTTCTGATACCTCTGCCTCTTAACAACTTTTTATTCATGACAGTATTTCTCCTCCCAATTCAAAAGAGACCATCAACAAAATTTTCTAAGAGACTTCATACATAAAAATAATGCCCTATTTTTAATACACTTAGAACTACAGCACTTCTGACAAGTTTTATTTTCCTTTATACATAAACCATTCTAGTTTGTATCTGCTATATTCTAAGTCTTTTATTAGTCTCCTTTTCCTTATAGTTTCAAGCAATTTACTATGTGCTAAAGGAAGACGAGGTCATAGTCTGTAAATTCCAAAATCATCACAAGTGCCTTTTTAAAACATAAGCCTGGTATTTGATATTCATCAGTACTGCACAATAATAGCTGATTTAAAAGCTAAGACACTTCATTCATGCTAAAAAGAAAAATAATACAAAGGAAATTTAACCATACTTTGTTTTTCAAATGTGGCTACTCTCTCGTTTAATCTTAGGACTAGATAATGTATTTGTGCTGGGATTTCTTATTTTCTTTCACTCGACTTGCCCAACCACCAATATATTACAATAAATTCGATATAAACATCTTCAAGGCCAGGCACTTTGAATACTCTTTCTTTGAGGGTTGTACTTGTAACCTTATTCATTCTTTCTTTTCCATTTAGGTGGACTGGTTAAGGTTTACTCTAAGTTTAAATGTGTTTGTCTAGTTTAAACAACACTTCTGCTTTATTTTAGGGATAGAAAAAAATTCCCTAAAAGCTAGTCTGATACAATAAATATACAATTTATAACTTGCTTTTATTTTTTTCTCTAAATTCCCTCACCCATTACACAATAGCTCTTCATTTGCTTTTCTCTTTGTTCTCTCTGTGCTGCCGTTTAGTTCTCTTTCCTAAGTGAAGCATCAATAATATAGCASCAATGTCTGAGGCAGCGTCAAACCCATGCTATCTGCGTGGGTTCAAAGCTGACCAAAATAAGTTTGCACAAAACAGACTCTAGAAATCGGGTAGCACCGAAGGTAGCACCTTCCTACCTGATAGACCTCCTTCCTAGATGTATTCAGTCATAGCTGTGCAATTTAGCTACTGCCTATAGGACTTTACTGCTTTCCACTTCACATCTCACTGACAAGCCACTCATGAGCCTTTTCTCACTGAAGAAAAAAAAAAGACGATTGCCTTCTTTCTTGCAGATCCCCCCCAGAATGGTGTGCCCCATGCAAGCCCCAGCCACACCTGTACAAAGGTGCTAGGAACAAAAATTTTTGCCCCAGGTACCCCTGCGTGCACGGCTGGGGTTCATTTGGCAAGGAGTGAAAACGAAAGGAGCCAATGCAACACCCCCATCACAGGGTGGCTGTGGAGGGTAGCGCCCGGAACAAAGAGCGGATGTTCACTTATAAACTGAGAACAGTTTACAAACAGATATGGAAAATGCTTAGAAACAGCAACTGCATTGAAAAACAATGACATTTGTAAAACTACTTTACAATTTTTTTTAACGTATCTCCTTCGGCACTTGTCCAGTTTGTAAAATACAGTGATCTGTACTCTAGCATTTCGTAATTTTTTAGTGTAGTTTCCTGCAGATACAACAATACTGATATAATTCCCACTGATACAGTAACAACATATGTTGCCAACCCCATTTATTTTTTTAATGGTTACCAAATTCCAACAAAATCTGACAGCTACACAGAGGACTCAAAAATCATTCTGTTCCTCCAGGTTTCTTGGAAAGTCATAGCCACAYAGGGGAAAGTGTCCTGCAACAAGACACCAGCTTATTACAGCATCTCAGGTACTGCTGGACCCTGGAGACGCCACGTGAGATAAGGTGAAGTTTCTACCAAAGCTGAAGTTTCACAGAATTTACACTCACCCGTGGGACAGAAATCATCGTAAACTTATGGCCACAGAAGTGCTTATTATTATCTCTCAGATATTGGCATCAGCCCCCAACATAAAGGATGTTAATATTATAACATAGACAAACGGTTTTAAGCAGGCACTAGTTTGCTCATCTTAATTTTATGACCAAATTTCTGAGCCATCAGGAAAAACTCTGTCCACCTTAAAATTTCTGGCAATTCAAAAAAAAAAAAAAATCCCACAAAATAGTGGCAGAGAAAAGAGAGTTTAAACCTTATTCTAAATGTAGGGTCTATTACACAGCAGTATAGCTGTGGTTAGGCTGTTATGAGAATACTGCACTCCGCTGCCTGCATATCTTTACATTTATTTAAGGGATAATTTTTATTTTTTAGTGCTGTACTATACAATGCCATAAACAGCTGCTGAGATTAATAACTGAAGTTAAATCAACCTCCAGAGCTGTATAGAGAGAGAGCATACTACAGTGCCACTGAGGGAACCTAATTGTATTTTAAAGCAAACTATAACATTGTAAGAGACAGCAAGATTTTTCTCTGCTTGGGAGGGGAGTGTGCAAATCTGAACTCTTTCTTGAGCTTTCTGGTGACATACAATATGTATTAGATGGGGGTAGGATGCATAAAACCTGAAGTCTGCACTGATTAAGGGACACAGGGAATGGAAAGACTAATTAAAGACTGCTGCATAGTGAAAGCACATTATCTAAAGCTCATTAGATTCCTGTATGGGTACTTTACTTCTGAATGAGAGGGTCCACACAGAGCTGAATGCGTTTCAACTAACGTGGTTTTACATCACACTCTAACTTTYATATCTTGACTCTGCTGGACATGTGCTTTAAAATTCTTAATGCTTCCACAGTGAGGTAAAATAGACATCCAAACAAATGAAGAAGGGGCCCCAAATGCCAGATTACAAGAGACAATGAGGACCTTTAAGAGATAGTAAGAAATCTTGTTAAAGCTCCTAAGGCCAGTCACTTCTAAGCACCATGATGCTCAGCAGCAGCTGACACTGTTTGTCCCACCCTGTTACCCATTCTTTGTGCCACAGCAGAGACTACAGAACAGGCAATGCACACTCACTGCAAAACACAGCCCAGCACATTAACATAAAATTGAAGCAATGATCACCTAAGTTAACATGCTGAGCCACAGCTGCAGCTGCTGTGGCTCTTATTTCCAGTTCCCATGAGATCAGCTGCAGAGGGCTAAAGCTGTCTCTGCCAGTATGAAGGTGAGAAACCTGTCTCAGCCCACTACAGCCCACGGGTCCACTGGAGGATTCAGAGCCCAGCGCCAGGCACGTGCAGCCTTCCCAGTGCTCGCAATAAGCATTCTTACTCTTCGTTCATTTTCACAAATAAATTCAAATGACAAACAAGCCTGTTTGAAAGAGGAATCCCTTTTTCAGAAGGGCTACGACCATTCCTCTCATCTTCAAATTCTTTTGCTTAAGTCCTGCGTGATGTCTTTAAGTTGCGACAGCTTCAGTGGAACATTAACAGCCTTWTACACTCACACAAGGTACTTCATGAAGGCTCAGCATCTTATTTTTGTCAGATTAATTTGTCTTTATTATAATTACATTTAACTGCTTTAGCATCCCTTAAATTCATGCATGTTCATAATGTTTAACTGTGACCAAAAGCTGTAAGATTTGGCAGTTTCAAACTTTTATCACACCTAGAGCACCCTAGTGACATTTCTCAGGGAAAGGAAAAAAGGAGCAGTAGCAGCAAGCAGAGGAAAACCCTGAGCAGAGGGGAGGGGAGGGGGGAAGCACTTAAAAATACAGGATAGAAAATGCACACGATGAAAAGCAGGAAACAGATCTGACAAGTGAGAAGAAAATAATTGCAATCTATTTATAAAAGGCTTACCATAAAAATGATAAAAGGGAAGTAAGGAAATTGACCTAGCGTAAAACCACCATGGTGTAAAGCTGCTCACACAGCCTATGACTTTAGCCCTCCATTATGGGGCTGATGAACTACAATGAGGATTGCACAATACATCATCTTCAACCAAGACCACAAGTTGTGAGAAAGTACCCTGCACTTCAGGAGSTTTGTTTTTGTCAGTTTTCCTGTTAAGAAGTGATAGTTGCTTGCTGAAACTAGGGGGAAAAAAAAAAAAAAAAGCAGCCCTGAAGTTCTTTGCAAATATTTCTGTACTCTGTGAGCTACAGTTAAACCTAAACCTCATCTTTGCTAACAGTACGAAATCCCGTTCCAATTTCCATTGAAATCACCAATATTGCCATTGACTTCAGTGGGTTTGAACTAGGAACAAATGCCTCCAACAACTTTCAAAAAAAAAMCACCCTGGTAGGTTTAAAACTGATACTACCCTCAATCTTCGCCACATTCACCCAAGAAAAAGAGTTTCTTCACCTTCAGAAATTGTCCTACTCCTTCGCAACCTTCAGTTCTCCTTTAATCTATTAAATCTCTCTTGTAAAAAAGTACTTTACACAAACACCTTTATGAGCTGGAGGCATTCTTATAAAGACTTCCAGGATTTAGGGCGCTGTATTGACTTTAAGATGCAAGTTCCAATCCTGTGAAGTTTTCAGTGTCCTCTAAAATGTGAGCACTGTCCTTATTCCTCTTGATTCAATTTATGCAACATTAAATGCTTTCCTGGAATATGGACCTAACAAATCCATTGCTTAGGTTCAGTTTCCATTAAGTTGGAACCTTAAGACCAGATGCAGAACTGGTATTAAATATTGATTTGTTTCACTTTACTAGACCATTTGTGTAATGATACATTTTCAGCTTTGGACTTTGTATTAGAAAAGCTAGTATTTTCATTTGCTTTTTTTAATAAATTTTGTGAAAATATTATAGTGAACATCCAAGGTTCTTCCACACCTAAGGAAATGGATTTTAAGAGAAAAAGCAGCTTAATCAAAAGAGTGTTTTGTGCCATTTAAGAGAGTCACTTTGGCAAGTACAGCGATGAGGTGGATACAATAACCTAGGCTGGTTATATTAATAAATCAATAGTGGTTTTAATAATTCAGTAATCAACAGGACACTCCATTAACTTATTTTGGAAAAAGGATAAATCTCTGAAGTCAAAGTGCAGAATTCAACAGTCTCATTCTTCTTAGCATTTAGCAGTTGTTTTTTGATTTAATCATCCCTTTACAAATATAAACACATTCACTGAAAGAAGTTTCTGCCATGAATCATTCTAGTTACTTTACAAAGAAAAAGAGAGTAATAAAAAAATTCTAGTAATCTAGATGACAGAATAAAATATACAAGGACTCCAAAGAAGTGATTTAGAATAATTTCAAACCTGAACAAAAAGTACATCTGTACTCTGCCCTTTCGATTTTGCAGTGTAACAGACTGCGAGTCATTGCAAAAGCTAGCTCTCCATTAATCCTGTGAGAAGACTCTCTAAACTGCTGATTCCTCTATGTGGTAATTGTCCCATTTGCCAAAATTAGATGAAAAACAATCTGATTACACACCTGTGAGTATGCAACTGTCCATCAAGTTGGCAGTAGTATATATCAATTACTCAAATTCATCTTGGTGTTATGTGCATGGATCACATCGATGCCCTGCATTATCAGGCTGCTTTGGTTTTACACCTGGAAATGAAAGCCATTCCAGAAGTGAAAATGAATAATCAAGGTCAAAAAGCACAGGTAGGATAAAGGACGYTGTGTGCTGAGAGACGCTCATATCTTGGCAACTTATGTGTGCATTGTAGAGAGCAATCAATTCTTCTTTGTTCTCTTCAGACTACAACACTACCGAAGCAGCCAAGTCAGAGATTTGGAGCTGGAGCTATTTTTTCCAGCAATCGTCCTTCAAGCATTTTGAGAATATGAGACTTCTAAAACCAAACATGCTGACTATCTAAATTAGAAAAAGAAAAAGAAATCTTTAAGGAGACTGGGAAAAAAAAAAGGGGGGGGCGGAGCGGATTTTTAATCAGTAAAACAGTCTTCCTGCAAGGATAAAGTGGACAAGGAATGCCTGTGCAGTATCAACAGTCAGCATTTATAAATGAGCCTCAGCTCTCATTGCTGGGACTGTCTTTTTAAAGAGAAAGAGCTGAACCCTGCCTCCCAGCAGGGTTTTTTAAAGAGAAAGAGCTGAGCTCCTCCTCCCAGCAGGGCCAGGAGAGCCAAAGGTACTCCGCATCCAGCACAACCAGCTGCTGATTGTGTCACTGAATTGACACAACCTGCTTCTCACCTGCAGAGTTGTCTGCACACGAGAAGCCCTTTGGGAGCAGCAGACATATAGTCAATGGCTGTGATTTTTAGAGCCATTAGAGGTAGGAACTGGAAAAAATAATGCTAAACCTGAACACATGATGCAATCGGGAAGGGCAGTACAGGACACTGAGACAGTTATCGGACCTAAGCTCCAAAACACCTACCAGCAGTCCCTGCTTGAAGGTGTCTCTACCGGAACAGAGCATCTTTCCCCAGCACCCTCCTGGCATACCAAGCATTGCTGCCTACGGAAATCACAATTTGCTACAGTCACTTCTTCCTAAGGGTTAAATATGATGTTCTCAGTCAACAAAAGCAAATGTTTATGGCCAATATAGACAAATCATGGAAAGGAGTAATAAGCAGCAGTCTCAAAAACAATGCCACAGACGATGTGATGGAGGCTTCCAGATCAAACGGATCTTCTCCACTTGCAGTAAAAGCACATCTTTCTCTACTTCAGCTTCTCTTTTACRCAGCAATCTGTGACTCAAGGTGCGTTGGAGTCCAAAGACAGATAAGTGTTTATTAATGGAGAAGGTAGAGCGTGCAYTAATGACAATTTAAACTTTTTTTACTATATGATGTAAAGAAAAAAATATATATGCTAGTCTTGATTAAACTAAGTTCTGATAACGTTTAATGTAACAAATGAAAATTTAAATCACTCATGCTGTTGTCACTTCAGGGTTCATTTGTTCTGAATACTGTTATTTTTAAGTAGCAGGGTGAACACAATTTAACAGCAAGAGGATTAGTGTAGTCTTGGTATTTGCAAATTGTCAAAGCTAGAAGTATTTGGACACTTAATGCAGTCTAAGAGATACGTTGTCATGTGATTTATTTTAACCAATCATGAAAAAAATGCTGTTTTGCTAAAGATATTAGATTATGTTTAGAGCAAACTCCAAAGTGTTATGTCAGAAATTTAAATTTAGTTATTAAAAAAAAAAAAAAATCACAGAGTGCTAATTAGAAATATATTTGATTAAATCATGATATTTTCATGGATGTATTACATTAAAAAATTGATTAAATTTTCAGAAATATTTTTCTTTACAAATTTACCACTTCTACTGAAATAAATCAGGAAATACCACAAGAGTGACACACATAATGGTCATGTATATTGGTGGGCAGGCATAGTAATACAAACTTTCATAATAAAAAAAATACTGTTTTGCTAATAATGGTTCTAAATTCAGAAACCAGTTCTCAAAAGGATTAGGACCAGCAGTGGTTTGTATTTCTTTGGTTCCATCCACTCATTCCATCTAAACTCATTAAAGAGTAAGTAGAACTGACTCAGTCAGAAATTTAAAACCCGTATTTCTGTCCTTCACTGAAATTGCAAAATAATACTTCCTCTCCAAATCAAAGACAATGTGCTTCCTTCAGGCTGCGTAACTGTACTGTAAGCCTGCTGAAGTTACCAAACTGCAAAGTTGTCTAAGCATTAATAAGATGCAATTTTAGGACAGCATAGCCTAATAATTATTACATTTTTACAGCTTCTTTAACCCGTGCTTTGTCTTTCCACCTTGCTTGTTTTGTAAGAGCCCCTTACTTAAATAAACGGTAGTACAAATGTGGTTTTAGGGCATTTTAATGAGAATAGATTAATGTACGGTTTTCCCATGTTCTCTCTGTTTTCTGTGTAGGAATAGACCAGTGTGCTGTCATTTCCCTGCCRCTTCTTATCTGTAGATGTTGTCATTACGCCTACCTATTGTCAGAGATATGTATTAGTAAGTACCTCATCATAGAGATATCAGCTTTTGCCTTTGATGCTGGAGCAGGCAGTACTGATTTCTATGTATGTACAGCATTACTGTAAAGACTTAGCAAAAGATAGCTACTACCTCACAGAAAGAGCCCTGTGGTTGTGTGAACTTCAAGCTAGAAACAGTCAAGATGCTGACAGCACCTTCCCTGGGAAAACATCAAAGAGGATTTACTCAGCTTACCAATCTTCACCAAAAGAAACTCCTGCAAATTGTTTGAAGAAGGTGTACTCTATGTTAAATAGATTGGCATAAACAATAAAAACAGATTAGAAGGCACTTAATTTATCAGAAGCTTCATGGGGTAAATACTGATCTAATGCCTATTTCCCAGGTAACAGGCAGCTGTCGGTGCCATAGCAAGTGGAGTTGCAGAAACGCAAAGAAATGCAGCTCCTTGCTGGGGCCCGTGGTTCCTCATGCCTTTAAGGTTTTGCTTATCTCTGCCTGCCCTCACACTAGCTTAGCTTTGCTATGTTGTGCATTTGSAAATTGTGACTCCTATCTGTGCCTCAGCTGGTTTTATGTCCCCTAGCCAATTTGATCCTAAGTGTCTGAGTGTGGCATATGAGAGGAGCAATGTGGCAAAGCTTTCCTGCCCAGACATATGATGAAGATCATAAAACTCCACATTTGTTTTATCACATACATGGCTGTGCAGAGCAAAACAGAGCAGGCTAAATTTTTTAAAGCCTTTTCAGTGAAATTTAACTAATATTTCTAACAGCAAAACTCTGGATTAAATTTAAAACTATAAAACTTTCAAACTGGAGAACTTTGGAAAGCAAAGCTCCCCCATAAAGTTCTTGTTTTGTCAAGTGGGCATCTTCCAACAAGAAATAAATACACTGACAAGCTTCTGAGCAGCTCTATTGTCCTGCCCTATACCRATGACTGAGTTATAATGCAATTGTATCAGTGGTAAAACAGCAAGATGGAAGAAGTAAAGATGGCAGCTGTCACATTAAGCACGCAGGTTTACCTTGTGCTGCACACTGGAAGAACATAGAAAATGAGGTGCCAATATAATATCTGCTTCAGTGCCTGCCTTTCACACAATGACAAGAAATAGAGTGTGTTGATCCACAGGAGAAATTCAGAAGTTTTAATAAGACTGTAAAGACTGCCTGGCTGGCACTGTGCTACGTGCACTTCTGGGAGAGTGCTGGCAGCACAGGCTGCTGCCATTTGCATTCAGCTCATAYCTCACCTGCTGGCACCGTGGCTCTCTAACAGAGGTTTTGCCCTCTGACTTCCCTCATTCCGTTTATAAGCAATAAAGACCATTCCTGACACTGAAAATACACAGTTGCTCTTAGAGCGCAGTATTAGTGTTTCCAGTGACACATCCGCTGACCAATTTACTTGTCAAACTTCAGCCAAAAGGCAAAGTTTCATCTGTCTTTGTGATGACACCTGGAGGCTCTGTTATAAAGTATTGGCTCTTTACCCCTCTCCTGGACAATTTTCCTTCTCCTCTTTCCACTTCTCCCAATGACTTCCCATTCCTAAACTTGTTAAAAGCGAGAGTTTCAAAGATTTGTAGGAGACTTTAGAAGGCAAAAGATTAGCTAAGTATTTTGTAAAAACGTCTTCAACCTTGCCACTTTTGGCACACTACTTTTCTCCTGACTTGCTAAATGGATTTGCTCAAATATCAGAAGCACACAGCCCTATTACCTTCTCCTGCAGGACAGTTAGTCTGGGGACAGCTACCCCACTATCTGCACCTTGCCTCGCTTGTTTAGAACTTGCCCAAATATATCTTGAGATCATTTAATCATGCCACATATCCGCACCTTTTATTTGCACAAAGTCTACGCAAGGTTTCAAAGCAGTTTTGTTTTTCACTACTTTGATCTCTCAGTAAACATCAGTCTGATCCTTGATGCCATGTTGGGTTTGCTCATTTTCTCTTTGAATACACTGTTAGCCCACAACACTGCTGAACTGCCACTCTCTGTTGGCAGAGCCTTATCAAAGGAGCATCTGTTCCCAGAAACTGGATTTACTTTTTAGTTAAGGGAAAAATATCCATATGGCTCTCCATGACTCATACAGAATTGTTGTGTGAGTCAGTGTGTAGATAATGATCGCTAACCTCCAAGTTTGGATATTTTCAAAAGTTCTATTGTTCCTGCTTGTATTAGCAAACTCCAATAAAAACTCAAATAGATTCTAAATATTAATAGTCTGTTGAGAAATCAGTGTTCCCTTCCTTCTGTCTTTCACCCAGCAATCTGCACAAAAAAAACTGCAACAGAGTAATTGAAGTAGAAATAGCTGGAGTATGAGTTTTCTTAACAATCTCCCATGTTGCTTTGCATTTTTCCAGATGGAAGAAGTGACAAAAGTAAGAGGGATATGGAAAATAGTGAGCTACATTGCTACTTTACCAATTATAAATATTAATTGCTGAAGTACATTCACACTAATGCCTCCTGGGTCAATTGCAGGGTTTAACCCACTGCCTTACACTGTTACTGTTCTAGCGACCTGCGTGAAGCTATTCATATAGTACAACCAAAAATGGAGAGAAACATCACATGCACCATCCTATTACACGATTCGTCATTATAGTGAGCTGAACTAAGAGTTTGCTGCTGAAAGCAGATTTTATTCTACCTCTCAACAACCCTGCTCTTCTTTCCTTCTTTTGTATTCCTCTTTCTCAGTCTTCCCTGATCACTCAGATCAGCCTTCCCAGACCACTGTCATGCTGGCATTAAAAATATTCTTTTTTTTTTTCCCCTCTYCCAGATTAATTTTTTGCTGATTTAGCCAGTTCTAAACACACAATTAGATAACTGCCAAAGCTGGCAAAAGAAAAGGTGACACATGGCACAGTCTGGAGCAAGGAGAAGAGAGGAAAATAAGATGTTAGTGATCAGCAACAACAATCTGTTAATTTGGATCAAATCCTAACACAAATCCACAGCCTTACAGTTCCTGGAGTCTTCAGCTCAGATTCTCAATCTGCCATGCTCAGTAACCTGCCTTACAAATTCCTGACAGCCCCTGCCCCCCAAAGGTTATACTCTAAACAGGTACAGCAAGCAGCAGGCAGGAAGACAGAGAGGCTACTCAAAACTCATCCAACACTTCAGCTGTAGGGTCAAGAGCAGGATATGGCTTCTTTATTCTCAGATCAGCATCAAACTTTAAAAGACGCTCTGATCTGAAACTTCCAAGGCCTTCTGGTGTGAGTTTTCCCATTACAGGGGTCCTGAYAGTTTCTTGGTCTGACTTTATTCCAGCAGCATGCAGATCTTCAACTCAAGGTCTAAAAGAATATATAAACAAGGTTGAGTCCCAAATWTCAGTTTATATCAGTACTCTTACTGTTCCACTATCCTGATGAGATAAGTATTAGTGAAAAGATGAATCACAACAGAATAAATTCCAACAAAAAAGAATTCCAGATGTTCATAAAAATAAATATTGTTAAGAGTGTACCTTATTAGCACACTAAGATGTAAGGAGGCAAGCAGCCTGGTTCGTAAAAGCCTAAATCAAAAGGCAATCTTTGGTCATGGATCAGCCTGCTAAGAGGTCCATATGCAGAGTAATAAATTTAGGTATAGAAAAATAAGTGTTACTAGATAGATTTCCTATATCATTCCTGCTTCATAAGTTTTACACCAAGAAAAGTGGAATATTTAACCATGAAATATAAAGATGCTATAAATCCTCTAATATAAAACGTGCATGGCTATCCAGCCATTGTTAAGAATGGAAATTTCACAATGCAACACAGCAGCTGTTCCCTTCTTATACAAACTTGTCTGAAACAATGGCCATTGCAAGCAGGAAAGTACAGAAGCCAATGGATATGTCTAAAATAAAAGCAAAGGAGAAAAAAAAAAAGAAAGTGAGCCCCTCCCAAATACCTGGAGATACTGGTACCACCTCCAGGGGACTTCTAGACAAGTGCACTAAAAGAACAGTTACATCATGGCTCAGCCTTCCCTTCATGAAGGTTTAGTTAATTAAGCAGGTTTATTGGCTGAGGGTCCAATTAGGAGCTCAGACCTCAGCCTGAAAGCTCTGTAACTTATCAGTATCCTTGACATACTCTGAAGAAAGTAAGTTCATATCTATTTTGTTGACTTATTTGAGAAACAAGTTCTCTTTCATTTTTCCCTACACACAGAACAGAACATAGCTGTGTGGCAGCTACTGACAGTGACCACACCTACCTCATCAACCTCTGCTAAGCCCAGCAGTAACCAACCCACTATGGCCTTAATAATAATTATAGTACCAACCCACTCTCTAATGCTGCATTGCCAGTCCCACTGCCCCACTAGTCACACAGTTATGTTAATCCATCAGCAACAGCCCCAGCCCTAGCTCAGGTACCCCTTGATACCACAGCCTACAGTATATCATAGTGCAGTAAGAGTTTTACAGTGGCCTGTCTAAACCCAAACCTCCCCAAACCTCTGAAACCATAACCTCGGTGCTGGAACCAGCAGCTCCTGCCAGAACAGAGGTTAGGCATACCTAGATGCCCCTTTTGGAAACAACCCTGAAAATAACTAAATGATCTGGTCAAAAGCAGCAATCCAAATGTACGCGTTAATGCCAGATGACAACCTAGCCTTCATCCAGCCTACAACTAGACCGATRACCTCCGCCAGACAGAATTATGCATAACTGGAATTTCTAATATCACCAGTTATAAAACAATCCATTATTACAGCTGTAATCTGAAAATGCCAGCAGCAATTGATAATTAAGTCTGGAAACGCTATAAAAACTTGTCGTAATTAACAAAGTAATAGGAACTTCAGGTAAGGAGTCTATACCCAACCAACTTGACTATCCAGACTTTTGTTTATGGTTTTAGTTTTAGAAATAAACCTGAAAGACCTGAAATTTGAAAGTTAAAATCTCAGTGTCAAATCCTTCGTTGCTTTTGAATGAATTTATCAGTCTGCTAGCTCTTAGAAAACACCATATTTCTGTTTTTGAAAAATTTACAACTACCCTGGGAGAATGAAAATGTGAACTCTAAAAGGTCCAGCAGACTCATTAAAAATATTGGCTTTCTGGCACACTACCAGCAAGAAACAGCAACACAAGTGAAAGATGTACAACATTTTTAAAACACCATTTCTGCCCCCTCTGTTTTAAACCCTTACTTCTAAACAATAGAGTATCTTCCCTGATGGGCACGTGCAGAAAAATAATTGAAAATCCACAGCCTGTTCTTATGCAGCCCTCCTCTGCAGTATGCTTTTGAGATCAGTATATTTCATCAATGGATACCATTTTTTTGTTACACCTCTCAGCTTATTAGTTTACTAGATGACCACCAAAAGGATATGAAACTTTCCAACTTGTTAAACAGAATTTTTTTTAAAGCCAGGAATAGAAGTATAGCCACAGAATAAGTTTGAGGTAGAAAAAGCAGTGATTTCCTTCTTCTGTGACATATTTATGTGTATTTGTACACAATAACCTGCATGCAAATACTGAATCCACTTATATTCTTTCTTTCTGTTGCGGAAAAAAAGTGTACATTTTCCCCCTAATTGGATTAATAGGTTGATGTTACTAAATTTGCTGTCAGCAATGCATTACTATCATAAAGCAATAGTTTCAGAGACCTGTGAAAACCTGTTATGAATAATTGTATTTTTTTTTCCATTTAGAAACACAAAGAAATCCATTTTGCCAACTTAATATCAGATGAAAGTAAAATTCTCCGCTCAGAATAGAGTCTCCTTCAAAGTGTCTCTCGCAGTATTTTTGACAAGTAGCAATAATTGCTGAGAATAATTTATTCAGGGGGTTACCTATTTGTTCTTTACAAATTCCATATCGCCAAACTGCAATTATTCCCACTAGTAAGTCTTCCATGGAGAGTTTTATGAACACTTATGCAACTGATTATGTGTCACATGAAATTTCCTCTTAAAGCCCCGGGGCACATCATCTTCATCATATGCTGTTGTTCCTCACTTCTGACTTCACTTCACAGCACTCTGTTCTAATTCATTATTATTATTTCATTAAAAATCAAATTTTATTTCTTGCTCTAGCAAATCTCATACAAGAAGCTGCAATAGAAAGGCTCTGTATATAATAGACAATTTTGCACTGGCCCAGGTACTCATGAACTGTGAATGCCAGAGAAGCACAAATGGACTGAGTCTTGCTTTCAGCTCAATGAACAGTTCATGACATGTATTTATGCTGTTGATCAGCCACATTTCTGCATTTATTTGTCATGGGTTTTGTTCTTTAAGGAGCTGAATGTAGTCACATTTCAAAGCTGCTTTCTGTTTCAAATCAGAAAGAAAATTTTAAAAGTTTAAGGGATGAAAAAATCTAAAGAACAGCAGCATGAAGTTGCCAAAGTTTCATTCTGCAAGAGAACTAAATCTCTGTAACTTTCACAAAATTAAGTTGATGCACTTTGGTTCATGAAGCCAGGGTTGGGTGCAGATCGGTGACAGTTCTTTCAGTCTGCTCCTTGTGAAACTGTATTCTTTTTCATGCCACCCCTTTGCCTGGGATAGGAAATCCTTTTCACCATAGCATGGTAGTCATCTCCATCACCATAGATGGAGTAGTCATCTCCATCCACACTGTGTACACAGCCACGTGAAACCCACAGTTGCCATGTCATAGGCATCATGACAGAAGGCACAACCTGTCAGGGATCTCAGCCATCAGAAGGGATCAGGWTGTTGAAGAAAAGTGCAACTGATGGACAGATTTATTCTACTTATTAAAAACATTCAACTAAATTACATAGTCCAATCTGGATCAAATAAAATGAAAACATTCATTTTTAATTCTATTAATTAAAATTGAAAATGTGAGTGAAGACACCTCCAAGATTTGTCCCACTAAATATGTCAGTTTTGGAGGAACTGCATTTTTCATCTGAGAAATCTTTCCAGAAAAAAAAATTCTAGCCAGTTCTATTTCTTTATTTCTCAGTTGTTCTACTCACTGTTCTGCTTACATTCCACTATGGGATTTTTTGTCATTATCTTTGTTTCCTCYGAATTTGTCTCAGTGCTCTTAGTCCCAGCAATTTTAGCATTTTTCTAAGGATAAAGTTTTCAAAATGCCTTGCTTAATGACCAAATYTCATTATCTGGAATTTGGGGTTATACTTTTAAGAATATTTTCTGACATTTCTGTCATAAGAAATTCTGCATTTTCATATTGTACCTGTTTGACTACAGTGGGGGTTTTTCCACCAATGCTGCCAATGCTTGAAGCCAAGCTTCCTTTCATTGTTTCCGCACACGCTCTTAATTTTCTCTCGTTTTCAATTTATCTAATGTTKATGTGAATTTAATCCTGAGGTTGCTGGTATTAGCACCACAAAGTAGTGTACTCCATAAACATTATCATCTAAAGAGACAATGCAAACCACAACAAAAGAAAGYCTAAGAAATTAAGTGAGTTGACTGGATTTCTCTATTATCTGCTTATTGCTTTTCTTCCTCATACTCCTATAGTCTGCAAAATACTTATAGCATTTTTTTACTGAAACTTTTTGAGATCCTGGATGGGGAGTGGAAAGACTGGAATTTATTGTCGCTCTTCAACCTAAGAGAAACTCTAAAAAAATCCCACTGTGATTAACTATTATAATTATATGTCTATTGCTCAATCCTCAAATCTCCTGGGGTATGAAATTAAACAATTTTGTAGTATCTGTGTCTTTGCAACGTCTTGGAAGGCATCATAGAAGACCCTCATGAAAGCACTCCATTCTGCTGTTGTCTGCAGACAAAAGTGGGTAGAGTGAAATCAACATAGGACAAGAACAACAGACAGCAGTGAATACAAAAAAGCAATGTGAAAAGCAACTAGCTGCCCTGTCCCCAAACTGTACATATTGCATTTCAAGAATACTYTAGCAACAGTTTCACTAGATTCAAAGCACAGGGCCAGTTTAGAGGACACTTTCTGCCTCCCCTACACCCAAACCTCAACGTACTGCCCAGCCACAGCACAGGCAGTTCGTATTACCAAGGGCAAGTCCTACCTAACCAAGCTAGTGGCCTTCTATGATGGAGTGACTACATCAGCGGACATGGGAAGGGCTACGGATGTCGTCTATCTGGATCTCTGTAAGGCCTTTGACACGRTCCCCCACAACATCCTTCTCTCAACTAGAGAGGTACGGATTTGACAGGTGGACTGTCCGGTGGATGAGGAATTGGTTGGATGGTCGCATCCAGAGGKTAGTGGTCAATGGCTCAATATCTAGATGGAGATCAGTGACAAGTCATGTCCCCCAGGGATCCGTATTGGGACCAGTACTGTTTAATATCTTCATCAATGACACAGACAGCAGGATCGAGTGCACCCTCAGCAAGTTTGCAGATGACACCAAGCTGAGTGGTGTGGTTCATACGCCTAAGGGACGGGGTGCCATCCAGAGGGACCTGGACAAGCTCGAGAAGTGGGCTCGTGTGAACCTCATGAGGTTCAACAAGGCCAAGTGCAAGGTCCTGCACCTGGCTTGGGGCAACCCCTGGAATCAATACAGGTTGGGGGATGAAGGGATTGAGAGCAGCCCTGCCAAGAAGGACTTGGGAGTACTAGTGGATGAAAACCTGGACATGAGCCGACAGTGTGCGCTCGCAGCCCAGAAGGCCAACCGTGTCCTGGGCTGCATCAAAAGAAGCATGGCCAGCAGGTCGAGGGAGGTGGTTCTGCCCCTCTGCTCTGCTCTGGTGAGACCCCACCTGCAGTACTGTGTCCAGCTCTGGGGCCCTCAGCACAAGATAGATATGGACCTGTTGGAGCGGGTCCAGAGGAGGGCCACAAAAATGATCAGGGGGATGGAACGCCTCTCCTGTGAAGAAAGGCTGAGAGAGTTGGGGTTCTTCAGCCTGGAGAAGGGAAGGCTTTGGGGAGACCTTATTGCAGCCTTTCAGTACTTAAAGGGGRCTTATAAGAAAGATGGGGAGAAACTTTTTAGCAGGGCCTGTTGCGACAGGACAAGGGGAAATGGTTTCAAACTAAAAGAGGGTAGATTCAGATTAGTTATAAGGAAGCAATTTTTCACAATAAGAGTGGTGAAACATTGGAACAGGTTGCCCAGAGAGGTGGTAGATGCCCCATCCCTGGAAACATTCAAAGTCAGGTTGGAYGGGGCTCTGAGCAACCCGACCTAGTTGAAGATGTCCCTGCCTATGGCAGGGCGGTTGGACTAGATGACCTTTAAAGGTCCCTTCCAACCCAAACTATTCTATGATTCTATGTGCACAGGGAAGCTTGCTAGCCCTTTCCAGTGAGCCACTGGTACATCAATGTTATGAATGGAAGAGCAACAGTATGAATCCAAGCCATGGTCCCACAGCACCTTTTAAGACTCACGAGGAAGCTTAATCATGAGAGCTAGGAAGAAATCAAATGTGGAACTATCCATGAGGAAGAAGGACACCTATCTGGAAACAGAAAGAAATACAAAGCTGAATTTCTCTAATACTTTTTCCAGTATAAAAGGATAAAGTTGCTTAGAAGCAGTGGGAGGATGAACTGGAGGGAAGGATAAGTTGGTGATCCAATCAGGATGAGGGAAAGGAGATCTTTTTGATGGAAGCTTCAAACTGTACCTTAAACCATACAAACATTGGTTTGCAGTAACTAGAGCTTTGGGCACTGCTTGACACTATAGTAACAATTTAACATCAGATTCTTGTTCCTTCACAAACTTTTATTCACAGCACCCAATKAAACAAATGACCATACCATCCCATTACCTAAAATCTGTCCCCTAGCTGCCTTCTTGGCTCTTGTCATGAGAAAACAAGAGTAATAGCCCCAAAAAGCAATGCTCACCATATTACTCACTTCAATTCAACAGCCTAGAGCCACGTATTTTACTGCTAATAGAATAACAACACATTGTGTGATTTTGAAGTGGACAAACACTATTTGAAGTGAATAAACACTAACTGAAGCATGGGAAGGATTTGGTTCATTAAAAAAATCATAGCTTTTCAGTTTGAGTCAGAGGAATGCATGTACACACACCACCATAACCAAGGTCACACTATTTCCAGAAGTTTTAGCACCATTTCATACAGCACAATATTCCTTTCCCAGATATGTCTAGTCTGCAGGCAATCATTTTAACTTTTCCTCATGTTAACTTTCTCTTTCTGAAACCCATTGAAAGATTTCTTAAACAAATATCTGACTTTAATCCCAACAAACCATATGTTAGACCCTAAGGGTAGTCAAAGACAACAGCAGAGCTGCCTGAAAAGTTACTAGATCCTATAATCCCCACAGTTGGGTTGCTAAAAGCTGCAGATCATGCTAATTAAAGGAGAAGAGGCTGAGAAAAAGACTCTATCTCTAAGTAAACCTACTACTAACAAATTTTCAGTTTGAACATGCTAGGTTTTTCTAACTAGAGAGAAGCTAAGGTAAAATAAATAGAAGAAATTACTTAAATATAACATTCTTATATCAAATGAATCCATTTTTCCAACTACAATTAAAGTATTTTTTTGTTCCCCAAAGCTATTTTTCACTTTCKATAAACTGCCAGGCAATGCTTAAGGGTCCAGGCTAGAGTCTATGCAACAGCCCAGAGTCTTATTTTGAGGATTTTAAATGAATGCCTAGGCTCCCTGCTAGCTCTCCCTACAAACAAGAGTTTCACCCAACAGAAAATGCTTCAGTGGTGTCAAGACCCACTCCTACACTTGCAGAGGSTGGTGACAATACAGTTAGCACACATATCTTTACTTAGGTTTCCTTCCCATAAAATCAAGAAGGCTGAATCCATCAATGTTTATAAAGGTTGGAAGGATATTTCTGAACATAATATGCTTAATAGATTTATGTCTAAAGCTTTAGCATGTTTGCTTCATATTTCAACCTTTTTCCTTAGAACTTATTATTTTCACTTCATAGGGTTAAGGCTTCAGAGATTTGATGCGGCTGCTAGCATACTAACAGTGTGAAGCTGTGTAGCCTCAAACTGGAAGATGCTATACATCTCATATCCAGAAAAATACAATTGTGACAAACTTCCTGGCAAGCCTCATAGGCCGGGCAGARTCCTTCCCTCTCCCCAGTCTTCCTAAATATAAAGGAGTTGCCACCAGGCACTCAAAGACACTTTTTCCTTCCAGCATTACCAGCCTTTAACCAGTAATCTCATTCACTCCTCAGTCCATACAGTTTCTATAAAAGCATAGCCTGTTGCCCTGTGGACTCGAGTAACTTTTGTAGTGTTCTCCATGGCCCAAGGTTATAAATACACCACAGCCTTCAACAAGTCGTCTTCTGGTGAAAGTAAGCCTKAACTCTAGTTGGATTAAAGGAAAAGAACAAATACTAATATTTATTTTCTCTGTATGAAAAAGAGAATAAACGATAGTAATAAACTATAGGTGATAGGTAAAAAAAATAAAAGAAAAAGCCATACTTGCTCTAGTTTCAGCCTACTTGCTGTCTATGGTTGCATGCATTAGCGAAATCTCTTCGTTAGTGGAACGTGTTTAAAGTCTCCAGATAAGCTGACCCAATTTCATCATTCTTCCTGAAAGCTCCTCATTTCCCCCCCCCCCCTCCAATACGTATTAAGAAAACAGTGCTCATCCCTCTCCCCTAGCTAAAACAGCTATGTCTCACTTTCTTGGAAATGCAAGCATTGATTAGACCTCATGCCCTCTCCTGCACATAACTGATTCAATGAAAAACTTCTTAAGAGAAGGGTAAACACTTCTGTGTCTTCTTTTTGTGATTCACTGTACATCTTTCCATGTAATGTATCTCCAGGCACAGAACTAATATTTTCCAATCTATACATTAGGAAAAACACTTAATATCTAATTGGGATACATGTTCTTAGGTTATAACCAACCTCCTGTCTGAGATCAGACACAACAGTAAGCAACCACTTCAGGCTGACGGTATTTTAGGGTGTTTTACACCTCAACTTCTTTCTCATAATATCCCTTTCCTTCAAACACAATCACGTATCTATAAACATTATCAGCCATGTACAAGCACTCACAAGGACAGGTCTTGCAGAATCAGGTAAAAAGCCCTCAAGGTAAATTGACCCATCCWAAAATTACACCATAGATTTCTTGCATTTCCAATGAAATTTCTTCAGCACATGCCAAGAAGCAAAGCCAATTACCCCATCATTAGTTTAGTACTTGGATAAAGCTACTTGTACCAGAACWAGTTCTCTTACTGCTGAGATCTCTGCACTACATTGTAGTTTGCAGTACAGAAATACCCCTGGCCTGAAAAACACCTATTGAATCAGGTGAGGTTTAGGTTAGTAAAAACCTGTGCTACTTAACTCAGTGGACAGAAAAATTTCATTTCTATGAGATTATGTTTCAGCAGAAGATTATTTTGCTCTTGTTCTCATCCCTCTGCCATTGTGTTAGCTCTTAGCACTTAAGGGGCTTTTTGATTTTTGTTTTGAGGGCGGGCTCTTCGTTTAGCRGGGTGGGGAGGGTGTTTTGTTCTGGTTTTGGTTGTTGGTTGGGTTGGGTTTTTTTCCAGAGTTGGTCATAGGTTGCCAAAGCACTGAATCTTGCATTATTTTTGTTCTTGCTTTTATTTGAAAAGCCGAACTGTGAATTTAAAAGTCTTGTTAGTTCAGCTTTGAAAGACAAAAAAAAGATAATAATCTTCAGCCAGCAAGGAGCTGACTATAGGGAAGATAAAAAAAGTGTATCTGAAACCAATTTCAAAGGTGAACTGCAAAAGTTAAAGAAAAAAACTAAAACAAACAAACAAAAAAATCCTAAGAAGCAGAACTATTACTTTAAAGGAAAGAGTCATTTCAGAYGTTTGAGTGTTGCTCCTGGTTTAAGGCATCTTTTGGTGGGCAGTCCAATGGAAGGACTGCACCATGGCAAGGTRCATGAATGTGTCAAGAGGCACTGAACAGTGTATTTTCAAAGGAATTAATGAAAACGACTTAGTTGTCTCTAAAGAGATTTGAGGAGCCTTATATCTATTTTGAGTAGGTGAGAAGTGCCACCCTCAGACTAGGATGTAGAAGTTAATCAAAATCCCTTTGATGGAGCAGGAAAGCCTGCCCTTGGCTTCAGTGAGCTTTGAATCATGATGACAAGCCAGTAGTCTTCAGTTTTCCATTTCCAATAGCACTGAAACTGTTGCCTACTGACKTAAGTAGTTCATACTCTTCAGGTAGAAGAATGCTAGCAGCTTTTTAAGCCATTGTGATTACTTTCCTCCTGAGTATAATTAATGTGTTTCCATTTGCCATTACTGTTTTTCCTCACATCAAAATGCTGTCATCGTTTGGGAGAAAGAAGGCAGGGGGGAATCCCACTGCTGAAGCATAGGATCTCAGGGTTTCCTTTCTTTGCTTGTTTCTTGATGTAGGTACCAGTGAAGCTCTCATACCCATACCCTTGGTAAGAAAAAATCTTGCAYCCTCCCCACAAATGAATAGAAAACATACAGTTTTGCACAGCAATCTCATTAAACCTATATCCTAGTCCATCCCACTAAAATTCAGCCCAGCTACACCTCTGATATATGGAACCAGGAACAAYATATGCAATCCAGCATTTGGATGCTTGGTTCAATTTTGGGGCACCCAGTACAAAAGAGACATGGAAAAATTGGAGGGAGYTCAGCAGAGGGTCACCAGGGTGGTCAGGACTGCAGCACTTGACCTGTGAGGAGAAGCTGAGCTTGATCACCCCAGAGAAAGGAAGGCTTGGGGGAGYCCTAAGAGCAGCCCCCAGTGACTATGAAGAGGGTGTCAAGATGACAGGGCCAGGCAATTCTATGAGTCTGTGATCCTATGATTCAGTCATTGGACTCTCATCTTTCACCGGTTTCTCCTGACCACATTTCCTTTTCCATAACAGGAGGTAACCATTACTTTCAAGCTGCAATTCTATGTACTTTATAACCTCTTATACCCTCCTAACTTCATTTACTTTYACAGAAAACCATGTTACTATAGCAAGGTGGTAGTAAAGTATTCGGAAGACGATACACGAGTAGTCTTATCCAAAAAATAGCACCAGAAAAGAAAGAAGACTGAGAATACTATATTTCGCAAGAAATTTGAATACTTACTCACCTTTTCTGGTGTAAACACAGATGTGTTAACACTCGAAACATTGAAGTCATTGTAAATTGAAGCAGAATGGTAGTTGATGGAATTGTAATAGGAGGAATCTGGATGCAAAACCCTAAGGCAAAACAACCAAGTTAGATTATATTTCTTCAAACAATAAACAGATTCCAGCTATAACAATCTTGTTTTGGGAAAGGCAACTTTCAGTAGTATACCACCTTGAAGCAAACTGTCAGTATTTCCCTTTCTTGGYTACTGACCAGTAATTTGCCATTGTGAAGGCACAACCCACTAACCCAAGCCAGTAATTTGTCACAAAATATCACAGACATTCTTACTAGATGTCAGCACATGGCCCATTGATTTCATTATTTATGGGTGGAAGCCCCCACCAGGAGAAGAAAAATCCAGGAAGATGYCACATGTCAGACATTGCCCAGGACTGAGCAATTCCCAATAGTGTCATCTTGAAGTCAATCCAGGTTTTCTCACTCTCAGCAATTACAAAGTGGCACTTTCCTCCAAATTACTCATGATTGACTTAAGTCAGTAGTGGATTCTAAGAACATGTCATTATGAGGTCATTCTTCAGCAAATGGATGAAATCTGAAGAGAAACCCTCCTGTGACCCAATCTCTTCTCACCTTCACCCCCCAGAAAAATTCCTATTCATGATGAAGATGGCATCATCAGAAATGGTCTGTGTGGTAAAACAAATTACAGTAAATTACAGGGATGGGGATTTCCTGTTCACATTGCTCTTCTCTGTGGCAATCCTTTTTAAGCAAGTAAGACCAGATCATCACAGGTGATTCAGTGCTTAAAGGTGAAGAGAAAAGCTTAGTAGGATTATTTTTAAAAGCAGCTGTCTGCAATTCCCATCAACTTCAGTGTTCCTTAAAGGTAAATGTTTGCTTAAACCTTTGCAAGAAAGGGTCTGGAATATTCAAATTTAAAAAAAAGTCAAAAAACAGACACTTGCCCTTATTAATGTTTAGCCTAAACATTTATATGATTATGCACATAAGGCTAAGCACTCCTATATCTTTTCAGGATTGGGGTCATAATGAGGAAGCTCACATTAAAATAGTAYTCCATTGAATGTAATTAACTTACAAAATACAACAAACCCCAGGAACAAAACATAATTATGACACTCATCTTCCCCAATTACATCCAAACAGAAAAAAAAATCCTTAAGAATACAATCATTGCACTCATCTTCTCACTTTGAAATACTCCTTCCATATGTATTGGCAAATTAAGCCTGAACAGAAATACAAATTAATGTGAAATTACTTAAAATAACATCACTGAAGCTATTTTCCAAGTATTTTGCTCAGATGCATAACGATTCTGTTCACACAAAAAATTTTGAAAAAATCTTTAATTCTCAGATTGCCTATTTATTATTTTCATAGCTCACATACATAGCCCTGTGTGGTAAACACAYTAATTAAATGTTTGCACCACTATGTATGCAACTAGAATCTAATGAATGTTGTTATCTCTATATAGGACATCAGTACCCAAAATATAAAGTTTTATATTTGATTAGTAGAAGCACATCCTATATACCATCATAGTACTCAGTTTTCCTCTGTTCTTTGACTACATGGTTGTTTGAAACTGAAGACTTTCTGTTGCCCAGTGTAAGTCTGCTCATTATGCCTAAAAATTCAGCCTGAGTATGTGTAATGCTATTGCTTTAATGCACTGTAGAATGAGATTGAACAATCCACTCACTTGCGGTGTGTTCAAGYTGTCAGTAAATCCGAAGTAAATCAGGGAAGGTCATACATCAATACTTAAGTGGAAGATTTATCACTTTTTATTTTTTCCCTGCAACATCCTGCTCTCTTTTTGCTAAAATTTACAYCTCCTGAATCCTGTGTTGCTCTTGTAAATGCTGAAATATTGAGGAGCCAAATTTGAAACTCCCAAAGTATTATGTAGCTCAGCTGTCATTCAGAGCGAGGAGTCATGCTGGGTTTGCCTGCCCACCTGGCAAACACTGAGCAGTCCTAATCAGTAGTGCTTCAAACCAACCTCAATTTTTGTTCTAGGTCACTAGGCAATCTTAGTACCAGGAAATACTGTTCACACTGACCCTGGCTCCTCAGCAGTGACGTGAACAACTTTGTTCAGCGGAAGGCACTGCTGAAGCTCTGAAAGGAGCTGCATTTCATTAAGGCTAACTTAAAGCCAGTGCCAAGTGTCAGGTCTTTAATGAAAGGGTCTTTCAGGATACCTAAAAGTCCTTAATACATCTCATCAGCTGCATTTAGATTCTCTATGTACACTTTTCTGCTTGCCCTAGCTATAGTACCAAGTAAATTTTGTCTGTGAACAGCCTTTYTATACAACGATGGGGAAAGGTGCTATTGGCCTCAGATGTTCCCTTCACAAGTGAGCAGTGCCAGCACCTCTTCGGACCAAGTATGAAAAAGCTGATCGAGGGAGTCCTCCATGAGCCCACGCGAGGGGATGAAGAAAGGCCACAGGCACACAAACCCTCCCTAGCAGTCAGGTCAGCAGCAGTCTGAGATCATAAAGCATGCAGTATAGCTCCAATGGATGCTAAATCTGGGCCCATTTTACTTTCTGACACAAAGCATCTGGCTYCTTAGAGATGTCTGTCATCTGTTAAAGATGATTTTTCAAAAGTTAAAGTGCCGAAGTACACAAAACTTTTTTGTTAGGTGTGGAAAATGTACTACTTTTTTTCCAGAAAGTTGAAGTCTTAAGACTGCATCTTAAGACGCTCTGCAACAAGAAAAGTTTTGGGGATTTTCATTCTGAACTCCAGCCTTGGGACACAGGGATGCTTATTTTTTTAATATTTAATTAGCTGAATTTGAGTGATTTTCAAACAGAACAAGAAAAATCACGTTAGCTGAAATCAATAAGTGATGTGTTGAATGAGTGTATAGTTTGCAACGCACAACGTTTTTATACGTAAATGAAGTTTCTGTTCAGTAGAGTAAATGAAGAGAGATCTACTTAAATCCCAAACATATTTAATTAAAATAAGGTAATTATTGTAAAGCTATATTTGAACAGACAATACAGTTGCAGCAATTATCTGTAATTATGCAGCTCCAATCACAGAATAATAGAGGTTTCAATGTCACTAAGCACAATAAGGATAATTACTCTTTCCATTATTCTGATAGGCACATAATTAGCAACTTCAGAAAAAAAACTTCACGGGGACGTAATAGCCACACTTTAACTACAGGCTGATTGAGAATGATCAAGGTATTCAGTGCAAAAAGGAAAAGCAGCATCCTCAGTTGGTTCCAACCCAGCTGAATTGTCACGTACTTTCCACAGAAGTAGCATTTATTCTGTGGTCACAATGAAGGGACTCAATCATGCTTGAATAAAATCCAATGTTTACTGAACAGTACCTTAAGATAGTAGTATTTAATAACACAATTGAAAAAGCCTTAGAAAAAAACCTGTTCTGGATACCCAAATCCAGAACAGCAGTGAAGCCACAGATTCATTTGAAGATATAAACTGGTTCTTAAATATTACATCCTCAGTCTGAGGAGGAGAAGATTTGAGCCAAAGCATACAGTTTGTTTAAACTTGTAACTGAAAACCAGATGAGAGAGAGACCAGAAACTCTGGTGACAGTACTAAGAGAGGGAGTTTTTCTGCCAGTTTTTCTGTGGTTCACCTTCAGTGCCACACAGTAACTGCTGCCTTACAAGAACGGGTACATCTAAGAGCTAGACATCACCTCACGCTTCAGTCTGTTCCTCGATCTGCAGCACTGGGCATTACCTATTTTGCAACAGACTGAGAACAAACCTTTACTTCTGCTGGCAAGGAGGCATGGTATGTCAYGGCCATACCAAAAAGAATGGTCATGTTCAACCAGCTGGACGTGGCCATGATACCTCCTGAGAGCTGCCAAGCAAGCCTGACATTTCAGCACCCATCACCTCTGTTGACACTACTGAACACCACTCAGATCACCTCTTCCTGCCTGATGGGAATGACCAAGAGATCCCCTCTCCACATACTCTTCCCAGTCACCCATGACCACTGTGGTGCCCCAGCTAACTCTCAGATTGGTTCCCTTGTACTTTAGGCATGTTGCTGACTCATCTAAGGGAGCAAAGTTACCCTGGGTTTTCTGYTCAGTCAAACAGGGAAAGGGAGACATCTCTAGGTGAGGTCTGGTGGACTGAATTACCCCTTAGGAAGGTTTGTCCCACTTCACTGGCTCCTGCAGCTAAACTGCCAGAGGGTAATTCAGCTGCATGCCYGAAGCCAGATGGGATGAGTCTGGACCTAAGAGGAGAGCAACCTTCCTTTCTCTGCTGTCCATCCTCAGGCAAGGATGGCACAGCAAAAAAGGGGCTGCCTGGGCAGGGTTGACATGGCTTCACACTTTTCCTCACCTAGCACATAGTTCAAAGCTTCAGGAAGACTGACAGATCTGCTGCTGTTCCCAAACCCAAGCTGGAAATGTCTTCCTCTCTTCTGATGCCATATCCCTGGGACACAAAAGACAACCCACAGACACCTCCTCRCTCCTTGGCCAAGCCCTCAGGAAAATACAACGCTCTCATTGGAAAGGAGTATCTCCTATCTGTACAAAACTCAGCAGCTACAATCATGGAAATTATTTTCAGGGGAAGTAATGTGGTTTTAAAGTGGGATTTTTAAATGACAGTCAGTTCTAGAAAAAGCCCTGACAAGCTCTCAGATTTTCCCTTTTATGAGTGGTATAATCTTTTCTGCTCGTTTTCAGAACCAGAAGCCCATCTAAGAGTCAAAACAGAGGCTTTCAAGCACAAACATTTTAGAGTGTGAACTGGAATCAAAAATACTAAAAAATCCCATTTTTCTCTCCCTGGCCTAGACAGAAATTATATGCAACAGAGAAAATACATTTGTTGGGGGGGAGAAAGGGTACCACTCTTATATAGTTGAAGTCATAAGACCTGAAAAGATTTATGCTCCATTTTGTATGGTTGAAGGAAGTAAAGGTTTTAGAAGCCTCTTTCCACRTTTTTCCTCAGTGTTTAGATTTAAAAGAAAATTGAGGAAACATAGTGCTTTTAAGAAAAACTGCTGAGACCTTCTGCTAGACTAATGGCTTTGCCTCCACAATATGTATTTGGATTTCAGACTTGACAAATACCACACACTGATTGCAAGGCACAGATGACAGGCTCGCCCCAGCCATGATCCTCTGCCCACAGGCTGATCATCACATATCTGCAGCCCAGGGCCACAGCCTTTCTCTCTCAGTCTGGGATGTTGGCAGTGAGCTAGAGCAGGTCAGYCTGAGTTGCAATCTGATGGCCAGGAAGGTGGCCAGGTACCTCCAGGGACCCAAGGAACATGCTCCAGCTCCCCACTGGGTAGAGCCCCATGGAAAGGCTCAATCCCTGCCGGCAGCTTGTGCTTGSCAGCACCTGCTCCCTCAGATGTCTGGTGTGCACTCACAAGACCTTCATACATGAGGTCTCCTGTGCAGGTAGAGAAGGCGGCTAGGRGGAATCAGGATTTTAGAAAGAAGCAAATTCTTACCGTTAAGCACTACCATTGCTACAGAGCAAAATGCACTAGTCATCTCTTAATGGATTTCAGACATTTTGGACTAAAATGTAGAAGCAAACCAAAATTCTATCATGCACTTGCCCCTCACAACTCAATCCACCATCTCCTCACTAATAGTAAAAACAGGAGCCCTGCAATTTGCCCATTAGGTCAATACTTTTTTGGCAATGCAAAACGAAGGGAAGAACGCTTTCTACATTCAAACAAGGCCCTCTCAGCAAGTGCTTGATCAGTCATTGTGCCATATAAAAGYAGCTGTAGCTTAACCAAGACTACTGACTCCCATGGTGATTAGACAGCATGGGGAGGGCCAAAGTCTCCCAAAGAGACAGTCTGCATCCATGCAGGGAAAAAATGTCCTCAATATGTTCAGAAGCAAAATTGCAATGACATCTGCATGCTACTGGTCAGACTTTGCTTATTACATAGTATAAAAAATGTCTTCTTGTATTAGGTTTTGTGACAGCTACCCATTGCCCCTGTGCTCAAGCACTGGTGAGGCCGCATCTCGAATACTGTGTTCAGTTTTGGGCCCTTCACTACAAGAAGGACACTGAGGTGCTGGAGCGTGTCCAGAGAAGGGCGACGAGGCTGGTGAAGGGTCTGGAGAACAGGTCTTATGAGGAGYRGCTGAGGGARCTGGGGTTGTTTAGCCTGGAGAAGAGGAGGCTGAGGGGAGACCTTATYGCTCTCTACAACTACSTGAAAGGAGGCTGGAGAGAGGTGGGTGTTGGTCTCTTCTCCCATATAACTAGCGATAGGACAAGAGGAAATGGCTTCAAGTTGCGCCAGGGGAGGTTTAGTTTGGATATTAGGAAAAATTTCTTCACCAAAAGGGTAGTCAGGCATTGGAACAGGCTGCCCAGGGAAGTGGTGAAGTCACCATCCCTGGAGGCATTCAAAAAATGTGTGGATGTGGTGTTTCGGGACACGGTTTAGTGGGCACGGTGGTGTTGGGTCGACRGTTGGACTTGACGATCTTAGAGGTCTTTTCCTACCTTAATGATTCTATGATTCTATTATATGCTTGGGTGTATCACAAACATCTCCCCCCGAACTGGATACCAATTGTTGCCTTTTCATTTGTAGCATTACATCACAATAACTGTGCATTCTTCAGAATAATGAAATATTGGGCTAGGAACTTCAGATTTTGTCTACAGCAAACATATACTTTTCCTCTATGTTTGGTCTACACAGTTTCCAGATTCTTGTTTTAATATGTTGGTGCTGTTTGTGCACTTTCATCTAAGAMGACTGAGTTATTTTTCCTCCCAGTAGTGCTTCCTTTATATGGTGTTTTTGTTTTTTTTTTTTCAGGGGGGAAAATGTTGTCACAACTCTACTGATACACATTCTTCACTGGTATGTGAAGTACTTATCTTTCACTTTTTTTTTCCCCAAAAGGCTGTGCTATTGCAGTGCTCCAGTTTTCTTTTTTTTACTTTCTATGATTTTTTACCTAATTCAGTTCTGAACTTTGAACAGTTTTCCATTGGAAGCAGATTCKTATCATTATCTTATCATTATCAGTTCTCTTATCATTATTTGTAGAATTTGTCATAAAGTTGACTAGCTTTGTATGTACAAAAGTTAGTACTCATATCTATTCAGCTGCATTACGTAGATGGCTTTCAATGTCAACACTGTCTTCACCTTTCCCTGTATCTCTGGGCATGTAGTGTACAGACCATTTGGGGTAAAAAAAAAAACAAAAAAAAAAACCACAAACCAAAAACAACCACCACCAAAAAAACCAACACCAACACATTTGTATTGCCCTACTCTGTAGGCTGTTYGAAACCCTGCCACAGAAAAATGCAGCAACAGAGAGCCCTAGAGGCCCTGTCCTGCATTGCACTGAATAACTCCCACGTATATACGTACTTTCACATCCGCAGAATGCATGCCCTATCTTTTCTGTACATCTGATGCACAGAAAGCTTACAAAATACTTCAGACATAAGCTGCAATTATATGGCATCCACCACTTTGTTCAGTTACTAGATGCAGGTTCATTTAGTTCTTTGAAAATGAATGAGGCAGAAGAGTGTTTTGCTTGCTCTTTGTTTGTTTGGAAAGGTAGATGGTGATGTTTGGTGACTGCAAAGGACGGTTCATTGCACTGTTCATTCCTATTCCACAAACAACAGACTTGATTCAATGCCTATAAAGAAAAGTGTCATTACAGTAGATTCTGGGCCTGCTCTGTAGTCTGCTAATTTTCCTAAAATTTTAGGAAATCACAAGTCCTACAATACTTTTTCAGCTCAGATGAGGAGTATGTGGTTGCAGCAACTGCACTCATTAAAATCTTTCCAAGATAAGCTTTAAGTGGTTAGCAGAAATAAAAACGTTTTTTAAGAAATCCCAAACTTGTTATTATATGTAATACAGGCATCATCAGGTACCACTGAAATTTATCTTTCCAAGGTACTGTTGAGCCATMTGGCAGAAGGCAGGTAAAGAGCTTGTGTGAAGGAGCCTGTACCACACTCGTGCTCTGAGGATGAAAACCACTCTACCGTGTGCCTGACCATCAACCGTGACTCTTCCACAGAGCACATCCAGAATAAGAGCTAAAATCTTCCTCCTACTACCCAAGATCAGAGACTGAACTTGCTGTACCACAAACACACAAATATAGGTCTGTTTCACAGGGATTGTTTTATCTCAGATCCTGAAGTTTGGTGATTACTTCTGAACCAGACCTTGCCTTTCTAACAGGACAAGKCCCCGAGCAGGTGTATCCAGCTCAGTGACTGCCCCAGGGCACCTCTCCGGTACTATCCCAGTATCTCTGCGAGCCTCTTTCCCTGCTGCTCCTGAAGAAGAGGGCTGCGAGCATGCCTGCCAGCTCCCAAAGCAACGCTGCCTCTTAGAAAGGGTCAGGATGTCTCAGGCACTCTTGCAATGAAGAGCTAAGCCAAAGGGCAAGGGCTTAATTACAGAACACTGATTTGTTCAGTGCCCAGAGACATAAAAGTGTTTAAATCCATCCCTGCCTGCAACCTCTCCTCAAGGCTGCTCCAACCATGTTCTTCCACAAAAACTTAGATAGGAGCCACACAGAGATCTTTTCTGTGGCATACAGAATTGTTTGTTCCTCATTTTTACCCTACCTGAACAGAAGGGCATATTTCTTAATGTCTGCCAGTTTTTTCCCTTTTTTTTTAAATCCAATAAATTCCATGGTAAAACAAAACTGCATTCACAGCCTTCAGGAAAAATAAAACCATAACGATCTCACAAGGAGGCCTCAACACGATAAGCAAAAATGTTTGTCATTTCCTGACACACTTATAGACAGGGATGATGTGTGTGGGAGAAAAGACCAAAGGACCAAATTCTGGCCATCCTCAAATCTATACTGGATGTGGGATCACAACAATATGAATTGCCAGATTCTTTTCCTGTTTCACTCATATATGTGTATATTAAATTATTTTATAACCTTAGTAAGCTTCTAAGCTACATTCTCTTTTAAATACAAAACATCAATATAGGTATGGTACACCATATGAATCAGCAGGAGAACTCTGCAATGAGAATTATTTGACTGATTATATTATTGATTACATCAAGCCACACACAGATGCAGAAAGAAAACAAAATAAAAAGAGTTCAGATATACAGCCACCTCACCTAGACAGACCACACAAGACATCATGTTTCTGCAACATGCCCCTTGCTTGTGACAACTGAACGGATGCTTGTCTTTAAATTGGCTCTCCTCAACCTTCAGCTGCTGGGGACAAGGTAKTTTGCTGGGATTCTCCTCCTTTGCCAGCCTCCTTCCACTCTGAGGTCAGCTCCAAAGAGGCAGGTGGATTTTTTCCCTCCCCAGCTTTAACCATCCCTTTTCTTCAAAGCCTCTCTTTCTTCTTCACTTCTTCCCCTCCAGAACAGCTACTGTTCTCCTTCAGAAACCACATCTTTCTCTTAAACCTCTCCTGCATTTCCTTCTATTGGCAGCTCTCAGATTGCTAGCCCCAAAATTCAAAAACTATAGGTCAGACTCTAAAATACCATGAAACACCAACTACACAAAGCTTAAAAATAACAGCTGTAGTTTGGGTATGTTTCCTGCTTGCTCTCAATACATGTGCGTGGTTGCTTACAGCACTGCAACCCTCACACCTTTTAGTGAATACAGAGATCTTGGTTGACTACTGCTGCGGTACCCTCAGCAGAAGCCCCCGTGGGGAAATCAGACCCCTTTGGGATTGATAGAGCACCTACGCATAGTAAGAGAGAGTCCCCATGCCATACAGCACCCACAGGGCTGGCCCATCATGAGATGAGAACAGCTTTGAACTGGACAGGACAAGACTCAAACTGGTGATCTACCCATGAAAGACTCCACAGCTTGCTTATCTAGGAGCTAAGGCAGAGCATTGCAACTGAAATTCCAATGACCCGCTGTCATCTGCTGGGCCTCACAGGGACAGAGAGGGAACAGGTTTTCTGGCAGTGTGTGTGTGAAGCTTCCCAGCTTTTGAAAGCTTCATGTGATTGTCAACACTGAACCTCACGAGCTTCCCCAGCCATTTCTACAAAGGAAGAGGGGACTGTTCTGATCCAAAGAGCAATGCTGCTGGCCAGTGGTCAATTATGKTTTTGGATGAAGGAGTGAAGGAGCCTCCTAACTGATCTATTATCCATTCTACCATGTTAAAAAGGTTGGGCAACTTCATGTCCATATGTACAAACAAGGTCTGCATTGTGTGGGTTGGTTAAACAGTCCCAAATATTTGATGCCAAAAAACCTAGGGGAAAAAAACAAACCTCCAACAAATCAGCTTGAAAAAAGGTCAATAATGGTCTGCTTGAAAGTTATAAGGAGTGCCTAAAAATATAACCAAAAAGTGTGGATGCCTTCTCAACATATAAGCACCAGAAAATTATTCACGTGAGTCTAATTACAGTGAAACTGTTTGTATTTATCTAGTTAAAAATAAAAAAAAACAAAGGAAACTCAGAAAAGAGCAAGCCTTAATTCAGTCTGATGTATTTATGTATTTGGGAAAATATTCCTTACAAAACTTAGACTCCATAGTCACAAGCAAAATTAATGCAGAGAAATGCCTGTATATATATGATTCTCTTAAGGAAAAGTAACTTATTTCCAGTAACTGAAGTCTTATTTTTCATTCTGAAATTAATTAAAGGAAAATCCAATTCAGATGTTTAATAATCATAGTAAGCAATGTCATGGCCAAACAGAAAAAGAACATAGTTTTTTGCTGAAAATGTGCCAAGAGGAAATAAACAGCTTTCTGGATAAGTAATAATCAACAGCAAACTGCAGTGCCATTATGTTTTACAAAGGACAGAGTGGAATGTGTGGAAAGATTAGAACAAAAAAATAAAGCAAGCTATAAAAAGCCCAGATACCTGACAGAAGAATGAGAAAAGGACACGGCCCAGTATTCTGCAAAAATGATTCAAATAAATCTGTACTTTGGCAAATAGGAAAAGGAAACAGAAAACATGCAGCAGAATCCAGTTATTTTTCTTTGCTATTTCTTTTGACAGCAATAATATCTAAGGTCATCTCTCATATAAACTTACCCTAAATAGAAACATTTTGCTTCTCTTTACATTGAGATTGGACAGTAAAGTCATTCTAGTTTGTTCATGTGATGTTCTCCTTTGTCTTGTATGGTTCCTCACAAAGTAAAGTAATACATTTTCTAATTAGGAAAAAAAAAAAAGCTTGTATAACACCAATGAGTGTTATAGGTAGTGAAGACAGTTTTACTGGCTTATAAAAATTGAAACAGGAAGACGGCCACAAAAAACTCCATGAAACTTTGCCAATGAGCTCATAATATCCAGAATAATACAAAACTCTCAGGATACTAACTTCAAATCATCATCTCTATCTCCTACTATACCATATTTTTGGCAAGGCTTATGAGCAATGTTTCCATCTCTCAAAACTGTTGGGTTCCCATAACATACTGCCARCCTGCTTTKTTGAAAGAAAATAGCCTTTACAACTTTGACTATTTTTCAAAAGTTTCCATTAGTCTGTAAATAAAAATCACATAGTAGGGGACTTTTACAAGCTGCATAAAGGGTGTTTTCACAGGAATCTTTATACATATATAATTGTGCATATATATACACATAGAATTAGTTTGAAAGCAGTTTTTTTTCTTGAAAAGAAAGGAGAAACACCCYAAATTTTTTCCAGGGGTAGGTGCTATCTGGTTTTGGATTTACAGTACCATTAYCTGAGTTACAAAATATATTAATGTTAGAAAGATCTTGGAGTAATCACCCTAAACGTTTGACTGCAGGTATAAAATACTGTATCTGATCATTTCTATGATATATTCAAGAAATTGTGCCCTACACCTTCTTATGTTTTCCTTTTTCTTTTTTTTCATGCATTGATGATGCCACTAATAATGTCAATAATATTCATGCATCAGTCTCATACAATGTATGTTGCCATGCTCTGTATCATGTTAAGAGCAGGAACAATGGCGCTGATCTCTGGCAAAAGTGTTCTTTTAGCCAAACTTCAGATCAAAATGTTAGCACTTATAATGAAGTACCACCATTAGAATGAAAACAAGTCTAGGTAATTGCCGTGACAATAAGTAGGGTAAGACTGTATTTAATGTCCCCCTTCATTACAAATCCATTTGGCATCGATTCTAATTGCCAACCTATTCTCAGAAAAAAAATTATTTGATGTGCTGGTGGATGTCATATGTGCCTTGTACTTTTATAGCACCTCTATTGTAATTCAACATTAATTATATTTCACATTGATGTACTGCATAATGCTGCAATATGAAATGCTCGCATTTTGTAAATGAGAAAATTAAGCTCACTTTTGTCTGTTCTAATCCCATTTTACCCTTACTAGACTTCAGTACCAGAACTCTCCTCTTCTTCTGTTGTATTATGAAATCCACGAACACATGAAGTACAGCTCTTTCACACTGAAGAGAAAAAACTTTGCTACTCTTTTTCCAACAAAAAAAAATTTGAAAAAAAAAAGCCAACCTAATTTTCATCACTTACATATCATTTTAATATATTTCCCTGCTTTTGAATTCTTACTGGGATCATAAAATACAAGTAGGCAGAAAAAATGGAGCACTAGATTCCAGTCACCACAGATATAGAAATAATAAACATCCATAACAGCAGACTACTGGTGAATGATTTTAAGAAATATGTCACTTCATGTATACYCTGACCTCTTCTCAGTTAGTATGACATTTGCTTGGAGAGGTCTAGTGTTTATTTTCCCATAGCTGTGTTTATCACAGTCACATAGGAAAAAAGAAAAAGACCAACAAAGAAAAAAAAAAAAAAAAAAAGCAGTCAGAGGTCTTTTATCGAGTCATAGACAGCTATCCCTGCTAAAGTGAACCTGAGTGGTATACAATGAGGAAATTAAAAAGGGAATAGTACAGTGGAAGTTACACATATATTTGTGGGACAAAATATTTTAAAATATCAGGACAGTTTTTAAACTTTTTCTGATGTGCCATCGTTGACATACTTCATAAAGAGGAGTCTCACCTATCCTCCACCTCTAGGAACTTGTGTTGGTTGACTTCATTCCACCAGCTGGCCTTTCTAGGGAGCCTGTGCGTGTGTGAAAGCCTTAGGTGCTTAGTGTGGTCAGAGAGGTTGAAAACCCAAGTATATTCTTTAAACAATTTAGCTAAGCAGTCCTTCTGTCAAGTATTTATGTCAAATGTGATGCTTCTCAAATAGAAGCTAAAAAAAAAATGAAGAAACAGAAGAAAAGGGAAAAATAAGAAAGCATAAACAAGAGATGAGCTTTAAGGCCATCTAGACTCCTTTAGTCCGTGAAGCCATTCTTGTCCTACCTTGCTGACCCTTTGAGCTAGGCTCTCCAGAGACTTTCTAGCAAATGAGGCAGACAGATTAATGCCTCCCGTGTGCTGACAAACACTCCCAGAATAGACACACAGTTGGAAAGGACTGTACAAATGTTTAGTTCAAGAAAAGCTTTGGGAAGATCAGACCAACTATTTCTATACCTGTGAGGTGTTACAGCATTTGACTTACTGCAGTTTTAGAGTGGAACCTCATGAGACGTTGCTTGACTCTGTGGAAAGGTTGCCCATGCTAGACCAGAAGATCTGATCTCATCTTCATTAGTGAAAGTGGGAAAACCTACATTTCTACATGCAATTAGTTATCTTAGGTTGCTAGTTGTGTCCACACTGAGGAATCAAAGGATATCATGACCTGCGGGAGACTCCAGCTACAGCACCCTAAGGCCACTTAGGCAGAGAGCGCCTAGATGGGCACTCTGCAGTCTTTCCTCAAGAACTCAGTTGATTTGCCCATTTCCCCTCAACAGAAACAGGCCCTTTCTGTATTTGGTCTCAAAATTGATATAAGCAACCATAGTCTTCATCCAATTTCCATGAAGCTTGCAACCTTACTCATAATTGCTGGAATCATACTTCTTTACAAACTGCTTGGGAGGGGAGGTCTTAATTTTCTAAGGTTAAGTACTTAGGACACTTTAAGATCTACCACACTGACCAGCTAAACACACAGACATACAAAACCCTTCCTCAGTTTTGAGCCTGTAAGGAAAAAACTGTGTAAAGCAATATCTTGGAGAAAACTGGAAAATAAAACTACAGCAGAGGAGAGGAAAAGGAAGAAAGAGAAAGGATGAAAGGGGAGATAACAGTCAGATTGAAGCTTAAGACAGAGTTGTATGTACCTCATTCATTTCTGCTTTTCAAGCAAGGCAAGAGGCCCATACAGCAAGCTCCTCCAGAGCTAGACAATAAGCAGCTATGTCCTGAATTGAAAACCACAGCTGCCTAGCCCAAAGTAATGCCTTGATAAACCATGTTTTTATTCAGTAGCAATTTAGCCATGTCATTGTCCAGCTAGAAGAGAGAAGTAGCAAGGAAGATATTCCTGCTTTTTATACAAACACACACTTCACAACAGCGTACCATATGCTGAAAGTGTCAACCAGTGCCACAAAAATTGGGAACACATTGGGGACATCTCTGGAGAAAAGACCCAGAACAGATGCTGCATGACAGCTGTCTAACAGAAGTTTTCTGAAGCTACTCCAGCTACAATATGTGGGACATTCCTTATGAATCTCAGAAAGTACTAAAAAGTTAAAGTTGAACCTTGGGGCTCCCATATGAAAAACAGATAGGTAGGTGCTTGTAGTTTCCAGGCCACTTTCAAAGAGAACAGTCTACAGTTTCTCAGTAAAGTAAATATTTACTGCACCCAGGAAATATTATAAATAGACTAAAGTGAATAAATTTTTTAATACTATAAATAAGCTTTCAATAAAAACTCGTAACAATTCTCTTACAGTTACTTACACCATTCCTGGACACATTGCTGTTACCATATACTTAAATATAAGGCTTCAATAAAAGAGCCATGTTTCTGCAACTTTATCATACACCTATAAAAGTTTCATGTTGAATTATTAGATTTTTACTGTGATTATAGTATGTACATTACATATTTCTAACAGGCATTACAGGGCTTGAAAACAGGGACAGTGCTTGCGTTCTCTATCCAACACTTCAGAATTAGCCAGCTAACCTTCAGCCAGGTATCTCTGCACATAGGAATGCTGCAGTCCTGAGGTTGAGATTTAACCAAAAACCAAAATCTACAGCCCTTATTCAAAGGACTACAAGTATCAGCATGCCACATACACAGCAAAAATTTTTTATGCATGGATCAGTCACTGAATCCCTAAAGATTTCTTTAGTAGTCTCCCTTTATAGTGAGAATTTCTTATGCCATATCAGAAACCATGACTGTGTCCTGGACCTGTACCAAGCTTCCCAAGCGCAGCAGCCTGCCCTAAACTGTGTATGTACAGACTCAAGAGTATCCTGTGAAGGTCTAATGAGTCTCTACTGCTCTCTCTGAGCCAAAATCAGAGTAGGTTAGCCATCTGGGATACTGCAAAGGGATATAATGTCACCCTCTCAGCCCATTTAAAATTTACTTGACAGTTCAGTTGGGTTTAACATAGATACTATTGTTAAGTTAGCTAAAAATGAAAAAAATAACCAATAGAATACAAATTGCAGAAGTCTTCTCTTAGGGCAGTTTACACTCCTTAGTCACTTTGCATGTAATCAAACTAGTCTTGTCAAAATTTATCACTGAGAATTTGCAGTAAAAATTCTGGTTATGCTAATCTTTGACCTCTATTATCCTTAATAGCATTTTCAGAGGTGCTGCCCTAGGGAGCTGCACAAGTCCTGACATTTAAAAATCAGGTATTTGACATTTGGAATTACTTAGAAGTACCCTAACAGCAGCTCAAAATAAAGGTTGTGTATGYGTGGGTGTGAATGCATGCAAGTGCACAGCTTTTCTTTGAGACACCTCTACCTTTCTTAGTGCCAAGCCTTTTTTCTGAGCCACAATATGTTTGGTACTTGAAGTCCAATAATAGCAAGTTCATGTTCAAGATTCAACCTGCGTCAGTGAAAGAAGGCTATTGAAATGCTAATTGCTTCAAAGTTACACTGTCTGCTGACTGTTCAACTTCATTTACTACACATACTGATAAGCAAGACAGTCCACTGCAACATCTCTGGGACCTTGCAAAGCCTGTTTGGACAAAGTATTAATTCATCAGAAACTGGTCAGTTCTGGACTTCCATTCTTTTTAGCATGTGTCAAAAATAGTATTTTAATACAGTTCAATTCTTGCAGTGGTTTACAAGACACAAAAGCACAGTTATGCCCATTGTAAAAATCAGAAATTCAAGCCTCAGATATATATGATGTGTACAATATCACCAAGCAGATCAATACCAGAATGGGAAGAGAACTTGCTCTCTTTATTCTGACCAGTGTGATATTCAATGAATTATCTTACTATCTCTTTGAGTTGCTCCAAGATTTACCATTGTCAGTGCTTAGTATCCCAGTTTAAAACATCTATTTTAAATGCATTTTATGAAAGCAYAAGTAATATTAACATGAAATAGATTTTTTTTTTGAGGACAGAAAGAGCAATACACTCATTATTACTTAACATTGCTTTCCAGACAGAAGGCAGAGAGAACTGTCTAGCATAGTATTTAGGCTTCTCTTACCAGAAACTCACCAATTAAGATTTCTCTTCCCTGCATAACCCTAAAATTCTTTTAAGAGACACCAGAATTAGCACAAGGTCTCCAAATGGAATCACAATTTATGCTGACAGATACTAAGTTATTCTTGTTTCTCAGCTTTAAAAAATTGTAAAAATTGGAATGGCAACGATAACTTCATATTACATGAGATAAAATGGATTACTATGCTCACATTTGCTCTTCAGAGCATAAATCATAATGCAYCTTGTTTTGAAGTCCCAGTCACGTTAGATCAATATTAGGGCATTGCCTTATATTGCCACATTAGGCAACAAGCATTGCCATCACATTTTTGTCTCTCTACTGTGCTTTGAGATCCAAAGTAAACACAGAAAGGAAGTTCACGTGTAGTACCCAACTTCAGAAGAGGGCATAAGTCATCCCATGCCAAGCTATAAAATATCACAACTGGACTTTTGGTACCCAGATCAGTTAGGTCAAAGCTACCTGGTTTGGTCTGCAGTTAATGCCATGCTGCAGACATACCTGAGTCGTCATTTTACACCTTCAGGCCTTGCTTAGCCRCAGGACAGTGGCTAAGTACAGTTGTTTTAAAGGAAATGACAATGACAGACCCTTTATCAGGCTACAGAAAAACACAGAAAGGAAATAGAGTTGTACCCTAGGTGATCTTTATAGAAATACAGGTCAAGATTCAATAGATAAATTCTTAAAAAGAGAAAAAGAATCACTTTTGTATTTTTTATTGGTTATTTTAATAACCATTGCCTCTGATTACTCCCTGAGACTGGGCTTTTTTCTCATTATTCCTGTGATAAGAGATAAAATAATGCCTTCAGAAAAATGACAATGCAATGGAGCAACTGTACAGTGAATACAGACATTTCCAAAACAAAACAAAAAAAAAGCCCAAATAGAACCTCATTCCTGTCCCCACTTTTTGCTGCTTTATTGAGCCCTATATAGTAAGAAGCACTGAGAGAAAAATGGAAAACACTTTTAAAGGGCTATTGTTGCCAACCTCAATTGAAGCAAAAACAGTATCATTAACAATCCAAGAGGGAAAATATCCAGCTGCAATCAAACACCTTTTCAGCAACCTGAAAGTGAAGCTATTTAGAAGAATGAGAACAGCTGACACTTCCCCATTGCTGTCCCTTGACTCATCTATCTAGATGAGTCATGATCAAATAAATCCACATATTTGCAATGGTCTTTTTTATAAGGCTATGAACAAACTGCATTACCATACGATGGAGATTTCAGAATTCCAGCTAGACCAAAAATTTATTTCCAGTGTCCCATCTATTTTGCAAATCACTGCACCAAAACTCTGCAGCATCCCCTCAGATTCCTGCAGTACTCATTTTTCTGCTGTGCTTCAGTGAACAGTTCACCACCTGCACCTTTCTGCATCAGAATAAAATGAACATGGAGAAAGCTTTCAAATCATCAAAATGCAAAAATAATTTTTCTTTTCCCTCCACCTTTCTTTTACAACCACTGACTGCCCCAGGTGCTTGTAGAAACCACAATATGTTCATCTGATTGCAGTAGTTAGGAGACACGATGAAGCTACAGTCACTGTAGGAGGAAGTGCTTGAGTTTTTAGCTCATTGCCTCTCTCAGCTTCTACTTTTTGTTTTCCTCGCCACATCCTTACTCCTTTCCCTCAGACTAGAACATAAGCACCATACTCTATAGACCCCTCTTTATTAAAAAAAGACAAGAAAATTGTGCATTTTGCACACTAGAATGTCTTGAAACTTTAGTATTCCAAAAATCTATTTGGTGTTTCTTTCCAGGAGTGACGAAGCTGGATCAGTCCACAGTAGAGATGCCTTGTGCATTCACCTAGAGTGGCTGCTAACATCTCATCCAGAGTCTAGGGTTGGCTGTATGGGTTTYATCAAAGCCAGGAAATGCACCTACTCTGTTCCTATAGAATTGAAAAATTTAAATTTAGAAAGATATTAAACATCCAGTCACACTTCTCAGGTGCATTCTGGTCAGAAGAAAGGCATTGTACAAACTATCACAGAAAAGCCAAGTTGGATGTTCTTGGAAAAAGCTCTTGCCGTGCTYACACAATGGAGGAGGCTTTACACTCACCACTTCTTATCACTGTAAAGAGTCTTGCTTGAGAACAGGCACTCAGGAATGGAGGCACAGCTAACAAAAGTATAAACAGATCATACTTTGCAAAGGGCAGAGAAGACCAAAGCTAACATGTAGCCTGAGCCCAGCACTCCTCCAGGACTCTCTTTTCAGACAGAGGAGAAAAAAGCAGGAAGATATTCAGAAGAATACAATCCAGATGCTTTTTCTTAATCAGATTTCTTGCTGGCAGCTTTGTTCGACCACTTAGTAAAACAGAGTCTAGTAATTAGTCACCAGTCTCTGTCTGGCCTGTTCTAAACTGCATTATTCTTTCTTCTTCTCATAACCTTTCCCTAGTACACATCTTCCTTTTTCACATTTATTTAAACAGATTTTATCATTTGCATTCTGGTTTACTAACTCTTCAGAGCACTCTGCACTTACATTTGTATTCAAAACTGCCCTGGAAATCAGCAGGATGCCAGCAGTCTCCACGTCCTCCTGAAAGCGGACGGCATGGTGAAATAACACCACTAACTGATGACACATGCATTCAGAGCAACTGGTGTTAGATGTGACTCTTACCACCTGGTTTTATCCATGAATAAGAAATCAGAAGAATAGCAGTAACTGGCAAATTTTGTTGGTATCATTAAGTTGTGCCTTGAGAATTAGCCAAGCTATAGATATTACACAGAAGTATGTAATTGGTCCTTCCCTCAGAGATATATATCAATTTGATTAGCAGTGAACGCACATTCTTTTCATTAGCTATTACTACCATGTGGGAAAAGGGCCTGCTGTGCACAGGTGGCTTGGACATCCCTTCATGCTTTCAGGACCTCTGTTTATGCCAGTGGGACAGTCTATTAGAGGCAGGGAAGTGATTCAAATTAATTTTCTCTGGGCTAGCAAAACCATTTAATTTAGTCTTGTGAGATAAAACAATAACTTGTAGTAATTAAAGCAGCTGAGACTACAGAAGCTGGGCAAAGGAGTTCAGGGCTCTTTAACAAGATTCAGCTTGGAAGAGCTCTGCTGGCTTTGATTTTACAGCCCCAATGTGACAGAAAAAAGCTACCTTTTATTTACACATGAGCTCCTTTCCTCTGTCCTATTTCAAATGGTTCCTCATCACCACCACCATGCTTCCAACCTCTAGGTTGGAAGCCAACTTTTGCCAGAGCACTTTTTTCCAACCCAATCAGTAAAGTCAACTCASTCTATACTTCTGGTACAAACATAGTAGAAAAAAACATGAAGATTAAGAAACATATACCTGCAGTCACAGTTTCTACTAAAACCTCACCGTTCTCTGAATTTCAAAATAGAGTAAAATATAAAAAGAGCTTCCAAGGCAGAAGTCATCACAGCTAGCCTTGTCCTCTCCTTCTATGTCAAGGTGATCCCCCAGGGCTCAGTACTGGGGCCAGTTCTGTTTAATATCTTTATCAATGATCTGGACGAGGGGATCGAGTGCACCCTCAGTAAGTTTGCAGATGACACCAAGCTGGGCAGCAGTGTTGATCTGCCTGAGGGTAGGAGGCTCTGCAGAGGGATCAGGACAGGCTGGATCGAYGGGCCGAGGCCAACTGTATGAGGTTCAACAAGGCCAAGTGCCGGGTCCTGCCCTCAGGTCACAACAACCCCAGGCAATGCTACAGGCTTGGGGAAGAGTGGCTGGAAAGTTGCCCAGAGGAAAAGGATCTGGGGGTGCTGGTCAAGAGCCAGCTGAATATGAGCCGGCAGTGTGCCCAGGTGGCCAAGAAGGCCAACAGCATCCTGGTCTGTATCAGGAATAGTGTGGCCAGCAGGCAGAGGGAGGTGATCGTGCCCCTGTACTTGGCACTGGTGAGGCCGCACCTCGAATCCTGTGTTCAGTTTTGGGCCCCTCACTACAAGAAGGACACTGCGGTGCTGGAGCGTGTCCAGAGAAGGGCGACAAAGGTGGTGAAGGGTCTGGAGCACAGGTCTTATGAGGAGCGGCTGAGGGAACTGGGGTTGTTTAGCCTAGAGAAGAGGAGGCTGAGGGGAGACCTTATTGCTCTCTACAACTACCTGAAAGGAGGCTGTAGCGAGGTGGGTGTTGGTCTCTTCTCCCAGGTAACAAGCAATAGGACAAGAGGAAACGGCCTCAAGTTGCACCAGGAGATATTTAGATTGGATATTAGCAAAATTTCTTCACCAAAAGGGTTGTCAAGTATTGGAACAGTCTGTCCAGGGAAGTGGTTGAGTCACCATCTCTGGAGGTACTTAAAAGATGTGTAGATGTGGCACTTAGGGACATGGTTTAGTGGTAGGCTTGGCAGTGCTAGGTTAATGATTGGACATGATGATATTAGAGGTCTTTTCCAACCTAAACGATTCTATGGTTCTGCCATCAAAATCCCAAGGAGAAGTAGCCAACATCTGAACTCAGGCCATGGTTCACATGTATTTTCAACGCAAGTATGCAACAACTGCTTTTAAATCTGCAAAATCACAATGTACCCCAGTTCTATGCAGGCCTATATTCGGGCTTCAAAACATATTCTCCGTCTCCACAGAAGTCTCATACTTTTAGTAATAACTCTGAAAAATTATTCTGATTCTAAGTCTAGTATCTTCCACTACTTGTAGTTCTTCTAGTGCCTCAAGCTCAAATTGTCCTTCACCTCTGGATGCATTACAGCCGTTCAACTGATACCAAGAGGATCAATGTTACAGGAGAGAACTGTGGTTGAAAGTATTCACAAAACAGTCCAGCCTGGGAGCTTAGCCTTTAAAGAGGAAGCCAGACATCAGACAAGTAAACTCTAAGTGCTAAAAGGCACTGCAACAAGAACATCCATGCCAACATTTTTTAGTTTACAGTTGCAGTATTTTAGCTTTATGTTATTTTAAAAACATATATAAATATTTATTAAAAAAAAAAAAAAAAAAAAGGTATCTCCACACACAGCAGTCCTTTTTCATACAAAAAAATTTAAAAAAATTATTTAATTGGAAAAACACTTTTTCATGGAGAGAAACTGCTTGGATAAAAATACCGATCAGCCTTGCCTCACCCCCTGCTGCAGCAGAACCCAAGGGGCCAAGGAGGTGGCCAGCTCTTACACACGAAGCCCATTCATTCTCGTGTGTATCTGTGCCAGTATCTCTGACCACGGCTTTCCATAAAGGAAGTCAAGCAAAAATGGCAGGAGGCCTTCATGGATGAACAAGGAGCTCCTGGACGAACTCAAACACAAAAAGGAAGCCTACAGAGGGTGGAAGCAAGGACAGGTAGCCTGGGAGGAATACGGAGAAATTGTCCAAGCAGCCAGGGATCAGGTTAGGAAAGCTAAAGCCCTGATAGAATTAAATCTAGCCAAGGACATCAAGGGCAACAAGCTTCTATAGGTACATTAGGGATAAAAGGAAGACTAGGGAAAATGTGGGCCCTCTCCRGAACAAAACGTGAGACCTGGTTACCCGGGATATGGAGAAGGATGAGATACTCAATGACTTTTTTGCCTCAGTCTTCACTGGCAAGTGCTCAAGCCTCACCACCCAAGCCACAGAAGGTGAAGGCAGGGACTGGGAGAATGAAGAGCCACCCACTGTAGGAGAAGATCAGGTTCAAGACCATCTAAGGAACCTGAAGGTGCACAAGTCCAMGGGACCTGATGAGATGCATCCACAGCTCCTGAGGGAACTGGCGGATGAAGTTGCTAAGCCACTATCCATCATATTTGAGAAGTTGTGGCAGTCTGGTGAAGTCCTCACTGACTGGAAAAGGGGAAACATAACCCCCATTTTTAGAAAGGGAAAAAAGGAAAACCCAGGGAACTACAGGCCAGTCAGTCTCACCTCTGTGCCTGGGAAGATCATGGAACAGATCCTCCTAGAAGCTATGCTGAGGCACATGGAGGACAGGGAGGTGATTCGAGACAGCCAGCATGGCTTCACCAGGGCAAGGCCTGACCAGCCTAGTGGCCTTCTATGATGGAGTGACTACATCAGCGGACATGGGAAGGGCTACAGATGTTGTCTATCTGGATCTCTGTAAGGCCTTTGACACTGTCCCCCAACAACATCCTTTTCTCTCAACTAGAGAGGTACGGATTTGACAGGTGGACTGTCTGGTGGATGAGGAATTGGTTGGATGGTCGCATCCAGAGGKTAGTGGTCAATGGCTCAATATCTAGATGGAGATCAGTGACAAGTCATGTCCCCCAGGGATCCGTATTGGGACCAGTACTGTTTAATATCTTCATCAATGACACAGACAGCAGGATCGAGTGCACCCTCAGCAAGTTTGCAGATGACACCAAGCTGAGTGGTGTGGCTGATAYGCCTAAGGGACGGGGTGCCATCCAGAGGGACCTGGACAAGCTGGAGAAGTGGGCCTGTGTGAATCTCATGAGGTTCAACAAGGCCAYGTGCAAGCTCCTGAACCTGGGTGGGGGCAACCCCCAGTATCAGTACAGGCTGGAGGATGAAGGGATTGAGAGCAGCTGACAATGTGCGCTCGCAGCCCAGAAGGCCAACCATGTCCTGGGCTGCATCAAAAGCAGCATGGCCAGCAGGTCGAGGGAGGTGGTTCTGCCCCTCTGCTCTGCTCTGGTGAGACCCCACCTGCAGTACTGTGTCCAGCTCTGGAGCCCTCAGCACAGGATAGATATGGACCTGTTGGAGCGGGTCCAGAGGAGGGCCACAAAAATGATCAGGGGATGGAAGCCTCTCCTATGAAGAAAGGCTGAGAGATTTGGGGTTCTTCAGCCTAGAGAAGGCTTTGGGGAGACCTTATTGCAGCCTTTCAGTACTTAAAGGGGGCTTATAAGAAAGATGGGGAGAAACTTTTTAGCAGGGCCTGTTGTGACAGGACAAGAGGAAATGTTTTTAAAACTAAAAGATGGTAGATTTAGACTAGATATAAGGAAGAAATTTTTCACAATGGGAGTGGTGAAACAGAGGGGTGGTAGATGCCCCATCCCAGGAAACATTCAAGGTCAGGCTGGAYGGGGCTCTGAGCAACCTGATCTAGTTGAAGGTGTCCCTGCCCATGGCAGGTCCCTTCCCATCCAAACTATTCTATGATTCTATACGCTCCCTGCTCATTCCTCTTTCCTGGACTCAACTCCTTCCTCCTGGAAGGGAGCACCGCTGGGAGAGAAAGCCTCCCAGTGTCCCTGCAAGAGACCCCCAGAAGAGGGCTGATAACCAGGAAGAACAAACCACAGTGACTCGGAGGATGGAGCCAGCTGTGCACTGCACGTGAGGGAAAACAGCACAGGGGATATTTTGGCTTCCCTGAGCGTACCACCTCATTTCTTTCATGCTAGGCAAGGCAGCTTTTAGTACTGCTCATACCACAAGCTGTGGCACAGAGCCCAGTTGCTTAAGAGGCTTCCTGGCTTCCAAAGTACATTTATACAATCCATTTAATGATTTTATTAGCAAATACTCATTTATTAGGAAGTCCTAAGCTAAACAAACAAGGAAGTCATCCTGTGCGCTGAAAAATAAACTCTTTCACAAAACTGAAGCCTCTTAACATTACTTTTTAGCATTAACCTTTTCCCCATGCCATTTTTGTGTTAGAGTTTCACAGTCTGTTCTTAAATGCTGCTGAGGCTTGATGTAACCCATTGAGGGTAAATGAGGGCCATGAAGGCTTATCACTTCGTGAAATGTGGCCTTGAATTATCAGACTATAATGTTGGGAAAGAACGTTGGGATATATTCTAGTGTTTTCTGTGTTCTGCTCCATCTATGACAGGACTGGAAACCAAGCAGAGATACTCTCCATAGAACATTATAGTACTTAAGGTAAATAAACTGAGATAGATAGCTGAATCCTGACCTCCTTTTCTACTGAGTTCTCCACTCCTCTTTTTTCCCCTTTATCAAGACATGTCATTGTAAAAACACCATAATGAGTAAAACTTTTCACATAATATTGTTCTAAAAAGAATCACCTTTTTCATACTACTGTATAGTTGCCTTAACAACTTGATGCAACATCTTATTTAATAATCATTCTCTGCATCCTTTTTAGCATTTTAGTTGTCATGACAACAACATGCATTTTGTTTCAGACCTATTTTCCAACACTCTTAGATATGTTTTGGTTGCTTTGAATGAAATCAGACTCAGTGTCCACTAAAAAGATCAGAAAGAAATCTGATGCAGTGTCTAGGAAAGAAAGCATCTTTTTGGAAAAATGTTCTAAAGCTGTTATATAACACATAACTATGTCTTTCCTGATGTATGTATTATTACTTCAACAAAAAGCTCGATGCAAATACTATATTTGAGAACTGAATGCTCAGAATGGAGCTATATAAATGTCCAACATTCTGTCTAAAAATAAGCAATAGCTATTGATTTAAAAAAAAAGGGAAAGAATAGAGTTGTTTAAACTAAGGTAGGTATCCTTTCAATGTGTAGCTTATAGTGGAATATTGGCTTCAACCTCTCCTGCCCTACAGCTAGGTCAGGTATTTATGTTAGATCAGAGTGCCACCAAAGCACAATAATGTTATTTTGCATTCAATTATAAYATTAATCTAGAATAATTCTGAGCTTCAGTGGGGAAAAAAAAAACAACACAAAAACAAAAAAACACTGTGGCAATCTGATATTGATTTAAACTATATGCTGTAGTGGAGATTTACACTTCTTTATTTTTTGTTATGAGATGGTTGTCACGAAATAGTGAGCTAATGTGCAAAAAGCTACCCAGTCAGTGACACTTTTGCTGTTCAATGTCAGAAGAGAGTTTACAAATTATAAAACGAGATTTGTAATTTACAGTATCACAAGTAGTAAATTCATATTGCTCATATAGAAGAGACTGATCACAAAGTTCACCATGGAAATAATTGTTCATAGAGATGTCAGGCCAAAGACTTGAACAAGTTCTTGTCTCTCTTTCCTTTTTTTTCTTTTTTTTTTCCCCCTCCATTGACACCAACACAAACTTTGTTACCTGGAACCTACCCATTTCATTCTGAAAGGAGTGTTACTACCTCATCACTTGAAGTGCAGACTGCAGAGATCTTTTTACAGTGCTCAGCTTTTTGCAGCTGTCTGATGTAAAATATTTACGAGCTGTGAAAACTTAAGATCATCCCAAAAAGATTTCCAACCACTTCCTATTACAGATCAGAATACACTTTATGCATTTGCAGTCCTTACAAGCATTTTCTCAACCACGGGAAATGATTTAGCTTTCCCTGAATGTTTCGAGCTTCTTTTCCCACAATGTGAAATTTGGAGTCATCCAAAGTGCAACATGTGGTTTCTAGGGTGCAGTAGCTGTAATGGTAGGAATGGTGAAGCACATATGTGTAGTTAGGGAGATAGAGGTTATGAATTTTAGAGATATGAATCTTAATTTCCATTTTATTGCTTCTGTGAATTGGTATCATGTGTGCTGTATGCAGGTGTAGCTTGACTCCCTTATTAACATTTTCTTCAGTTCTAATAAATCCTATTATCCGGGCATCCTACTCTGGATCTGAAGCTTCTCTCTAAACATCTGTCGTGGTTTAACCCGTCAGGCAGCTAAACATCACACAGCCGCTCACTCACTCTCCCCCGCAGTGGGATGGGGAAGAGAATCGGGGAAAAAAGGTAAAACTCATGGGTTAAGATAAAGACAATTTAATAGGACACAAAAGGAAGGGAAAATAATAATAACGATAAAAGAACATACAAAACAAGTGATGCACAATGCAATTGCTCACCACCCGCTGASYGATGCCCAGCCAGTTCCCGAGCAGCGGCCACGCCCCACTGGCCAAGTCCCCCCAGKTTTTTTGTTCAGTATGAYGCCATRTGGTATGGAATATCCCTTTGGCCAGBTKGGGTCAGCKGTCCTGGCTGYGTCCCCTCCCAGCTTCTCGTGCACCTCCAGCCTCCTCGCTGGCAGGGCAGTACGAGAAGYTGAGAAGTCCTTGACTAAGTGTAAGCACTGCTCAGCAACAACTAAAACATCAGTGGGTTATCAACATTGCTCTCATCCTAAATCCAAAACACAGCACTATACAAGATACTAGAAGGAAAATTAACTCTATCCCAGCTGAAACCAGGACAACATCCTACTTCAGAAGTATATAGCAGAAGCAAAAACATGGAAAAGAAGGGTGTTATCTGATTTTTAGAAATATGGAAAAAGAATTTATTTGAAAGAAAAATGCAGAAAAGGCTAGAACACACAGTAAAAGAAGAAGGCATGGAAAGTAATGAATGAATCAGATATCTTAATCTTTTTCTTAGCACAAGAGCTAAGCAAAAATCACCAAAAATTAAAACACAATGTTTTGTCACTTATTTTCAGTGAACTTAAGTAGACTAAAAATTAAGAATTTGGCTAAAGAAATAGCTGCAATTACCTAAACAACATGCAATAAAAAAAATTATAAATCCTCACGCTCAATTGTTAACTGCAAACCATGTGAGATTGGAAATTTCCTACTGGTAGAAATTCCCACAGACATTTACCAGCTTATAGAGAGACAGATACATAAAGAGCATGGCAACAGACAGTGCTAGAAAACTGTGCTTTGTACAAGTGCATAACATGCAATTGAGAGACAATTTAAAGAGAAACTAAATTAACATCTAATTGTTTGGAAAAGAAAGAGTGAGGTAAGAGGGATGTGAAAGTGAGTTGATATAAAAATCTTTTTAGAGAAATCCTTCAGTTATTTAAATCTTGCTGCTTACAATTATAAAGCTACTACATGCAAAATCTGTCCTGATTTATTGATCTTCAATTTACTCTTGACTCTCAAATGCTCCTAATTGTTACCGTTTGTGTTAAAATACTCCAAAGCAGCTTGCTTTTTTCCCCTCAACAGTATTTCTTTTGTGTGAATTAAGAATTTATTTAGGAAAGAGATCAACATGAATGCTTATTATTAAGAAATGCAGTTGCTCTAATTATGTTTTAAAGGAAACATAAATGTTCATATTCTTCCTGAGCTTTATATTGGGATAARAGGTAATTGATAAGAACCCATATCAGTACAAATGCACTCCCCTCCTCCTCAAATACCTTTGTATACCCTTATTTTTTAAGTATCAGCATTCTGTGCTGTTACTGTTTTAGCTATATGATAACAATATTTCCCAAACTCAGTTTTCTTTCATACCATCAGTATCAATGTCCGCTCAGACTTCCATTTAGCATTTCAAGTAAGCACTACTACCTTTTTAGTTTATAAAGGTACAAGTCTCCTTCAGTCATCACTTCTGCAAATGAATTCATGGCATACACCATAATAAAAGGAAAATATTAGATATCTTATTTTTATATTGTTAAGTTTCAAATATGAGCACTTTGCTTGAATATTTGTCCTCTTGCAATATGAAATCAGCTTGTCTGTCTTGATCAGTCAAAAAAAAGGAAAAWAAAAAAGGAAAAAAAAAGAAAAACCTCTACTTTTTCATAAGTGCTAGCTTTTCTTTGCAAATCTTTAACTTTTTTATGAAATAAAGCTGAAATACAAGTTACAGCTACAAAGTTTTTCTCTGGATTTTATTAGCACTAATTTATTATTTTTCAAATATACTCCCTTAACATACTTCGAGAGCATTTAGTTATTAGAAGAAAATCTGCAGTATCTACTAATATTTTCTACCCAGAAGTATTGGAATCCTGCTTGAAGTAGGTTTGCAGAGCCTGGTCTCTTAGAGTAGCCAGCTCTGAAACTGGCCTTTAAAAGTACCTGACAATAGCTTCTTGCATTGCTTTTACAATGCCAGCCTGTTGACTGGAGCATACCAGATGTTGGAGAAGGGAATTTATTTTTAGATATATCTCGTTTTATTTCATCACATAACAAACAGAACTGAGAAAACATTAGATAAAAAAAATAGACAAATTTAGAAAATCTTAATTATCTGTAAGCACTTACATATGTCTGTGCCTGTGGGTGCTTTCTCTATGTGGAAAGAACAGACAGGGCATCACTTCTAAGAATAAGAGGCTAACAGTCCTGCCTCCTACAACACCCTAGTTAGCTTTTAAGTGCTTATTATCAGAACCAATACAAAGCAATTGGAGGGGGAGGGACAACATGAGTAGGTGAGTCCATTACAATAAATAATTGTAACCATTCAACAGCATAGCTTGACTCTATAGTAAGTCTTCCTCTCAAATTCCAATCTCTGGATTTGAAGCATAGCACTGGCCAGTCAGTACTAGCACAGCTCAGAAAAAAAAAAAAAAAAAAGGCAAGTGGAGTGGCTCTAGGAAGTAGCTTCTGCAGCTTCCTAACCTTTGCAGATGGGGTAGGTACCCAACAAGTCTTAAGGAGCTGCCTACAGATTTGCTGGGCTATTCTAAATTGCGTCAGCCACAATAAGCTCCACGACAGATTGGCAGGTGGAGATTGCCAGAATGCACCAGTGATACAGCAATAACCCTTCTCTTTCCAACTCTCCCTGACACCTACAGCTCACTGGAGTACACCTCAGTGACAGAAAAAAAAAWTAAGTTGCCTGCTTAGCCAATCTTTATGGCAGCTTTTTGCAGCGTACAACGAGCCTAGGAGGTACCAGAGGCTGTCCCTTGAGGCAGTTTCTCAGTAATGCTGCTCTAGAACTGCTCAGCCAAACTGCCGGGGAAATAAAAGCATACAGTTCTATTCCCACTCATCCAGAACAAAACCAAACCAGTAAAATCCCAAAGGCCCCTAGGTTCAGGTGATGGCAAGACATGCCTTTGATAAAGGGAGGCAGGCATTAGCATGTGTTGCGGGTAAGAGGAAAGAAAAAGGCCACTTTATGCCTGCGGAAGTCATCCAAAGAAAAGAAGGTATATGTGGGACAGAGTCCATGTCATATTAGCCCCTATAAATGACTCCCAAAAGTGAGAACAGAAAATACAAATATTGAGAAGGGGTAATAAAGGGATTTTCTGAGCCCTGTCCCAGCATCTACTTCTGTGTGTGTTGTGCAGCAAAACCCCATCATTTCCASGCAATGTCCACAGCAGTATCTCTGTCAATCATAATGGACCATAAAACACAGCTCCTGGTCACATCTTTTCCCAGACAACTAGGAAGTTAATTTACTTACTTAGAGTGACAGAAGTCTTTCTGGGGCAATTTGCTTGCATTATTTGTAATAATGCAGAACACCGTTGCACCCGGTTACTGCTATTTCCATGGAAAACAATAGCTCTTGTTCGCAGTGAGCAGAGCCAACATTATTATTATGCAGAATCACATTCTGTGTCATGGCAACTGGGAATTTAATATCATAGTGCTGCCTTTTTCCAATGAACCGATTCGTTGCTTTGATAGCAGCGTTAATTATACCATTGACAGAACTGCAATTAAATTAACATGATCACAATTTATCATTGACCAATATCAAGCAATTTACTTCAGACAACTGCCAATTAGCTGGGTTTCCAAAAACACCCTTCCAGAGACATGATTTGCAAGTTCAGCTGTTAATCTGATTGAAGTGCAAACAGTACTATCATTACTTATCCAAATGTTACATGGTCTAACAGGTCACTGCTGCCCTTCGGACATCTTGGGGTATTCACTGTTTACCTTTAAGCAGATATGAGGGGAAAGGGTAGAATGAGTACTATCAGTACCACCTCCTTTAGAAAAGCAAAATATATCCCCACTTACATATCCAGCCCTTGGCATGTTTTACTGTAAAACACTGCAAGAGTTATGGGGAAATGAATATAATCTTGCTGATCAAAGACCATACAGCAACTCACAGGGAGTATYCTGTTCAGTATTTATTTTGACCCTAAGTCAAATTGAAAGGAAATTTTACAAAACTTACATGGCTTATATGGCAGAATTTTTTCAAAAGCTAAAAAATTTCTATCTCAGAATAGTGAGTTTTACTGCTTTCTGCTCTGGGTTTCATTTTTTGTAATTTTGTTCATTTATAAGATCTTTGGGGAGATTCCAGAGCCATCCTTTCTGCAATATATCTAAAACCTTAATCAATAATTGGATTTATACTTCCTGTTTAGAAGGTTTTCCCATACTTAACTGAGCCCTTTATATTTTAAACTGTTTAAACAATCATTACTAATTTTTATTTTTTTTTTAAACCCAGAGCAAGTAAGCTTGGAGTATAAAAACATCTGTTCCCTACAGCGAACCAGCATGACTGYGGCACTGGCAAAAAGTTCTGCCCGATGTGAGAGTGCCTCAGTGTCCTGGGCCAGGCAGGCAGCAGTCACCTCTGTAACATCATGTCAACACCCAGACACGAGCAGTATCTTGCATTTACTTGAATGAGCTAGGCAACACTGCAAGCAGAATAAATGGGCTCCAAAAGAAGTTACACCTAACGCATGAGGACTGGAAGAATTAGACTTAATTTGTGATCTCTATGGAAAAAGAGGAAGTTAAAAAATGGAGCAGTTTTGTTCCCCRAAAAAACATTTGCAGTGATGTAAGCTGGATCAGAGCTAGCAAACTCAAAGACTTACTCCACAGTCTGACCTTTTAATTTTTTTTCTGTATAATTTTCAAATATTTACAGCACTTATCCAGTTTATGTCTCCTATTGAATAATATCACAGCACAGTAAGGCACATTGTAGTTATCAATATAGAACCATATCTGCTGTAGATAGTCACCTTATATAAATATTAGTCTGAAATTTAACACACACAGGTTAGGACTGATTCTAATACAGAATGAGAAATTTTTAGAAAAGCTAGTGAAGCCCCTGGATTTCACCCTMCTTCGAAAGTTTCTGGGAAAGCAAAGCAACAACAACAACAAAAAAAAAAACCACAAACACACAACAACAAAAAAACACACACACAAAAAAGAAACCACAGAAGACAGAGTGGCAGAATGTCTTGCAAAATTTACTAAATACATTGCTCCTTTTTAATAATGAGAGGATAATAGTACCAAAAAATTGTCTGGTGCTTTAGCAATCTATAGGTAATAGATCTGTTCAAGAACACAAAATTAATTTGACAAGTCCCTTCATGGCAACAAGGTTCTCTCTTTTTATTTTATAGATTCCTTTAAAAAATAAATGAATAGATAAACCCATGCTATATACACTTCTCAAAATTTTCCTGCAGTGTAAAGCAGTATTGAAGAGCAAACCCTAAATGCCAAYGGAGGAGGTTACACCTAGCCCATTGATAGACCCACGAAATGTTTAACTTTCACTCTTATATGCCTACATGCAAACATATTTTTTTGAATTTGCATTACTGATAGCATTCTTAAAATACAATTTTGCACATGTTCCTCCCCTTTGCCCTTCTCCTGTTACCCCAGTGCACACACATCCTACTTCTCTCCTCTGTCCCAATTTAAAAACTCACATGAAAGAGCAATTATACAACATAACCTCAGCAACAGTGTGCAGCTTTGAACAACAATCCCCATACTGCAACAAAATGAAAAGCAACAGCATTTACAAACGCCATTTTTCCCAGGGCTGTCTTGCTGCCCTGCATCACCCACTAACCTCAGGGCTGTCTTGGCTCTCCCATGAGCTTGTTCTCCTTTCCAGATCCCACAAGCATTGAATCTCAGCAGTTTTCCTCCCTCTCCTACCCCCCACCTTCCTTTCCTGTGGGCTGGGGGAAGAGGGAAGGAAAAGCCCTTCCCAAGGTCCAGGGGGAGGTAGCTGAAAAGGCACTGCCTTTCCTCTTCATTTCTCCCTAGGATACATGCAGCACCCCTCTTCCGTGAGAGGCCTTGAAGCAAGGCAAAGCAGTTTCTCTCCCATGCAGATCAAATATCAGAAACTAATCTAATTTTACTCTTAAATACAGGTTCTTCTATTTTGAATGATACCTTTTAGATGAAAAGCAAAGAATATGACATCGCTAGGTTGACACAGGCAACARAAGAAAGTATTAACTCCTGAGGTTTGGTTATTCATCCTGGGGGATTTCTGTTTACATGACCAGCTGACCTATTGCGTTTCACTCAACCTAGAAGCAGCACAAGGCAAATGTGTTCCATAAGGTTCTTCATCTATTTACTATGGTCAATCTGAGAGCATGTAAACTCGTGTCTCATGTGAACAATGTAAAGTCTCCAATACAAACTCTGGAGAGGTTGTGGACAGTCCATAAAGTGTTCATTTCTCACACTAYTAAATATTAATAGTATACCAGTTCACAGGAATTGTCAAACTTCATTGAGGAGATGAGGACAAAAGACATTACCATTTGAACGTGATGGATACTATTCAATCATGGCTAATAASTGATGCAGTAACTTCACATTAGTACTGTCAGCATTTAAGTGGAAAAAATCCACTTCAAATAAAGTTGGCTATTTTCACATCCCAGACAATTTCATTCAGGACATTGCACCAAAGTTATAACTACACTGAAAGCCTTGGGACTGTGGGGAGACTAACCATAAAGACAGCGACAACAAAACTCCTAGAGCCCATGATCCACAGGAATCTATTTAGTATCTCCAGCATTCATAACACTCTGAAAGTACTGACTACACTTTGAGCCACTTTACAGCTGAGAGGACGACCTCAGAATCAAAAGGAATTACTCACTTGAAAAAGGGACATTCAAACGGCTGATGTTTCAGAGTATAACTTGGTGGGAAGTCCCATTTGGGCTSTGTGTCTGTGGAAACAAATGAAGAGAACAGCCAGTGTTAGTCTTGTGTACTTGCAGACATGAATTGAGAGCTTGTTCTGCTAAGTGGTGCCACTGAAATAAACTATCTGTAAAGAAAAAGTTGATCCGAAACCCACTGGCTCTTTCCTGGAAGCCTTTCCACTGACATTAAGAGACATGTTCAGGCCACAGCCTCATGCTATTAAGTACAACTCATTAAGATCAAAATCTGATCCAAAATATAGCAATACAGACAGGAACAACTGTTACCTCAACAGATTACACATTCATCTTTCTGTGGTTGAATTGTGTATTCCTGCTGTGAGCTTTGCAAACATTTATTCGGTTGGTATTTTTATTTTCTTTTGGCATTAACCAGTGTGTCACTTAACTTATCTTTCATCTGGCACACTGGCATGAAAAACAAATAAATACACCTCCAAGCCTTCGAAAACTTCTGCAATTTCCTTTAAAATGGAATCCTGCTTACAAATGAAGCTTTTATTCCAGCGACTGTCATCTACGCTAGGGCTAGCAAAATTATTGCCCCAAATAAATCAGCAGCCTGAGGTAGGCAGTCTTTTTTCCTGTTTGCCACCTCCACCTCTTGTAAGCTATTTGTTCATTGCATCTGTTCTTCGGCTATGTGAGACTGTTAAACTACTTGTTGGCAAAATATTTTGATGGTCGATCATACATTCTTCCTTGGCTTTGGCTGGTCACACTAGGGTAACGTAATATTCCTTTGCTCTCTCATACAGATACTTCCACAACAGAGAACAAAGAAAACCTGCAAACTGACGCTGGTTAACAAATGATATACTGTAACTCCCAAGTACCACTGTAAAGACAAAGCAGTTTCCAAAAATATTCACTAGCAGCCTGGCCACTTGATCAGTTCTTTAGAAAATGAGTGTTCAAAACACTTTTTCCAGCTACCTATGGTCTTGCGCTTTAAAAAATACAGCAAACAAAAGGCAGAGGCCTTAGCTGAAAACACAAGTCTGCTGTAACAAAGACTTATATGACCTCATCTGCTCTGTATATGTTACATTGCAAAATGGCTAGAAGTACAGAAAAAATGAGAAAGTAATCTACAAGCTCATTAACGTGTTTTTCAAAAGATGCTGACATATGCTCTCATCCATCCTTTCAATTGCAGCAAAGGATAATTGTGTAAGAAAAGAAACAATCAGGAGGAAGAGGGGAGGCTGTATTTTTCTGTTCCTATCCATCTTCTGCTCCAGCTCTTCAGCACATCCAGCATCGATCTGCATGTTCCTCAAGGAGCCTGTCATTTATCTAATAAAAGGTGAGATTCTCATAATGCCAGTGGAGCTGACTGGGGCAGTGCTCCATAAAAAGGCTCACTGAAGTGAACATGGCTATTTGTACAGCAAGGCAGTGCCCAGCAAGAGCCGAGGCTGACGCAATATCCAGCATTAAAGCATTGCCTTTGGTCAACAACTTCCCCAGCCAACTCAACTCACTGGCATGTGAGTGTATTCTCAGGCCGAAAGTTCTCTTCCGAAGCACTGGGGTTTTGCCCATTTTGTSGGACGTTTTTCTGTTGTTTTTAAATCTCTTGAAATGGGCAAGTTCTCTAACATTTAGTGAGTTTAGCTGAACTGCTTACCAGACAGTACAAATCATTCAAGRATGCATTCTGTTCAAAGGTGAAGTAGATTTCAGTCAGTACAAAGGGCATAGGGTGCCTGGGAGGCTCATTTGGCAACAACAGTGATGCATGACATTATTCAGTAAAATACATCTTTTCAATTAAAATTTTATCTACTGGAGGTTTATTTAAGTTACACCAAACAATTTAAAAATCTACAGCTCAGTGATGTGTCAGAGAATACATGCTCTGTTATTTGCAAGCTGTTAAAATCACTGGTCCAGATGCTTCCTTCCATTTTCTGCCATAAATGTGAAGCAAAGTCATTGCAGCCAGGGGAATTATCCCACTTCTGTACTGCTGAAATTGAGATCAGGATTCAATTCATTATTTGTCATTAGCAAAGAGGAGGAGGAGGACCCATGCTTTTTCAAAATAATAAACAGTGACGAGCACAGTGCTCCATAACACATCTATTTTTATTTTAAATGGTTTATCCATGGCTGAAGAGCTTGAAGAAAATTAAGTTTCATCAAAAATCCTATTCATGCTTTCCAAACTGGAATGAATAGTCTGTCATTTTACTTATGCAGCTCTTTCAATTCTGTGCTTATGGAACAGTGGTTTTCTGATTTGTTTCTTCCAGTGTGGGCTACTGATTGTGTGCTGCAGTTAAAGCCTCTTCATCTTGAAGAAAAGTTATTACTAATGCATTGTGGGATGCCGGAGCTACTGTTGAGTGTCCAGTAGCTTTAGCAGTTCATCAGACTGAAACTAGGAACACACAGCGGGTGGGACATCTGCCTGGAAAGCTACAATAGCATCAGTCAAAGATACACACACAAATTATAATAATGACTCATTATAAACTCTTTGTGCCTCTAGAAGAACACACATATCACAGCTTGCCATCTTGTTATCATCAAGAATGTGAAAATGCTGCTTAAAAATGGGTGAAATGTACGTTCATGTAAACATCCATATTTGTAGGAAAGGAAGAAAGCGACAATTAAACTATATCAAAGTAGGGACAAAACACACAACACTGATGAAAAAGCCTCTTGGAACTATGCACATAGCTCTTTCCAAAAAGTCAGAACAAAAGCAGTTCTTTTTCTAAAGCAAACATGGGAACGTGGAAATCCATTTGTTTTTAAGGGAAGGGCAGTTATGCAATTTTCAGTGGCCATAGGAAAACTATGGACGATTTCACTTTATATACTTTTTCTTCTTATATGACCAGGATTTTGCATCCTCTAGGTCATCGTATCTGTTGTTCAGGGTTCTTCTTACATGTTATATTAAGGTCTAAATTTAAGCCCATCTAACCTGTTTCCATTCAGGACCTTTTCTCTTTGCAACATTTGGGAGTGCATTCTAGCATGCTGTAAGAGTTTGTGAAAGTGAGGTGAGCCACAGTCCACAACTGCAAGCACGGGATTTAGAACAACTTTGTATTACAGAATGGATTAATGGTGAAATAACAACTTTGATAAACACTTGAATGATAGAAGGTTCAATACTTAATAAAAAGCTGAAAGGAACCTTTATTGACTGGAGGACAGAAGGGCAGAGAGAGAAAATTCTGCCTTATGCATCCCTAAAACCCTTTACTCTCAGCCTGAACTAAATCCAGGAATATAGGACCATGAAGTCAAGAACACTTTGAAAAGTATCTGGCAAGCATATACCCTGTCCTTAATCAGGTCCTTCCACTCTCAAGATGGAGAGTGTTAAATTCTGACAGAACACTTTCTGGAAGTTTATCCAAAATGTATACTTTACTGGGGACTACAGCTTTGCAAGGAACTGATTTCTCAGACATAGTGAACAAAAGAAAATGTGGAAAACAAAAAATGATTAACCTAAAATTATATTATTTGAGGCAGCTTACACAAAACACCGAGTTTTGGAAGTGAAGTGCTAGTCTTCAAGGCATCATTTACAAAACAAAGTTTTAGCAGCAGTCTATCCTCTCTGACTCTGCCCCTCACCAAGAAGGTAATGTCAAAGGGTCTCCAACTCTGCTGCTGATATCCTATTAGCAACAGAAACATTTAAAGGAGCAGAGACACATAATGAAATTTCTTGATTGCTCTAGCCCATTGCAGCATCACTARCAGGTAGTGCAGAGAACCCACTTTCCAAAATAATCCTTACACACAATGTTGCAATACTTTCTTGGAAAAGAAGAACATTTGGTTGCAAATTCTCACAGACGAATGGTGGAGTGAACCAGGATCTCCCACACTCCCAGGAAGTTCTCCAACATAGTAGAGCAAGTGTAAGGATGTGGAAACTGCTGCCTGCTGCACTGGTGTATATGAATGAACACGTGCCCCAGGACAGAGGTAGTTACAGGCTATCAAAAGAGTGAAATAGCATAGACACTTTTTATTTTTTATAAATACTGGCTAGTGAATAACTGAGACAGGTAAAARCGGCACCCTGACAATGGGCTTGCCTTTGGTTAGGCAAGGTCATGGAAACACCTTTCAGCATCCTGGTGAAGGCCATTTACCAGTATGCAGTATAAACCASTGCTTATAGCTTTCACAGCTACTTTGTGCTGGATGAAAAGTGCCTCTCCCCAGCTGAGCTGTCTGCATGCTATCACGAACACAGTCAGCACAGCAAAATCACAGTACATGCAATGTTACACCCACTGTCACCTCAAGGGCGACTTTCAGCAAACACTCCCTTTTATATTAATCCAACTTTTCCTTCAAACAAAGTTGTGATCTGATTGTCCACTGGCTTTTCCCATCTAAATTCCTCTGAATAAACTGTGCACCAAATAAGAACTGACAACGAGCAGACATCAAAAGTGATTTAGTTCCCCAGACTGCTTAACTATTGAGTGGCAGGCACAGCAAAGGGGATGCATGGATTCCCTACGCAGCAAAGTCTGTGCTTTTAAGAAAACATCCCACACAAGTGAACTTCACAAAATAATAAAAGGTTAAAAAAGAGAGAGAAAGGAAGGAGGACAAAAAGGAGTGCTCTGTTGCTTTCTTAGGAGGGGAAGAGAGAACTTACAGAAACTAAGAATAGGAATGAATACTTGAATACCAGGCAATGAAGAGATACCAAAAGGAGAAACCAATTCAAAAAGAAAAAAGGTATTAATCTGGAGATGCCTGGACACTGAAAAGGAAGCATGCAAACTAGAAGAAGAGTAAATAGTAAATGRTTTACCAGTTTTATTTCTTCACCAAATTGGTGAAGGAGGCTAACAGCACTGAGGACCACCTACCAACCACCAGTCTCCAGACACCACCAAGGCCCGTTCTTCTCACTCTGAAGAGCTGTTATGGCCTCGTGGAAGCTGGTGGCTCCCTGGGGCCACGGTGCTGGAGCCAGGACCCATCTTCACTGCCCCAGCCAGGGTCAGACAACCAGGGGCCAACAGGGCAGCCCCAACCAGGACATGGGCCCGGGAGTGAGCCCGGCTCAGYGGCACCCATGGCCAGGCAGGGCTGTGGGGAGCTGGAGACCAGCTCTGCTGTGGCATTACTGGGGCTGACGGCCCCCAGGGGCTGAGATGGTGTCCTGGGCTGTGGGCAGGGTGAGGGGAGTCCCCAGGACCCTGATAAGAGCTTTTATCAGCGACAGTAAAGAAAGCACTTGGGCAAGGCCTGACTGCTCCGGGAGCCTGCCCAGGGACATGCTGRCATTTAGAGGAAAGCTCCCAGCCCRGCACRTGCCGAGGTCWGTGCTCCCCTAGATTACCTCCCGCAGCCATGCGACTGCACCTAAGGCCGCCCCGCGTGCCTGCACCCTGCAGCCCACAGAGGCTGCGTCCACCTTCAGGAGCAGCACAGCCCAACGGCAGTGGATCTGCGTGATAAATCCCTCATACCACGTACTCTGATCAGGCTCCAGAGGGGCCCCTGGGACCCAAATGCCCACCGGCACCCATGGGGGCTGTCCTGGCACACAGCTTGGAGCTGAGCTTCCTCCCAGAGACACCCAGCTTGTTCAGCCTGCGACCAGGTGAGGATGCACACAAAGGCACTGCAAGCAGGGCTGGCGGAAGACTCGCTTCTGTAGATGCGCTCTCAGATATAGCTACAACCTATTCAAAGAAAACAGATTTGAGCCCATAGAATTCACTAGAAGCTACAGACAACAAACAGCTCCAAATCCAGGCCTTTGAGAGGAGGCGTATAAAACTCCTTTCAAACACTACCCCATCACACTGACATCCCCCCTGGTCTCCACAACTGGGAGGTAGTTTAAACCTTTGTCTCCCCTTTCAATTCTTCATTTCTTTCTCTGGAGGTCAGAATGAAACCCAGGCACCCATATCTCCCTAGAAGAAAATTATATTTTTATTTATGGAAATGTATTTCCTGGTTTACTCCTGATCTACTCTCTCCCAAAAAACACCTGGCATTTCAACCCAGCAGTCCATGATATTCACACATACACAGGATCTACTTCAGACAGCAGGAATTGGTTTTCACCTTAATCTGAATGCATTTAACCAAAGAATATAGTGGGKTTTTTTATTGGCAGCTTGACTGACTACTTCTGCACCCAGCAAGACCAACCAAAAGTGGGATCCTGAGGTTACAAAACTAGCAGTAAGTCATCACAGGTTGCTTATCTCCTGAGTCACAACAATTTTCTTATCACCCTTGCCACTACCAGGTAGCCTAACTCCCACTATAGGGAACAATTACTGTTACTCAAAGTAATACTGTTTCTTGGGGAAAATATAAACTTGACTGAAACCTAAACAATATGCTTTACTCTTATGCAAATATGTCTGGTAATAAGACAAGAAAAGACAACAAAATCAATGGCAAGAAATGGGCAAAATCATAACAGTTTGAGAAGTTCTCCATGATACATCTGCTGTTCTTTAAATGAGACAATCTGTTCATTGCAGGAGCTGCTTCCTGAAATCCAAGTTTTCTCTTCTAATACCAACCACTTCCAGCATTACTAAAGTCTCGTTCATTTCCTTTCTTCTGGCCCTTCTTGTTCTGTTTTTATAAGAGGCATTTCTATCGCCTAGAACAAAAAAGCACTTAAAACTCTGAAAAGTCCAGTGCCAGTTTCCATAAGGCATTAAAACAAACTTTTGTGATAACAGCAATAGTTAATACAGTCACAATCAAAATCATGTTCAGTAAGCAGTATAATTTCACAGCCCTGTAAAACCAGATACAAATGTGAGCTCCCTCAAGTGAGTCTTATTCTTTTTCTTCACATTCTTTTTTTTTTTCCAGATACTATCCTCCCTGTTGGCTTCCAGCAGCACTTGACAGTAACACGAAATTACTGTGATGTTGCCATGCATTAACAAAGCCAGTTTAAATCACCTTATCCTGAGAAGCTGACCACAGAAGCATTCCCTCCTGTTATAGCAAAGTATTGTTACTCTCCCAAAGAGTCAGTTAACCAGGTTCCTTATTTTTAGAAAATAATTTCTAGAGAGCAGAAGACAATTTTATCAGGACGGCACCACGTATACACTCATATAACCTACACAGACTATTCCTGTCTGTCATTCTTGTCATTTTGTTTCCTCTGTAAGATTATTTTATTTTTTCAGTAGAAAGTTAAGTGGCTTAATACCTTTACTTTTTCCCATTAACAGGAGAACAGTTATTGTTTGGCGTTATTTACAAAGACACTGTCTTTAAATAACACTGAGGTTAAAAAGTTTTAAACGGAAACTCATGGCTTGGACTAGGTAGCCCTTTTCTAGCCTACTAGTCCAGACTCGTCAGTCAAATTTATCTCAAGTAACAGTGCAATCAGAGGGATTCCTCTTATCTGTAAGGTCAATACGAGAATTCAAGAGAGTAATAATACATTTCATTAATCTGACAGGCTTTTCCAGTTAAATAAACATATAATACACCTGTTGACTTCATTCCCAAGCAGAATCTCTAAATATTCATTTCATTCAACACATTATCTTCCATTGATCCCAGAACAAAACACAGACTCTCTTCTAAGATCGAAAAGGTCAGCCTTCCAGAAGAGCAGAGAGATCTCAGAAGCATGTACGATACCTCCTTATCTTACAGGAGGAACTTGGATCCACAGCCTACCWCACGGGTAGGAACCCTGCCCAGAGTAGGGAGTTGCTCTCTTCCTTGTTTTTCTTTAAGTATATCACACAATGTCAAGAAGCTCCCAACAGCAAACCCTCAAGAAAACTCCACATTCTGTTCATGTCAGATGAGTGCTTGAAAGACAACAGAATTCACATATAAGTCTATCCATCTGCTATCGCTCTCATTTTAACTCCAGTACTTCATATGAGAGAGTCACTGAGAGAGCAAGYAGTGAGAATGACTGTTTCTTGATAGTTGGGACACTCACATAATAGGAAAGAAGATCACCATGCYGTTCTTCAGTAAATAACTGTCTACACAAAGCAGAAAATTCAATAGGAGAAACTACAAAAATTCACCCGCAAACATATGCTGGCACATTTCTTAATATGGTCTTCTTGAAGACAAGGGACGCACTCGTTTAGGTGGAATCCAGAAGAAAATATATACACATATGTATTTTATTTTGGCATTGACAGCCTGAATGCCTTCATTTGCAGTTACTGGATGAAGCTAGACTCCTTCCAGCAGCCTTCCAGGTCATAGGATGCATCTAGTTTGGTTCAAAAGTGTTTTYGAAGTAGATCTTCCAAGCATCCCTGCTTACTGTGCTTTGCTTCACATCAGGCAGAGGTTTCAGAAAACATAAGCAGGAAGTCTTTTGGAAAAAACAAAACTGAAAGGTGTTCTCCAGGACCACACCTGGTGCCTTCCAGTAACTAAGGGGCATTCAGTCCATCTATCAGACTAGGACTAGTCCAAAGTAAAACCTGCTAAAACATATAGTGTAGATGCCAAGTTCTCATCATCAATTAGTCTGCTTTTCAGTTCTGCTTCTATTGTGCCACATTATTTTCCAATATAGATGTAAGCCTAATACTATTTTCTTTCCCGGGCAAGTATATTGGGCAAATTTAAACCAACGTTGTGAACAGTTTTGAAACAATAAAGCCTGCACATTTGGATTAATTTTAATGTTTGCCTGAAAAGGTTTACCTTTTCTAGATTGACTCAGTGGGGTTACCGGAGCTAAACTGCATAAGTAGATACAAAAAAYGTGCCCACTAAACTTGGAGCAGTCACATAAGATTTACAGTGACCCAAAATGGCCAGATCGGTTTGGAGTGGGTAGCAGCTTTGCTGGTACTCTGGAAAGAGCCCAGCAATTTAACAGGCCTGGTGGTTTAGCTAGTCTAAAGAGGGGTGGAAAAAGGCAAATGGGCTATAATAAAACAAAAATTAGTYGATCATGGTTCATGCCAGTTAGCAAACACATCACTAACACAATTAGAGGAAGCAGTTAACCAAGTTTTAGTGTTCCATGTCAAGTACAACAGAGCAAAGACCATATCTGCTGAATTTTACTCCTACTCACATTTTTCCTGTTTAGTGAGTAAAAAGAGAAACTGGCTGTAAATGTACTGTCCCACAAGAGCTGTTTATGTTTCAAGCAGTAATATTCATAAGCAGCTGAAAGTGCAGTAGAGAGAATATTGTTATTGCCCCAGGTGGTAATCAAGGAATCAAAAGAGAAGTTCTTCTCAGTGGATTTCCAGACAACACAAAGAAAGATAGCAAGGTCTTTCTTTGTATTTGCTCAACCCATGCTGGAAACTGGAATGAGTCTTCAAGTTATCATTAGAATATAAGAGAGAACCTGAAGCCTGACATAAAAGAATTTGTGYGTTGTAAGAATCTTGTTACCTATAYGAAAAATTGATAATGACTTTTTTTTAAATGGTGCTAATTTAAAAACTGCTGACTAGGAAAAACAGTCTTAGATTATGATATTTCATAAAATTCTGAAAGAACATAAAATTCAGCATAACTGAGGTTGAATTCCCCATTAAAATGACTGAGAATCAAAAAAGAGCTGATCTTTGCTAGTGTAACAGAACAAAACCAAGCTAGACACATTGAAAAAAAAAAAAATCTTAAGAATCCAATTTTAAAGTTCTGCAAATGCCTTGCTAAAGATCCTATTCTTTTCAGCTTTTCTAGCATTAACGTTACAGCATGGGAAATTATAATACCGAGCATCATATTTTCAAATAAAAAGATATATTGAAAATTTTTAAAGTAATGCATTATCAAATGTTATGTGCAAGCTAAGCAAGAAAAGCTGAAGTCTGATATCAGAACTGTGTAAGTGACCCAGAGTCCCTTAATGGTCCTACTTACCAAAAACATTCAGAGCAAATTAGATCAGACTAAATGCATTTTTAGAACATTTAGGCAAATAATCTTRATTCACCACTGAATCAAAAAATCTGCTGGAAAAACAGCAATTAAAAATCTTTGAGGTGCACTTTGTGAAAATATTTTCTCTCTCTATTTTACTGTGAGACACTACACAGACACASTATACCATACTCAATCATCTGTGTTGGCCAAATGACACTAAAAGGCTTAAGTCAAGTGGCACATCCATTTTGTGGTGAAGAGTTTCATTATCTCATGTATGGATTCCAAATGAACAATATCTAATTACTGGTTTTTTTCCCCTCCTGCAAAGCATGCAAAATTGTTTAGGATTTCAAACAAATCCCTCTCATAATCATAACTTCCTGATGAGCTGCTGAATCATGTATCACTTATGTAAAAATTCTTAGGGTTTTTTTTAATCATTATTTTCCAGTCAAATGTATAGTGCCTTATTTTAACATGTCGGTTTAATATCACAGGTAAAAATACTTGCTAGTTAATATTATACCCCATTCTTCTGAAATAATTGCCCTGAGAATAAGAGCTTCTGAGTCATCTTCTTACGGTTTGTTTTGCATCATTCTCCTATAATTTTGACTCTCTTATGGAATATATTCTTCCCCATTTTGCATGGGATTCTTTTTGCTTAACTCTAGCAGTTAGATGCAAGCAGATGCCTTGTCCTGGTTTCAGCCAGGATAGAGTTAGTTTTCTTCCTAGTAGCTGGTATAGTGCTGTGTTTTGGATTTAGTATAAGAAGGTTGATAACACACTAATGTTTCAGTTGTGGCTAAGTAACATTTACAATAGTCAATGACTTTTCAGCTTCCCATGCTCTGTCAGCGAGGAGGTGCTCAAGAAGCTGGGAGGGGGCATAGCCAGGACAGCTGACCCAAACTGGCCAAAGGGGTATTCCATACCATATGACGTCATGCTCAGAACATAAGCTGGGAGGAGTTGGCTGGGGAGCTGCGATCTCTGCTCAGGGACTGGCTGGGCATTGGTTGGTGGGTGGTGAGCAATTGCATTGTGCATCACTTGCTTTGTATATTATTTTAGTATTATTATCACTACTACTACTACTATTTTACTTTATTTTATTTCAATTATTAAACTGTTCTTATTTCAACCCATGAGTTTTCTTACTTCTACTCTCCCGATTCTCTCCCCCATACCACCAGCGGTGGGGGAAGTGAGCGAGCGGCTGTGTGGCGTTTAGTAGCTGGCTAGGGTTAAACCATGACATGCCTAAAAGTTAGACTTCCTTTACAGGCTATGGAAAAAAATACAGAAGACCCCTCATCTTATCTTGAGCACCCGCTTCAAGCAGAGGGTGATTCACGTCTTCTATATCTCTGCTCCTGACTAGCAGAACTACTTTTAAGAAGCTAAAGTCAGACAAGATGAAACCCATTGCTAATGCCTTAGTTATATCTGCATCAGCAGCTAGCATGGTGCAACAGGAGTRCATCCATAGAGCAAAACACTTGGTGCTGAGAAGCACACTTTCACACTAGGTACACTTCAGGGAGAGAGGGGAAGCAGTATTTCAAACTTGCTGTAGTCTGCTCCCACAGGCTGAAAGTCCATTAGCAGCTGGAGCTTATTTAGGTGTGCTCCTGCAGCATGTCTGGCAGTTTCGTTTTACCACCAGTTTCCGCAGCCCAAGACTGTTCCACAACGAGAACCCAAATTGGTAAGTGGGAAAACCCAGGAGGTTCAATTTAAAAGCAYGTTCTTTTTCCAAACTAAACTGCTAATGTAGATGTATCCTGAATCAATATTTGTGTACTTTGAAACACGACTTTGGGCTTGTTGGCACATTCAAGTCAGTGGCCTGCCATCCAGGCAATTACAATCCCTTTGGAAAACTGCCCACTCTCCATATCAGCGCTGCATTTTTGACCCTCATTGCTTAGGTTGGAGTGCCTTTCATTAACACAAGTGGGGCATATGCGATGTTTCGAATGAAGGCCCAGCACCAGCTACACAGCTGCCTTGCCTGCTACTTCTGTGGTTGCATCCGACACCTTCATGGTTATATACGGACATCTCCCTCTCTTGCTCCACAAATTTAAGAGACAAACAGCAATGGGACAACAATACTGTTGAGGGTGAAGTGAAAAACTGTTGGCATGAGTTGAAGCGTGAAGGATTCCAACGTTCCCATTTTCTCAAACACATTATTCTTGCCTTTGACCTTAATGAGTTTTTCTCGCTATTCAGGTTTTAAAAGCTTCTGATGAATCTAAGGGCAAAACATTTTCGTTTTCAATAAGAAATCAGAACAAACACAGTATGAGGCAAACTAAATTGAAAAGTACTCCCTGGGAACAAAGTAAAGACTAATAACGGACACTCTGAATCACCTGATGGTGGGTCTCACTAGCAAATGTCACTGCTAAATCAGGCATCATTTGTTACCATAGGCAAGGAATTACATGGAAAATTTAAATCTCACAAAGGGAACCATTGATTTTAGAAGAGAAAATAAAGACCTACTAATAACAAACGCAGCAACAATATAACTTCACAGATATTTAGCAGTATAAACTGTGYCTCTTGCGTCCTTTGGGTAAGCACAGACAGCCAAAGGTCACTCTGTTTTGTTATTCACATCAGCGCATTTCACTTAAGAGGCTCTTCTACCACCCACAAGAAAGAAATATATGTGTAGAAATCAGTGTTTTGCACATGAAGCACAGTCACCAACATCCTCCTTCACTTCAGGAATACTATAAATTTAAAATTTCCAACCCAGTCGTAAGCAGTAGAATGATTCAGCAGAGATAAAGCAATGATTCACAACATCTAGTAGGAACAAAGACAGAACTGGTATTTATCTCTCCTCCTGCTCCCATATCGCTATTAGGAAAAGCTACCAAAAGGCTACTCTCATCACCAGAAAGAAAGGTCCCTCTATTCCCACACTGCAAACCTGCACTCTCACTTCCCCCATGGCCCTTTCAGAATCTCCCTCCGACCACCTCCACAGATGAGCAGAGMGCACAGTTTGAAATCACTCCTGGCCCCTGAACTACCTCAAGTGAATTCACCACGCCCAGAGAGCACGTGGAGAAGGCCAGCCACTAGGTCTCCTTGCCTTCAGATCCCAGAGCTCCCTACTCCTCTGCCTACATCATCCCTTGCACGTGCAAGCCAGGAGGGGTAAAAATGTCTGAAGTAGAACTACCCTAACCTTTACATACAAATACTTATGTTTCCCTGCCAGCTCTTTCCCTTGTTGTGCCCCTCAGTAGAAGTTACATCAGCCCTCAGAAGCAGCAGATCAGAGATAATAAAAGGAGCATGTAAATTATATGTTTGCATCCACGTGATGCTAAATCCGTCTGCAACACAGTCAATGCCTTGAACTTAAGTCCAGTTAGACCAAGCTAACTACAGCAACAAGGCTAAAACACCTTTCCTGGAAGCTTAGGAAATTCTTGGCAGCTACCCCACGCTACTGCATTGTTGCCAAGCCAGCTAATTTAAAGTTAACTTGGGTATGCCCCAGTGCRCAGTCACAGTAGCAACTACGCAAGAGCAGATAAACCCTAAATAAGAAGTTACGTCTTTCCTGGTCCAATCCCCTACTGCTTTGTGTTTTGTCACTACGTAACTGATGAAAATGATTACAAAAAATTTTCCAGTTCTATCTGAAARCATTTCAGATGTAATATACATGTACAGACAATTCATGTGAAACAAAGCTTTAAGTATCTATTATACAGATTCAAGTGAATCTGGAATTAAATGCAAAAGCTCTAATTCAGATCTCTTTGAGARGCTTTACATCAGTTTTCCATTGATATTAATGTATTACTCCCAATTTACACCAAAGTAAGAACGAACAGATGCAGGCCCAAAAACTATAAAGAGACTGAGCCCACAAAACAGGAAAAGAAAGAGCAAATTATATAAGCATAGGAACCCTTTAAGCTGTCTATATAATTCCTAAATTTGCAGCACCACACATCATATATTGCTGCATTTATTTCTATTAAAAAACAGTTTTTAACCAATTAAAAAAAAGTTGTCCTATTAAACTAGGCTAGAACTTTGAAGACTAAAATCTGTCAGGACAGTCCTGAGAAAAAGCTGATCAGAGTTTGTGTTTCATGGGCAATTTGAGATCTGCCCTTGAAAAGCTTTAGTATTGAGGCTTTTTGCTGAACTCTACCCTAAATTTTAAACCCAGAGCTTTATAAATTTTAAAGAAATTTTTAGTTTAGAATTACTTAGTGTTGTTGTCAGCTCTGTCAGACTACTGCATTCCTGTCTTCACATACAAAATAGAAAAGCTGACAGTTGCCTCTCATAGAATAAAATGCAGTGAATTACTACAGTAAGAAAGTATATTGAAATAGAAAGCCCATGATTCATGTCAATTTATTGCAAAATTGTGCAGGAGCACATTTTTCATTATCACTAGAACATGCCGCTAAAGCTGTTGGCACCTTATGTAGTGTTCTTTTTACTGACTGCCATAATGTGTYCCACAACTCTTTTCTTGCCTTATACCAAGGGAAAAATGAAACAGAAAAAGTGATATGTTCAGTGCTGCCATGCCACTTCATGCTTTCCACAAAGATAAAAAAATTGTTTTCGGTGAGTGGCAGAAGTTTCAGTCAACAGCTCAGCTGAGCATTGTAGTTTATCTGAACTAGAAGTACAAAGACATTATACCTTCATACTCAGTGAATTTTTAATCAATTCCTTGCAGCTGTTATTTGCAGCACCTTTGGTTCTGCTTACTAAGAACACTAATTGAGATTCAATACCATGAATGTTTTCACATAGTAAACATTTGGCTCAACATTTTAAGCATTGTGAACTAGTTTCAAGTAACAAATATATATGACAAGAATGAAAACCCATTCATGAGCATTCTTCTAATCATAGGCAACAACAGTTGTCTCATGCTATACAATAAGAATTATTCTCACGTAATACATACACCGGTACCCATTAAAGTTCGTCCCCAGCTAGCAGTCCAGGCCTGAATTTGCAGTGCGAGTTTCTCCCCTTAACACAGTGAAGCTGAACGGTGAATATAGATCCTAAACTTCAGAAAAAATAATCTCTAGACTCGAGTCCAGAAGTCATGTCTTATTACAGAATCACAAAGGATAAATTGAGATCCAGAATTTTAATTTGAAACTCAATATGGCCTGAGAAGACTCATTTCACATTTGGAAACTACAATTTAGTTTTAGATAGGACAAGTCAGCATCAACCATTAACAGATACCCTTCTACAACCAGTCTAAGGGCCAAAACATCTACCTGTAAACCGTGTCAAGTGGCATTAGCAACAAGATATATTCTGCAGTCTTTCTTCCTGGTTATTTGCAAGGTTGATACKCATTCATATTTTGCATCCGAATCACAGACTGTGTGAAGAAGTATTTGGATATTGGAACTTGACCTCCACACACACTAGTCGGTAATGCTTCACCTTTTCTCAAAAGTTTTTGACCTTATGTCAAAAATTGATATATGTCATGAATAATTGAACTTATAAGACCTCAACATTTCACTGAGTATTGGTATATTATATGTGTCATCCTAATTAAGCCCCATCCTATGGCTTCGTTCTGCAGGTTTTCCTTATAGTGTCAGATACTTCTCAAAGTAGTAGTGCTGCTGAAACATGTGGGATTACGAAATTCAGTGCTTGACAGCAAAGTACTGACATACATTAGGCCCAGAGACACGAACAGTGTATACAAGGTACATGCTATAAGATGAAAAAGCTTTGCGAAGGTGAAGTAAAGAACAGCAAGCAGTCCTTTTCCTTTTTCCCCCCGATGCTGCATGCTGCCCCAGAAGACGCAGCTCCCATGCCCKTGGGAGGGGGCTCCTTGGCCTCTGCACCACCCTCTGTCCACTTAACACTCTCCCCAGCCTCCTGGGTTGCCACCACCCAGCAGCTACACATTTCTTTGCACATCCACACAGGGATCAACAATATCACCCCCAGACTATAAACTGTTCAGCTAAATGCCTAGCACATTAGGTAAATAAAATATTTGTGTTCACATTTGCTTCCATAAAAAAGCTTTCACTTTTCTTTTCCAAGCAGTTAAATATCTCCCAGGGAACATTCATGTTGCAAAACCTCGGGAGCAAAACAGAATGTATACTTACTCTAAAGCTACGTCTACCCTCTATCTGTGCAGTTGATCACTACCACCCTATGAAGTTTCTCTCGCAGCATTTGCTTTAACAAAAAAAAAAAAAAAAAAAAAAAAAAAAGTGTCTGTTCTCACCTTGCAGTCACCTTGTAACACAGTCTGATGCCCTGCACTTCTGGGTCACAGCCTGCCATCTGGACTTTTGTCTTCCTCTGAGCTCAGTCCCTGTCCTGGGCCACCTCACAGTTGTTAATTAGTGGCACTGTCTACATGCAAAGTACCCTGCCCATCATCATTTATATTATAAATGCTTTTTCCCCCCTGACTCTCTGCTATGCTCCTGCTGCTAAATGTCCTTAATTTCAAATTCTTTATGCTAGGTTTTGCCTTTAATAATACTTGAATGAAAAGCAATTTTAAAGCAATCCATACTGTCAGCAGCCCCCTCAAGCAAATGCTATTTTCTCTTAGCTTTGCCTTCACGTCTAGGTTAAGAAGTTTAAACTGAGTAATTTAAAAAACAAATCAAAACAATAAATGTTTAAGGTCAATCATTGAAAAAGCCATATTTTTATACATTTCCCAAACAGCTGCCCATATGCTTGTGAGTTCTTGCAGACCATCAACTTCCACTCCAGCCTACTTGCATCATTACAAGCTTTASCTTGCAAGAAAAGCTAATGTAGCACATTATAAAAGGAAAGTTTTAGCAATGGGAAACCAACTAAAGCAAATTGGTAATGAACGCAACAACTGACTGCCAACATGTTCTGTTCTGCTAATATTATATCAGCATGGTGGCATCAAGGAAAATGAGGCTTTTTGAACTGAAGAATTAGGCAACCTTGAGAAATCAGCCAAACAAATCAAAAGCTATTGCAGACACAGTTAAGGAAAATATTGAGAAAGCATATTCTTACAGACAAGATCCTAGACTGGGTTCCAGAAAAGCAAGCTTTAGGTTTTCTGAGGTTCTTAAGTTTTCAGAGATCCGTGGTATGATCCTCAAATCAGTCGCTTTGGTAATGGCAGAGCAGAAGAACCTATCGATGCAGATAAGTGTTTTTTTGAAAATCCCGTACAATGGTTAAGCACTCAGAAGCACAAATGTGCAAATGCCATCCGCTTCAAATTTCTGGAGGTAATTAGGTGCCAACATGTTTTTGAAAGTTTCACCGCAGTGACTCTTTGATTCTGCTCCAGTAAKACAACTATTTTTCTGCTCTCAACTTTCCATCTCAGCTGAGGTCTCCAGTAGCTTGTAAAGTACAAAGAATAAACTGGTCAGTAACTACAACACAGGAATTCCCTAGGACTTCCTCTACCCAAAGAGGTAATGGAGTTAACAAGAAAGGACCAGCACTTGTTCAGGTAAAAGTTTGTCCAAATACTGCAAAGCCAAACTAAACTGGAACAGCACTGACCAACTCTTTCACATTCTTTGATGCAACTAGACAACAGTGGAGCATGAATGTGAGGGAAGACACAAGTGACTGAAGAGAAACAGCATAACCTTGGGCACAGAAATATTTGAGGGCAAAAGCACAACAGACTCTTCCATAAGAGGAAGAGACCTTTGTGCAATCCAGTGATTGATTTATGCATCCCCATTGTGAGACGGCCACCCTTCGCAACAAGGGACTCATCACAGCAACAAGTAACAAGCTGAGAGACAAGCCATACTGAAGCCCACAACAGTCCTGCCAGGGATGTCTTGTTGCTCCTCTCAACAGAGACTAAAAATAGTTTGCACTTTTGTCTTTCAGCAGCTGCATGTAAGCTATGGTCTTCTTTGTCTTTTTTTTTTTTTTTTTTTTGTTAAACTTGCAAGTTAAAAAAACTGAATACATTTCTCAGGCCTATCAAACTCACCCTTCAATTTGAAATTAAAGCTAGGTTCTTTGGTTTTCAGCATCAAAGGCCACACCTGACCTTCAGCTAAATCTCATCCCCTCCTATTACTGTCCTTTGTTACATTTGTGCAGAACCTGCCTAATGGGTTTGTGTTGCATTATCTTAAGTGACCACCATCAGTGGGCTTGCACGAGGGTATGCTGACATAGCAGGAAGAGGCTGGCAGTTTCCTGCTGCAGTCCCACCATTTAGGTTACCTGTACCACCACTTTTGGAAGCCACGCTGGCTGCTGCTGGGTGACAGATGGGACAGCAGCAGCTCTTGTGCAGAGGTTGAGGAAACAGCCATTCCCACAGCAAAGGTCACTTATTCCCTTATGTCTGTGACATAGAGAAGTAGGTCCAACAAGCTTCATTCTACAGGCCTCTCATCTCTAATGTCCACCCCCCAACGCTGGCCTTTCCCCCTACCTCTTTCCCTACTATAGCACGTGCGGCCTGGGTACCTCCCACTTGGGGCAGCAAATTCAGTACCAGCAAGAACACTGAGAAACCTCAAATGTATTAGAGGACACGTTCCAGCCCTGCCACCAGACCTAGGATAGTACTCCCCAACCAGAAGCAGGACATGCACATATGTGCTCAAGCTCAGTGCTGCATGTGTCAGAGTCCTGCAGCAGTATCTCCACTACCACAGCTGGCATCTGACCTCACCTTCCTGCCAGACGTGAGACTGCTTTCCTGAGGAAGGTTTAAGCTCTTGTTTTGTTTTTAAAAGAAACTTATGTTTTTTAGGAGCAGAACTCAGCATTCCTCTGGAGACACAGGGAACTCCACTATGCACTGCATGGTGTAATGGCAGCCCACCAGGCAAGCATTACAGAAGCACTGGAAACCAAAACGCCCTTTAAAATTGGTCCACCATTGAACAGGAAAGACAGGTGATGATAATAAGGATATGCAAGTCTAAATTTTGAATGCCTTAGGAAGAAATTTATAATACTATTTCTCAAGGAGACCCAAGGCAAAAGATCCAAGCACCACCAACACCCTACCTCCTCCCCCACCAAAAATAAAAAAAAAAAAAAAAAAAAAGCACCACAGATCCTGAGCCAGGGGATAACAGTATGCTCACATTAACTCTTAAAATAAAATAATTCATGAAGACATGCAAGAAAAGAGTTCTACTAAAGTTTTAATTCTTTTCTCTCAGGCACAGACAAGTGTAATGATACAGCACTGCAAATTAAATATTCTAATGCAAATCAGGTCCATTTCTGAAAATCACAGTGACCTGGAGCAGCCACCCAGAATAAAAACTTGCCAAAGTTCTCTCAACAAAAGGACAAGTCTAATGGTTCTCACAGCACACAGAACTGTARAAATAGATCTTCTCCATCTTGTATACAAATGCACACAACTTGAAACTAATTCCTCTGAAGAAAAGGCGGTGGCTAGCAGTTGTATGAGAAACTAAATGGAATTTTAATAAGGTACCAAAAAAAACAATTGTGATGGACACAGCTATTCAATATCTCTTATGTTTCATTCTGAATTTTATATAATTAATTTTAAAAACCAAACAAACAGTAATTGGGTTTTAATAATTGAGAAAACACCAGGTAAGGAAACAGTATCCAACAAATAGCAAAGGAAAGTAAGAAGTAATGGAAATGGTCTTAGAAGATCCAGATAACTTGAAATCATGGTTCAATGTATTTCATTTTCTCCTCCTGGGACTTCATACACCCTTGAATCTCATTATTCTTGCTTAGTTTCTTCTTAAGCAAGACTTCAACATTTTTATGTACTGCTGCAATACTACASTGAGTTCTATGACTTGCAGTAGTTAACACTGCAATAGGATGGGCTTGTACTTATTAAGAAGCAGTTCTGCTAATGATGTTCATGATCTGYTCTGTAAGATGTATGAATAAATTCAAAGATGCACTCCTGTAGATTACACCTGCAACAGCTCTTTGAATAGCGTAACATTTATAACTGCCAACTCAGTTTTTGACGGACGGCTGCACAGAAGAGAGGATCTGCATACAAGCCACAAGCAGGTATGGGCAAGTTGTTTGCCTGCATTGGTTCTRTGCTTACAAGAGTGTTTGACATGTGTGGGCACTGATGGGAGCAATGATCACTGACATCTGAGAACACTTAATTTTGCTCTGTCTTGCAACCTATTTAAGAATATAAGCTGTATTATATATAAGGACCATGAGATAAAGGTCAGCCTATTGTCAGCTTTTTTCGTTACATGGAGGTGTCAGAGCTGAAAGGATGCTGTGGATTTACAGTATTTGAAAGCCTGCATATTTCTAAACACATAAAGGAATTTCACAAGAGCCTTGTATGGAGAACTCATGAGAGACCTCAAGCAACAAGTCTGGATTGTCTTAGAAAGAATAAAGCAGCACTTCAAGTCATGCCAAAAGCCTCTGAAAAAACTGCAGTGTTTTTCCTATCCCTCACCGTCCTATACATTTGTTTATTTAAATGAGTCTAATGTGAGACTCACAGATATGTGGTGTGTCTCTGATATGACTAAGCCAGAGACAACTGGCTTAGCACAGAAATCCCTAGGAATGCATGTGAAGCCCCCAGATGGGCAATAAGCCTGTTGATGGTGTCTCCAAGCTGCTCTCTGGGAAGGCTTCTGCCCCAGAACTCTCCAGTGATGACCAAAAAGTTTCTCAAGGCCCACAGCAGAGGTCAAACCCTACCAAGTCACTCATGTTTAGCAAAGCTTTAAAAAATTAGAGTATTATTTTTGTTGCTGCTTTATTATAAAGCATAAAATTAACCAACAGCACTCCTCTCAGTCATGAGCTAATGCATGGTCTGCTGTGCTGAAACTCAGTAGGATTATTCTGACTGTTGGACTATGAGTCAACAAGCATGTACAGTGACCCAGGTCCCATACGACTAACAGGGGCTAGATATTGTTACACCTCATCTCCTAGAAACCACTGCATGATTTTTATTCTTGGAGTAGCTGTACCTCACAAAGTGGAGTAACATGTCTCTCTTGTCCCGAGACATGTTACTACACCCTTGGGCATCAGCAGTTAGAGACCTGGTCAGCAACTGAATCAGCCAACTCAGTAGATAAACTGCGTAACCAGCTTCACTGGCTGGCCCTTATTCTTTTCTCATACCAGTGCAAATCAATTGACTGAGATTATTCCTAATTTTTACCACTGTATCTGAGAGAAGAATCTGGCTTGTTCTTCTCAGGGGATGCCCTGAGCTGGATTCTAGCCTGCACAGCACACCTCTGCAACCCAGGAGAAGTGCACAAGAACTTTATTTCCTCTCCCCCTACCAAAAGAAGGGGTAGGAAACCTGCTATTTCCTAGAAGAATACACTGCAGTGAATAATCTGAAGTTGTGTAGGACTGAATTACAGTCCTTGAGAAAGTTAAAGGATGTGCTAAGACAGAAAAAAACACCTGCTTGCTGTTTGTCATTAAGACAGCATTTATCAAAGAGCTTAATTAATTAAAAACCATTTTAAACAGCATTGATGTTGTTATAAACCAGCTTTCACTCTTTCCAATACTAAAAAAAAAAAAAGCCACAAAAAAAACCCTCAGTTATGTCTTCAGTAGCACCCATTATGGAGTATTTACAAGGGTCTTTTTCCCATTATTTATCTCCTTAAATAAAATTTCTAGGTTGTTTTTTAGTATAGTTTACCACTGGTCACCTAACACCTGACTATCCCGGGTAACACTATCTGAGAAGCTAAGTCATGCCATTTTTAAGAAACTGTGTCTTGAATGTCTTTTGACCTTTGCCAGACAAACATTTAGGAGCTGGGAATCATTCTTCCCCTTTAGGAGTGTTGCTTTTGAAAGAGTGATCAAGAGGGAAACGTAAATGTCAGCCTGCTCCTCTCCCTCCTATGAGTAGCACAACGCTCCAGCTGCTGCAGAGAGAAGCCAGTCAGCTTCTGCAGGAGGCAGAAGAGCTGTACCGCTCTCCTGCCTCATGCTCTGACTGGAGCCAGCGGAGTCAGCACGCAGAGCCTTCGACGGGAGGTCAGCATTGGCAGCACTTTTCTTATGTTTACTTGAGTGGGTTTCAGGCAGCCAGGGAGATCACTGACAGCAGGACCCATGGGACCTGAAGACTCAAAGGCCTTCTTTTCATGCATCCTTAGAAAGCCCTGGCAGCCTCCCTCCCTCCTTTGCCACTGCTGCCAAGTTCACTGCTGGCTGTCAGACTTACACCCTATTAAAACAAGATTACAGGAGCAAAAGCTTACCCGCAACCACCTTGCAAGCTGTTTAGAGTCCTGCAGTGATGCTGGATCATCACCCTCAGGCACATCACTCAGGTTCTTTAATGTTCTTCACTCTACACTGCCGCTGCTTCAAAAACCTCTCTGAACTGCCCTTTTCAAAAGCTTCTCATCCTGCCAACATAGCCACAAGGAGCCCTAAGAGGCACACTCACAAGCCTCAGCAAGGCCCAGCGTTTATTCTTGTTTCAGATCATGGGTCTCCCAGGTGATTTTAAGTCCCTCTTTTTCTTGCTTCAGCCCCGTTAGTATTTTCTACCCAGCACACACATTATAAATGCACAGATACAAATGAGACAGGTTATCATTCTGCTTTCTTGACAAGATCTGCCTTTTAAAGTCTCTCCTAGTAATAAGCAGAAACAACTACTGCTGGAAAGCACTTGGAGAGAAATAGCATCAGCAGCACAATGTAAATAATTAACGAAACCATTCTTTTAGATTGCATTATGCAGAGAGGAATAAATCATTAGACAAGCATTAAATATTTCATGAAAGTTATTGTAAAGTTGGAGAATCAAGTGTCCTTCTGTATCATTTCAGGGCATGGAATAGTCATCAATACATTTAAGAACTGCCTCTTATCCCCTTTGCAGCACTGAGGAAATTGATTCTCTTGCATTTTATGTACACTAAGTTTTCTACATCCACTAAGTTTTCTAGAAACCTTATCATCAGACTCTCGTGGGATGGAGGGGAGGAAAAAGAGAAAACAAACACACAGGCCTTTTTATGGCCTCTCAAATTGGGTAGCTAGAAATTGAGGCATACAAAATTGCTAGTCATTTCTGAAAACACTGACTCACTGAGCTAGTAATGAATAGCTGTGTTACTGAATGACTACTGAAACAAAAGATATTATCCACCTTCGTACGTGATACTTATTAGCAATAAATTTATCCTATAGAGAAAAAAGGCAAAACCCAACCCAACCCCCTATTTATAGCATTGCCAAACGAACACCTAATGTAGTATCATCAGAATTAATAAGTAGAAAACCATGGAGCTCATCCAGCCACATAATCATAGAATCATAGAATGGTTTCAGTTGGAAGGGACCCMAAAGATCATCCCGTTCCAAACTCCCTGCCATGGGCAGGGACACCTTCCATTAAGCCAAGTTGCTTAAAGCCCCATCCAACCTGGCCTTGAACACTTCCAGGGATGGGGCATCCACAAATTCTCTGAGCAACATCTTCCAGTGCTTCACCACCCTCACAGTGAAGAAGTTCTTCGTCATATCTAAATCTATCCTCTCTCAGTTTAAGGCCATTACCCCTTGTCCTATCACTGCATGCCCTTGTAAAAAGTCCCTCTCCAGCTTTCTTGTAAGCCCCCTTCAGGTACTGGAAGGCTGCTATAAGGTCTCCCTCGAGCCTTCTCTTCTCCAGGCTGAACAACCCCCACTCTCAGCCTGTCTTCATAGGAGAGGTGCTCCAGCCCTCTGACCATCTTCATGGCCCTCCTCTGCACTCGTTCCAACAGGTCCATGTCCTCCTTATGTTGGGGGCCCCAGAGCTGGATGCAGTACTCCAGGTGGGGTCTCACAAGAGCGGAGAGGAGGGGCAGAATCACCTCCCTCAATCTGCTGGTCACACTGCTTTTGATGCAGCCCAGAATACGGTTGGCTTTCTGGGCTGCAAGCGCACATTGCCAGGTTGAGCTTCTCATCAACCAACACCCCCAAGTTCTTCTCCTCAGGGCTGCTCTAATCCATTCTCTGCCCAGCCTGTATTTGTGCTTGGGATTGCCCCAACCTACGTGCAGGACCTTGCACTTGGTCTTGTTGAACTTCATGAGGTTCACACGGGCCCACCTCTCAAGCCTGTCAAGGTCTCTCAACTTACTCTCCAAATCATTTAACGTTAGTTTTTCAGGAACAATGGATATTGCAAGTGTCTTGTGATTTTTGCTAATGATATATTTTCTCTTAACAGGCTGATGAATTCTTAGTACTACCATTGACTTTCCAAAGCAGAAAATAATTTTTGCAATACAGAGCTCACCCGGAACTGAAAAAGTATAAGTACTCTGCTATTTACCTTGTTTACATTTACATTTATCTATTTTAAAATAGATATTTTTCAGGTTTCCCTTTGTCACCTGTGCTCATTACCAATTGTAAATCTGCTCAAGTTTCAGCATTTTCTGCCAAGCTTTTCCCTCCTCATCAATCTTTAGCTGCTGTTTTTCATCCTACACTGAAATCCCTGGTCCTCCTCAGGCTTGATAAAACTAAGGCAGTGCAGTATCCAGAGAAAAAGCAAATGCGGATTAGAGCATCATGGTTGCCTGCTTTGTAGCAGTAGGTGTAGGAAGTCCAAAGTAACTACTAATCTGAATTGAGATCGGTATGTGCACAGGACCTGGACACCTTCAATTTCTAATATCCAGCCTACATTGAAGAAAGTCAGTGCAAAAAGAGTTGGAGCTCTGTAAGCACAAGAATTTTTTTTGCTGGCAGAGTCTCTGCACAAAAGCAAGATATGACTAGAACACTGTATTTCTAAGCTTCTGACATTGTTTTAACATTTATGACAATGCATGCTAAAGCCATTAATATAGTATTTTTACTTCATTACTAGATCAAGATAAAGTGAGTTATGAAAGTTCTCATGTGAATAGAGATGATTTTTAAATGGCAAGAGAAAATTTAAGTTTGCCCTCAGAGTAAAATCTTTACTTTTTACTTATTTCTAGAGGATTTTTGATGGTGGGAGAACTTGTGAAATTGTGCATTGTGCAGAATAAAAGACTCTGCAAAGATATGATATGTGAAGCAGTGATTATTGGGGAAAATTATTTCAAAACACACTGGCATTATGCATGCCTGCATGTAATAAACATACAGATTCACAGTCTAAATCCCAGCACCCATTCAAAGCTTGAATGATACAATTCTTTCTTAAAAGCATGGGAAGGGGACATTTCACAGTTTCTCAAAAACTTCAGCAGTTGTGTGGAATCGGAGCACTTCAAAGGTGGTATCAAAATGCAGGCTCCAAGTTCAGAATGAAGAAGAAATAAATACAGCAAAATTTTCTGAAAGTCCAGATGTAGCAAAAATATGACAAAACTGAAAATCTCCTCATCTTAAATAATAAATGAGTCAACACTTGAGCATAAACTCTGTCAGTTCAGCAGTTGCACCTCCAGTAGGCAAGCAGGAGCAGCTTCATGGCTGGAGCAGGGAAATCCTGGGTTCTGAGGAAAAAAGTGCTACTGACTCACCCCCGTGTTGGAAAGGTGTTCAACTGCATCTTCTTTCCAGTTTTGCCTCAAATTCATCAATTTCCAAAGCAAGATGCTGATACCAAGAGCAGTAACACCGTGATAAATAGGCAAAGCTTTATATATATACACCAAAGTGCTTGGTTGCTTCTCCCCTTTTACCTAACCAGACCAGCCCTATTGCTTTCTACCATCTGGTCCTGCCCCCTACTTTTGGACAGCCTTTGCAATGCTTAGAACACCAAGATATTACATCTGCAGCGCATTATAAAGCCCGGGTGCGCCAGTTGTGCTGGGAGGGAATAGGTGCAGTTTTTTTCCTCTTCCCAAAGTCAGACACAAATGGGCAGCCAGGCACAGCCCAGCCCAGAATATACAACATCATATTTTACCTGAGCTAATGGGCTACAGCTAGTGCCGCGTGTGTTCTGTAATAGGGCCAGATGCATTCAAACAAAATGCATTTTGGTCTCTGGTGCTGCTGTTTTAATCAGACTTGTAATTCTCACTTCTTCTAAAACACATTAGTCAAAATGCCATTATTTTATTCAGTATCTAGTCAATCTCTGCTGTGCCATAATCAAAATATACCCAATCAATAGCTCTGAAAATTTCATTTTACTTCTTTAGCCTATAAGAGGCTCATCAAGCTGCCCTACATCAAATCCAGTAGCCTGATTAACAAATTAATCATCATCTTCACACAACATCCAGCATAGCACAACACTATTATCCTGCTTTCTCTTAGCGGGCAAAACAGAAATCCACATGATCATATAATGAAACACCAGTGAGTACAAAGCACTGAGCAAATTATTTGATATTATTCTGCAGAGAGCATCTGTGTTCAGTTGTCTTCCAACCAACAAAGCGGGGTTGTTGTGTCTGACTTGTGTTATCCTATAACATCGTGTAATTCTAACAGCAAACTTGAGATTAAAGTAGGCAAGAAAGGAACTGGACCATTTCCCAGAAAGGTCTCTGGAGGCAATCTATCCATCTTAGCAACTAGTTAACAACAAAGAGATGTTTACTGTGGATTAAAGAATTAGATAATAAAACAAAAAGTCTAATCAGAAACACTATTGCCAGCATTTTACTGTCACAGGGCCCACTGGAATAAAATAAAAACCAAAAAGCTCTAAAATTATTTTCATTTTGTCACAAAGTTAATTAAAAGAATAGAAAAAGAGAGGTTTAGAGATACATGACAAAGATGGAAAAAATCCAGACTACTGAAAATCTTTCAAGGAACGTGAAGGAAAAAAATATCAATTTTTTTAGTGGCTTTARTGGTTTGGCTAAATTTAAACTAGTCAAATCTCCCGGCACTGCACTTTGCATTCATGGACACTCTGTAATAACTCACCCATTTAGAAGACTTGGGGCAAATTCAGATCTGGTTCAAGCAAGCAAGTGTTCTCCTAAAGTTAGAACACTCTTGTTCACCTGTACCAAGGACAAATCCAGGCTGTTGGCCACACAAAAGCCAGAAAAGCTGAGTTAGTGATTACATTCTGAATCCTAAGATCTTACATGCTACTCAAGTTTTCTAGGCAACTGGCAGTGCAGTCTCAGGGAAAGATTAGTTAAGCCATATAATCCACTACAGAATACGTGTTTATGCAGATCATATCATAGAATCACACAATAGTTTGCAGTGGAAGGGACCTTTAAAGGTCATCTAGTCCAACCGCCCTGCCATGGGCAGGGACATCTTCAACTAGACCAGGTTGCTCAGAGCCCCATCCAACCTGACCTTGAATGTCTCCAGGGATGGGGCATCTAACGGGAAAGGTCTCCCATTTTGTTCCAGAGAGGGCCCACATTTTCCCTAGTCTTCCTTTTATCCCTAATGTACCTATAGAAGCTTTTCTTGTTGCCCTTGATGTCCTTGGCTAGATTTAATTCTATCAGGGCTTTAGCTTTCCTAACCTGATCCCTGGCTGCTTGGAAAATTTCTCCGTAATTCCTCCCAGGCTACCTGTCCTTGCTTCCGCCCTCTGTAGGTTTATTTTTTGTGTTTGAGTTTGTCCGGGAGCTCCTTGTTCATCCATGCAGGCCTCCTGGCTTCTTTGCCTGACTTCCTCTTTGTTGGGATGCATCGCTCCTGAGCTTGGAGGGGGTGATCCTTGAATATTAACCAGCTTTCTTGGGGCCCTCTTATACACCTATACTACCTCTATTATTCCACTCCATACACTGGAGCAGCAAAGGCCAGGACAGCACCCCAGAAACCCTGACCTTCGGTTCAAATGGGATAAATACTTGAGATTTCTAGGTAGAGTGAATATTAACCTGTCTGAGACAAGGAAAATTCCAACGCAATTTCAAACACTAGTAGCAAAATTCAAGAGGTACCTAACCAAATAGTCTTAAGACTAAAGAAATGGTCAGGTTCCCTCTGAATTTATTTTTTTTTTTTGGCATGCCAGCATCCCATGAAAGCTCCAGAGGCTTTCTTTGAAGTTTTCATTCACTGTTTCTTCCTCCCATGTGAAGAATAGTAAAAGAAGATTGTATTAATAACAAATTAAGGAGGCTACATGATCAAACCCACAGAGTTCAGGGAATTCTAGATTTAAGGTTAACCTAACTTTCACTGTGCCCCTATACATGTGTGTGTTTTCACACAGTTCATAATGTACAGTGACCACAGACAGAAAGATTCAATAGATTTTAGGGTTTTTATGCAAATTTATACACTTCCAAGGAACTTTACCACATCTTTATTCTGTTCTAATCGGTGGTTGAATAATAGTCACTACAAATCTAAAATTTATCTTTTGGTCTTTCAATGTATTGTTAATTTATATTAACCACTTCATTTCAGCTTTACTTTAAAAGGGATGTTGTAATATTAATTAGTTTGGATTATTGCATACACAGTCTGACATATCAGCTATTTACATCCCTTTGGGTATTAAATACTGTAATTTAAAAGAGGTATAATTTATTTTAGCAGAATTACTTTTGTTTATATTTCCAATAAGAACAAAAGCCAGGCTCCTGGTATGTTACCATTTCTTCTAGATTCACTGTGATATGAGCTAGTGTTCATTAACATTCCTAAAGTGCCAGGTAGGATGTCAATAGCGACATATTTCATTCAGCTTCCAAAAACCCCAGAAAAATTGTACATTGGCTGAAATAAACTGTTTAAAATTACAAAATGTGCTGTCACTATTACAAACATGCAGGACACATGAGTTTATTAGTCAGCTGACAGACTGTACTATCTAAGTTCTGTCTAAGGTAGTTTGATAACCAAGAAACATTACAAAGGCAAGATATTTTTCAGAAAGATGAATCCCTTTCCCAAGGTCAATAGACACTAAGTGAAGAGTGTATGGAATCCACTTCAAAAATAAATAAATAAATAAAACAAAACAAAAMAAAACTTCCAGCTTGAAGCTCTCTCCAATGTTGACAAGTACAAGCCAAAAATCTTCAAATTCTAAGTCAAACCCAGAAAGTTAACAACGCTAAATTCTTCTAATTCTTCAGCCAGCATTAATATGTCAAACCTTGTTCCAAGTTAGTACAGATTTGTGATCACTCTTGATTCTTTGAAACTAAAGCACTAAAAATGCTTATGTTCTCCAGCACCAGGGAAACACCATTAGTTCAGGAAGATATGAACAAACATATCTGCACAGGTAGGCCAATTATTTTTCTCATATCAGATAATTAAATTCCCAATTATTTTTGCACCAAACATGTTAGCTATACTAATTTTTTCCAGAATAAATCTGGAAAATTTGTTTGTTTTCTGGTTTCTTATCCATTTTTCAAAGTTCTATGGGCACCTCAGCGTTTTTCCCATATCAGTTCACACGTTTGCAAAGGCTTCTGCATTTATCATCATCTGTATTTTTAATTAATATGCTGTTTACTTGACTTTTCAGATCATTAATATGATGTTAAGGAAAATGCACTTAACACTTATTTCCAAAGCACTATGGACATCTCTCCACAACCCATTGCTTTTCCATTTATCACTTTGTAAAGATCCTTTTTCTGTACAAATCAAACTGGAGTTGGGTCCCTAGTGAAAACCCAGATTTTTGTTCACAATGAACCAGTCTAACTACAACATGTTTCATTTGATCCACCGTCATAATTCATCTGTAATAAGAATATACAGTAGAGACTAGATTGAGCATTGAATCAACTGTGCTTGATGAAATTTACTCTGGATTACTTCAGGAACTGGTCAGGGCAATCTGAGAGCTGCTCAAGAGTACTTTCATGAATTCCTGGAAGTTGACTAAGATCTCTGAGGTTTAAAATTTTGAGAGCTGTGGGTAGGACAGGAGGGGAAACCCCAGTATCATTCATTCATCTGTAAAATACATTGGAACAAATAATAAAACAAGCTTTTTGCTTATAATCATAGCTGCTTACAAATTTCAGCATGGATTTGCCAAAAGCATTTAAATTTCTTCTAGGGTATGAAATTCTTCTAGGGTATGAAAACAATGAGAACATAAGAGTGAGTAAGCATGTGAGAGGTGGCTTTTCTTGCACATAAAACAACTGGTATGAAAACAAAAGCAAACCAGGATAAAGATATGCAAGTAAAACCTAAGCTGAGGTACTACCAGGTTCAGGGCATCGTACGTTAAGATACTTGTAGCCTGATCACAGGTGAATCCATAAGACAGCAGTAAGAAGGTTCAGAAATCTAGAAAATCTCTTATTCAGTGGTTCTTTCCTATGGCCCTGATATATTACAGTACTGCATTTTCAATTAAAAAGGTGGAGACTAATGATTTACAAAGACACCTGACAGCTAGGAAAGAACGGGTGATTTTAACACCTACACTATTACATCGACTTCAGTCAGTTGTGTGTCACATGCACATAACCAGTCTTACTGAAAACAATCTCACATATTGCAAAGAAAGGGATTCTAGAAATAGCTACCAGATACTTTGCTATAAAATTCTGGAACTTTTAATTAATAGCTAACATTTGCCAAGTTTCAGAAGGCTAAATAACCAGAGTCTCATTTAAATCACAGCCCTTAAAAATTGATCCATCATGGACTGACCTGGCTCCTAATGTTCTTTTCCACGTACTAATTAAACTWAGCTGAGAGCTTACTGTGAGCAAGGCACTGGAAAAGCATTGCAAACTCCTAATCTCTCAATCCCTACAAAAAGTTAGCAAATTGTCTTAATTGACTGGTGCCCCAAAGCTATGCTGGTATTTAAAATGATAGCACAAATGTTATTCCAGTAACACTGTTTACCAGGAAACACATGCCACTGGCATCATCCCAAACAGTTTGAGGTAATTGCACTGTTGGGCCAAGGAAAGGAGGAGTAGAAGACCTGGCACCTCAGGGCAAAAGTCTCATTCACACCTACTCCCCATCCCAAGTCAAATAACGGCACCAATTAGCCCTTATGCATCCCCCTTTTCTCCCTGGTATTACACACAAACTGCACACAGAAAGACACCCGCAGCAACAGCTGAAATATACTCATGCCAAGTTTATTAAAAAAAAAAAAAAAAAAAAATAGTTCATACTACAAGCAGCTGAACTATTTCAGCCTGCAGCCTCTCCCTGGGGAGAAGCACTCAGCTATACAGCTTCCATGAAGCCAGTACGCCTCTAGCAGTAAAAGCATCCCAGAGCACCTATAGAAGGTTTACACTGGAGAGATTACAGTGCATGCAATTGCACTCACAGCCAGCTCAGTCTGCTGGCCGATGGGGAAGGACAAGCAACCTGTCAACTTGTCTTCCAAGTAGTTTGTAATTAGCCATTACCCAGACCCTAGAGGGATTTCATGCTTTCCACTGCCTCCTGTCCATTGTGCAAAGAGAAAAGGATGAAGATTCCTGTCTCCCTCGCTGAGCCAAGCCTAGCAAATACCCTGGATCCCTCTCAGCAACTGTGCAAGAGCAAGCATGCCCAAAAGCTTTGTTCAGACATCTCTTTGTCACAGAACTGAGCTGTTTACCACTTTTGATACAAAATGAATTCACTTCAGCACAACACACTCAGACAGGACACTTGCCAGAAAATGATTAGGTTCAACAGCATGCAAGGTAGTGTTACAGCTTTCAACTATTACCCAAGGTTTGAAGTGCCATACTTTTCTACCTCGCTGTTAAAGAAAGGAACATGACACCCATTTCAGCTGCTCCCTCCACTCATCTCTTTACCACCTATACTGATTTAAAATGATTGAGACAAGCAAAGCTCTTCAGCAGCAGAAAGAGCTCTCTACTAGCCTCAAAGAACACAGCATGATCTGGATGACCACAAAGGAGAGATATGGCAATGACAAGTCTTTGCCCTGAGGACTCCATTTCTCACAGCCATAGCAACTCAACCATAAGTCTAATCTTGCACATGCAGAAGGTAGGTTTCACAGGTACCACTCCAACTGAGTAGAAATACTAAAACTAATTAGCCTCCTTCCTCTGCRCATAAAGATAAAATAGTAGGACTTTCTGAGATTGTAGGTGGATGTATTTGGGATCATTATCCTCTTAAACTGCAGAAACAGAAATAAAAAGAACAACCGGGGTAGTTCCCATGGGGCAGCCTCTTATCCATCACATCGGGTCAAACTAGGTTTTGCAACGACATGGTCAGCTCTGCCATAGCATAAGGGTACAGGATGAGTTCAGGGGCTTTTGTCACTGCATAAGGTAGTCCTAAGCAGCACAAGAGACACTCAGCAGTGGGAAAATATGGTTAAAATACTCTTCCCTTGCTCAGGAGAGGTCTACTATTGGAAATCATCTCAAGCAAAACAAGAAAGGAACTGCAGGGTTGGAGTTGGCCTTATCTGACAGAACATCAGAAAAAATGTCAAGGAGACAATCACAAGTGAGGTGTCAGAATTTGSTATAACATGCCTTTGACTGGCACTGATTTTTTGGAGAAAAGAAAATTGTATATTCAACCTATCTGTACTTCAGAAAAGCATTTGATGTAGTGCCACATGAGATCAGCTAAAATATAGAAGAGGAATTAGTGTGGTGGAGCAGGGACTGACTAAAAGGAGTTGTGCTGAAAAGCAGAAGTAAAGGGCTGGAAAGGGATTAGCAATGGACTTTTCTCAGGCTCCATCTTGGGACTGATATTGCTCACTATGTTCACTAGCAACCTTACAAAAGCAATCCTGCCATGACCCACACACTTCTTTCTCAAGCAAATGCTCGGATAAACAAATTATCTTCCCTGTGTGACCCAAAACTCAGCAAAACTTCCCTTCAGAAAACCTAAAAAAAGAGCAATACTAAAAATGATGTCTTCCTATCACTATCTAAAAATGTATCACTTGTTCTGGTTATTTTTGAAAGCAAACTCTTTACAGAGAAGTTAGAAATAACGTGGCTAAAATGTTTATATAGTACAGGAGGAAATCACAACAAACTCTGAACTACCCAAGATCTTCAAGACTAAAGCTAACTGAACATTAACAGTTAAATGAAAAGTAAAAGCATTTAGAATTCAAACTGAAAAGCTGCTTTAGATCTTAAAAGTTCAACACGTTTTCACAAGTTAAAAAAAMCCCTTTGTGATAACTTATAAATGAAGTACAAGGTCCAATGTTATTGAAAAACTTTCCTACTTGAAATGYCTGAAAACTAAGGTTTAAGAAAAAAATGTCAACAGAACTTTAAGGTAAATGAATAATCCTAGTCATTACAATGATATACAAATTCATACAACTATCACGTGTCATTTCACAGAAAACAGCTTTCAAATATATATATTTTGTTTTCACGCTTAGAGGCAAATAGGAAAACAGATAAAAATGCAGATAGAGTAGTATCAGATATCAAGGATGCCAAAACAAGCTGTTAAAAGCTATCAAAAGAGCAAAGCTGGAGTAGCTTGAACTGTTCYGCAGCACATAAACTCTGCAGAGAAAAAATTGCAGACTAAATTCAGTTGATTTATTTCTCYTCTTATACATCAAGTGAACAAAGGAAAAGTGAACTGTTAATCCCCCAGTATATTCTTATTTTTCCTTATTGTTCCAAACTGTACATTGTCAACCTCACAGGTAAGCCTGAATCATTAATTCATGACCAGAAAAATTATTGCAAAGAACTGTTATACCATTAATACAAGTAAAATCAATTTATTATGAAAGACATGAAGAGTAGGCATAATAGATAAGGAAGAAGTTGTTAAAGTCAAAGCTTTGYCTGCTCTCCAGATACTGTTTTAAAGAATAAGTTTCAACTCAGATTTACTGACAAAGCACATGTTAAAGGCAATTATCTCTTTTTCATCCTCTGTATTTACTTATAACTTTTAAGCTGACTTGACCTTTTCCTTTTCCCACAGAATAAATGAAACACATTTTTCCTATCACTTAGCAAAATAATTAAGTAATCAGAAACTCAGCAGTATGTTTTTTCTGGCAAATGTGGCTGYTGACACAAGGAGCTAAGTTATCGTAAGTGCATGGACAGAGCATTATGGGACAAGTTCTCACATCTCTTCTCAGACCCAGGACTCTGCAAGGACGATTTATAGGTATGTCTCCTGGCTAGCATACTCTGCTTAAAACGRGGTTCCAGAATAATTAATCCATGCACTGGTATGGTGACATTATAGATTTGATGCAGATTCTGATCAGGCAAGGACATGCAGTTGCTTTTTTGTGAGCAAGTTGGAGTATATGCTTCCTTTACTCCAGGAGCTGAAAATACAGACTCAGTAAAGTTCAAGTGATGCACACAGACAATATCTAATTCAGAAGTCCTGGTACATACTACAGGCTTACCCCATTAAAACTTTTGAATAGTTGAATTGGCAGAGCAAGTTAATAACATAAGTGCTTTTCATTATGTAGCTCCGCAGTTTTGATCCTTAGAAGGTACCCTTAATCCAGACTTTATACATCTGGGAAAGACAGTCTTGGGACCATATCCCACAGAATTTACAATGATCTTAGGCAAGTTGAATTTTAGCCAAAAACCCTGCGACAGCACTTTTCTCCATCAAACATGCTTTTTCTTTTCTATACCAGCTAGGCTTTGAGGAAGCCAAAATGGAGTTTTCAATCAGTGCAAGAAACTTCACAATTCTTCCCCAAAACCTAAATCTCCTACCCACTCCCCCACTCAGTATCTCAACTACCCAGCTGTATAGGTTTTGCTTGCTAGGAAATGTTCTACAAAAGGCTTGGTTTCACTTATTTCACAATAGGATAAAACCAGATCTTAAACCTTTCTGATTTTTGTCTAAAATTGCTGTTTCTGAGCATCCCCCMGTTTTGAGTCCTGCCACGCTGCACATATGATAACGAGCTACTACCATGTCCAGCACATTTSGGATCAGAGCAGAACTGAACTCTGGAGCACAAAATAGATGGAAACTGTTCAGAGCTGATCAGTGAAGTATTCCCATTACCCTGGGAAGCCTCCTGGGCCAGGCCGGGAGAGCCATTTTTGCCATCCTGCCCCACAGTTAGTCTGCAGGAGAAAAGACCAGAGCAGAATAAAAGCGAGAACCCTTACGCATCTGCRTGCCAGCGATGTACGGTCATGAGGTGCCCTGGCAACATGGACTCAGTGGGCTACAGCCAGCTCCTCTGACTTCCTCCAACCTCCTCCTCTTCAGACCGCAGTGCAGACTGGCAGGATAGCCATGGGCTGTTTGTCTGACTTGAACTATACCAAAAGATTTTCCATTGGAAACACAAGAATTTATCTTTCATTTTCAAATTCAGAAATTTCCAATGCAGAGGAGCTCTTAAGGTTTAGTGATATTCCAGATTATGCATCTCAAATATCCTTATATATAATGAACTACTTGTTGTCTGTTAGTTAAAAATAAATTGGCTATTTATCCCACTTAAAGTAGCTTAGTAGCTGTGTAATTTACATAATTTTAAATTATGCAACCAATAAAGTACTAATTATTGTCCTTTTCTGTTATATTTGAATTCGCAATAAAAAGGTCTAAGGCTTTAATTAGTACAAAATCAAGTCATTCAATTGCTATTTTTGAACGTGGTATAATTACAATAACAAAATCAAACTACAAAGTACTTTCAATAGGTGGTTAGGATACATTAAAGTAGATCTTTAAGAGCTATGCTGATTTAATTGCAAATGAACAGAACTTTTTATTAATACAGACATATTAAGAATCCATGTACTGTCTGAAGGGAGAAATATATTTTATGGTTTAATAGAAGTGTGAAACTTTTGGCTACAATATCTCAAGCAGTATGTTTTTAAAAGAAATTGATTTGGCCTAGGTCCAAAAAAGATTCGCTGTCTGAAAGCCTGATTTTGCTTTGCTCAACTCCTGGATGTGTAGACCCAGAGCAGAATCCAGGATTGGTACAAGCAGCTAGTCTTTTTTGTATGACATATATCCTTGGCACCTCTTCTTAAAACTCTCAATTCCAGAGTTAGGCACAGCTTAGCAAAGGATTTTCATAATGACAATTCCAATGACAATACTCCCTCTGACACCAACTTTCCATCTAAACTTATGTATTAAAAAAAAAAAAATAAATAATAATCAGTGAGTGCTCTGGACTAGTTCATGCCTCAATAGACCCACAAGAGAAGCCTAGCAGAAAGGTCAGTCTCTCAGCCAGCCATATCTCCCAGTACACCTTACACGAGCAGAGAACGCCAATGAATGACACACAGGGCAGGACYCCCAGAGAAAAGTGCTCCCATGATTTGGGCAAACACAGTTCTCCACATTGAACAGGGARTTTTCCTTAGACTGTCATTGCTGGATTTATACAGGTTTAAGGCCACGCCGTTTACACTCTGAATTCTGGCATTACCCAGATTTCCAGCCAGCTGATTACTTAGCTTACATTTGTTACTTCTAAYTTCTGTCTTTTCACCACTTCTTTGAAGTTCTACTATATCTACACATCAAAAACATATAAAACATTTGTGCGTCTCTCTCTGTAGGTAAACACTGTTATATTTGGTTGGTAAGCCTTGCAAAGATGTTAGCCTGTGCAGCAATAGCCACAGCTGTTTTTCCTAAAAGTGGTAAAACCAACCACCCCCCCAAATATGTTTAAAAGCTCAGAGGGAAGGCAGGAAGGTTATTCACATAACAACAATCTAACAGTTCAGTCTATTTTATTTATTTATTTTTGAAGTAAGAAGGGTTTATTAGTGCTGCACTGACACAGGTATTTTTATTCATTTGTAAGCCACTTCTCAGCAGTAGCAATTAATGCTATTGCATATGCAGTCTGCTGTGAAGTACATTCTCAAATGGTTTCTAAAACCAGTCTAGYTAATTTCCTAGCAAAATCTTGGAACAGCCCTGCCAAAACACCCAGACATAAAGCAATCTGGTTCAGACAGGTCTTAAATATTTGAACCCTCACTCTGAAGTACTCCTTTCGGCCACATCATAACGTTTGGATTGTGCAGATGAACACAGATTGCAGTACTGTTTACAGTTCCATAACTATAATGATGTAATTCTAATTTAGAAAAAGATATTCATCTGTAAAGTGAATTGCTTTTCTTGTTAGCAAGCCTTATCCTAGTCCGATGGCTGATTATAAAATAGTAGTATAGGCTGAAGTTAAGCTCCATTTACTTAGGTGAAACGTACAGCCAGGACTGATGAGTTTGTTTATTTTCCAAATTTCCTTCTGCAGCACAAAAGGGAACACAAAGTGTGCATTCCCTATGCAACCAAGCATCCCAATGACCATGAACACTTAACTTCCTAAGGAGAACTTTGCTCTCTGTAGTAAAAGACCGACACTACAGATATTATGAACCATGGAAAGAGATTAAGAGAAAAGCACCACTAGTGTCCCTAGTCTGGTCCCATGCAATAGCAGAGAATGTATTAGGTAAATAACCCAGCTATCCCAAGTGGTCTGCTGTCATTAATAGGGCTACTCCTAGCAGTTTTAATGAGCTTAAGCAGAGCTTTAAGAGCTTAAGATACAAAATCAGGTCATATTSAAACTGTTCAAAACAGCAATAGTCTGATTTGTCAGTTTGTTTATTTGACAAAATTTTTATGTCGTATATAAAGCATACTCATACATAGCAGGTGACAGGAGACCGCATAGACTGACAACTGGTAAGCTGATGTTCTCGGMTGCAATGTAGGAAACTTAGCCTCATTCTTTGGAGACTATGCCTCACAGAAATTTTGTATATGACTTTTCTGAGTGATTCTGCTGTGCCCCTGAGGCTTAARGAGATAAATTATAAATTATGAGGGCCTAAATATTACCTTAATAGGGGCCAAACAAGTACAGACTGAATGGTATTGTGTCAGGCTGCTATCCACATAATTAGCTTCCTAAAAATAAAAGCTCTTTTTTGCTCTGTACTACACTTCATCTTTTGCTCTTTAAGAGGTACAAAGAAAGTTTAATCATGCTAAAGGCTGAAGAGGCTGAGAGTAAAGATTCTCAGGCACTGAAGAGCCCTCTGTGGAGAAACACCGCAGAGCTGACTAACCTCTTCAAAGCGCAGGAGCATCTCTTCAATAATACAGCACAATTAATACTCAACATTCTTAACCTCAATAATCTGACAAGGGAAGCTAACACCTTTTACCCTCMTGGCTTCTTTTTTTCATCTCTCCTGGAGCACTTGTGCTCCTTACTGCAAAATAATGCCAGTACCTCATCCAAGCTGCACAGCAACAGTTTCTGAGAAACAGACAGCAAAGAAATTCTCTTTAAAGTTATCAAAAAGCCAAGGCCAAAAAAGTCCGCAGAGGGCAAAAGAGAAAGGGAAGGAAGGCAGGCAGGCAGGCAGGCAGGCAGGCAGGCAGGGCACATGAGATCCTTTTTCAAAAGCTGCCTAGTCTTAGGGATGGATAGTATCACTGAGAACTCTTCAGCCTCCCAGCTATTTGGGCAGAGAAGTGCAGAAGCATGAATCACAACCTCCATGAACTTTAAAGGGTCCTTTTAAGAGGAGCACAGAAAATTTTATCTTCTTTTTTTTTTCACAGCTGCACTTATCTTATAGTTAAGGCAATCCTTTGTAAGAAGGTCTCTTCTCTGACCTGTACTGATGCATTCAAGGGCATTCTGGGAATTTAACATCAGCCCATGGTCAGTAGGCACAGAAGACACCCTACCCACAAAACCACAGTGAGAAAGAAAGCCTTGTGACAGATAGCAGCAACCTGGGTCTCATTAAAACAAATAAGAGCTTTTGTTTAATTAGTTCGAGACACTGCCTACTTAGGTAGCATGTGAGACTATGGAAATAGGTAGTAATCACTTTCTCTCTCTCTCCCATTCCCCCAGTKTGTCACTCTAGCATATTAGTTCAGCAAAACCACCGCATCACTCTCCTAATCAAAGTTTCTAAGTAAACAAAGTCTATTGCGTTTCACATAGCACTTCTTACACTGACTTGTAATTTGCATACCTGGACATTCCCAAATAAAGTCTCACCTGCCTTTCTCAAATCCAATTTTAGTCTGTATCATGGCTGTCCATCTGTAACAGACCTAAGAAGTTCAGCTCAGCACTAGAGCATTATCAACATGTAAGAAAGAACTTAAAGGAGAAATGCAAAACTAAGAACACAAGAACATTTGATGAAGAAAAATCAGTAAGAGGTCAGGACCACRTGCTCCCTGGAAACAGGGGTGCATTCACACTGTGGTTACATTGTCCAGAACAAGCATATCCTTCTGCCATCTATTCATTTGTGCATGAGCACACATTTGTAGTCTAAAAGCAACACTCCAATGCACAGCAAAAATGTATTTCCTTTCTGTTAAGACCAGAAGTACTTTCAGCCTCTCACACTTTACCTCCCTTATGATTATCTGAGCTTTGGATTATATTTCCTCAAACCTTCACATACTTTTTACCAAATGGAGTATCATATTGTTAATTTATGTCTTTATTAGCTTGCTTTGTCCTTCTCTGCCTACTTTCAGTGATGCATGCGATTCACTTCAATTTGATATTATCTGTTAATGTCATTAGTGTGTGCTTACACCCACTCTGAGGTAATTAGTGAAGATAACTTACTGAAAACATTAAGACACCAGGAACACACAAAACATATACATCAATGATTGAGGGGGGAAAAGTCCAAGTCTGCTCCAGGGCCAGGTTTCATCACAATAATTATTACTGTAACTATTACATCATCTCTTCTTATCTTAATAGGAAAGTTATATAAGAACAGAACTAATTTTATGCATTTTATAAAGGCCTAGCTGTGGAGAAATCAATCCTTATCTTTATTCCCAATCTCTGAGGAAGCTTTTGGTCTGAGTATTCAGATCTCCATTAGATATCCACCCTAATTTAAATTAATCAAGCAAATATCACTTTATGAGACATTGTATCAAATGCTGCACTAAAATCCAAATATTATAATAGCTACAATATATCGTTCCTTGCCTTCCCTTCAGCTTCTCTTTTTATGGTTTTATCTAGGAGTATAACCTAGTTTGCCTGGCAATGTTAGTTCTTTATAAAGAGACACTGATTGTGACTAATAGCTCCATTATCCTYTGGAACAGACTTGTTTATGAAATGCCACTAAGTTAGGGAAAGACTCACTGTCGGTATATGCAATGCTAGGATAGGATTTGTGCTGATGCATAGTATCACAGAATATGACCTCTGGAGGTCACCTGSTCCAGCGCCTCACTCAAATGGCCAGTGAGATCAAATCACTCACAGTCTTGTCAAGGCAAGTTTTAAAATTTCCCAGAGTGGAGACTGCACAACTTCTCTGGTCCCTTGTTCCAGTGTTTTGACCACTCTCCTGGTAATAAAAAAATCTCATCTCAAACCAACAAACACCTCTTAATATCTAATTGGATTTTCCTGCATTGCAACTTAACTCTGTTGCCTCTTGTCCTATTATTGCATATCCAGAAGAAGTTTCTGGTTCTATCTCCTCCATACCCTCCCATTAGGCAGMTGAATATAGCCCTATGGTTTCATCTTTGCCCTCCTTCTCAAGGCTGAACYAAATCAGATCTCAGCCTCTCACTGTATGTCGTAATCTCCAGACCTCTGACCAGCTTGGTGGCCTGCACTGGACTTGTTCCAGTTCAATGTCTTTCTTGTATTAGGGAGCCCCAGGCTGCAAGCACTACTGCAAATGTAGTCTCACAAGTGCCGGAGGGGAATAATTTTCCTGAGCCTGCTACCTATATTCTTGCTACTGCAATCCATGAGGTGGCTGGTCTCCTTTAATCCTTGCCTGCTACATGTTCAGCTTCCTGTCCACCAGGCCCAAGAGGTCACACATGGTCTGGAAGATGATGGGGTTTCCCCTGTTTTGGGCAAAAAGCAAGCACTACCTACCTACAATCAGCTTCCACAGCGTTATGTGGGGTCAGGTCCAGCACAGCTGTTTCTCTGCTACTACCGGCCTACTATTCACTGCTGAAGACATTCCCAGCTATCCCTTACCCCAAATATGATTAGAATAAAGTGGAACGCCTGTCAAATTAACATTTTGTTAGCAAATAGACATAGGATCTCTAAACACCACCAATTTCTAGATCATGTGGGTCAAAGTCAAGCAAAGGTTTTGCATTGCCAGAGGAAAAACTATTCCTTTCTCTCTTGTTGCCTCTCACCTGCACAGCAGTCTCTTCAACCTCACGCTCCCTCTTTCTGGAATTAGCTTACACTCTGCTTTAGCTTCAGGTTTTACTCTTGTAGGGTTTGGGGGTTTTTGGGGAGGGTTGGTTTGTTTGTTTTTTGTTTTTTTAAAGCAGCTATTTCTGCCTAGTGAKCACAGATGAGGAAGGTAATTAGGCCATTTGTTAACTCTTTCCAGATTTGGCAGTTGTGGGAGATGAATAGAGCCAATTACTAGTAGGGTCAGTCAGGGGAACTACCAACATACAATTCATGCATTCATTTGGTGTTTCAGAAGAATTACAAAGAATTAGAGCCTGTAAACACAGCTAGACTTAACACAGTTTCTCTCCTTCTCTGCCTTCAAAGATTTTTTTTAAAAGAARTATTTAGTATTATTAACAATTTTTGCCACTATTTTTCAGAACCATAGCTGGCTCAAGGTATAGGCTTCTACTCCACTCAATCTCCTCTAAAACTCAAAAAAAGCTTTCCCAGATTCTCAAATTTTTACTGACAATTCCTAGTTTTCTTAAGTCCTTCAAATCACCAATAAGCCCATCCAGACTCCCAGGTAACCTAGCCACCATTGGATCCTCCATGCTCCTCTTTCTCCCTATGGCCCTATTAATATTTCCCAGATTCCCATTGTCACTTAAATCCACATCAACTTTCCCATTTTTCCTCYCTCTACCACACTTACAGCCATGGGAAAACTGTGCTAACAAGTCACTAAGTTCACAGCTGAATATAACACTAGCAAGCAGAGAGTGGAGCAGAAAGTCTTCCCTCCAAAGGGAGACTTTTGTTTGTTGAGAGACAACAAACCCAGATGTCCAGCCAAGACACGTTAACCTGTGCAGAGGTCCAATACCCGYTGGTACCTAGGCTTGTTCATTTGGATACCCATTGCATTCCTCATTGTAAGCATACCTGTGGGCATCTTGAGACTCCTGGCACCCCTTGGATTAGAGCCGCTGGGAGAAAGGAAGGTGCWGAAAGGACATCAAGTGGTGCAACTGCACAAAAGCCTCCAGGCCAGAAAGGGAGACGTGACAGGCTACAAAGATGGATGACAGGTTATGAAGGTAGAAAAATGTGTTCACAAACACATGTCAGGCCAGAGTTTGCAGTAAGCCGCTTTCTACTGTCTGGAGCTAGGTCCCTGGAGGGACTACTGGATACACAATTTCTTTTTTAAATGCAGTCTGATTTCTAAATCACCATTAAACATTATAAATATTAGCCTATTGTTAATTCCTGCTCCTATTGCTTTTATAATACCTTATATATTACTTTATAACAAAAATTAGGAAGACTATCAGCAAATACCTCCTTTCCTTTTTGACTTTTCATGAGTCAAACAGTCCTAAAAAAGGGTTTTCTACACATAAAAATCTCACACACCTTAAAAGACAATGCGGGCTGCTTGGGCTGCACACAACTGTTTTGTGGTCTGCTGGAAAGAACACATGAACGAATTAATTTCCAATGGCATAATGTACATGCTCCCAGCCTGAAAGAGGTCTGAGACAYGGTACTTTAAAACTGCGACATTTTTTGGAAGGAAGTGTTGTGTTGAGTTACTTCTAAAGGTATTCATTTCTTTACTGATGCTCAGTGCCTTTGTGTTCATGGTGACTAAGGAGCCTAGCTTTCATACAGTGGTCCCAGAGCTATATACTTTCCCCCCAGTATCTATCCCTAAAAAAAGCTTTTCACACATAGCATATATAGAATACATGATGTGTGATGTGACAGAAAGCTTTTATGGTTACTTGTCAGGCTCTACTCGTCTAAATCCTTTGGGTCTTTACCCACTTTTAGGTATGTAATAAGACTATTCCCAAGGTTATGCTGAACAAACCTTTATCAGGCAACCTTTGACATCAATGGGACTACAATCATTTAGGCCAGCCACAAATTTCCCATGATACAGTTGTACYGTATTAACCACTTTTTCTTGTATTTTTACTTTCAGTCGCAATTTTTGACTACTTASTTTTTTAATCTCAGCTGTTGAATTAGTCCTAGTTTGTATGTATAGAAAGAAAGACAAATACGGTTGTCATTCTAAAAATAATAAATGTATTGGTTCCACATATAAACTGATGGTATCAAGTACATTCCTTCAGAAGAAAWAGATGAAGCTGCCCTTTTAACAGGTTATCTGCACCAAAAATACTACTGTACAAGGGAAGCATCTTCTATTCCAAATTCTTACTTCAAGAATTCCATTATTAGAGCACATCCACTTGTTATTCGACACAACTGCTACTAACTTTCCTTTTGTCAGATGGAATATTCACACTTCAGTGTACCACCCCATTTAGTGGGGGTCTAGTCTCGCTAACTAGACTCCATTTGTTTTGTCTCACGTGACAGCAGTAAAAATTTCTGTGATATTTCCCCTTATAAATCTTGCTTACTTCTTTGAAGAGTGAAGAAAAATATAAATATGTGCCTGAAAGTAGTATCAACTTACATCCGATCCAATAAATTCTTTTTTTATTTTTCTTCATGTCCTTAAYCTTTTGTGTTAACTATGCAAGTTCTGTTCTTCAGGTCAGGAAGATTATGTTTACTTGCTTCTTTCTGTTGGGCATTCACYACATATTTCTATCAGAATTCTAACTATTACATTTAAACAATTTTCCTACTACAAGATCCATACATCTATTTATRTAGTTAAAATGTAATTTTCCAAATGGTTTCAGCCATAAGCACTTTTCAAAAACATTATCCACTACCAGTATATTAAAATGCCATTTTATGCAATACRACAAACATGTATAACAAATGGTGGGCAGTGAAAAGGAAGTAARTTTATCTCATTTTCTCTTGAAATTACAATAGACTCAACTCAAACATTGTGCTTTTCTACCCGTCAGTGCGCTCAATTTGAGTAAATTCAGCTCAATGCCCAAACTCACTCTATAACCTCAGTTATGGTGAGAAGCTTCTTAATCACATTTAGCCTACATCCCAATCTCTATCCATTTCCTTTTTCTAAAGAAAACCAGCCATTTGTCAGTCCTTTTTTAAATTTAGAACCCAGCTCATAAATTCATTGGGCAATCTTTCTAGCTAGACAGACACAGAATTGCTTCAAAAGCAGGCAGATCCTCCTGTACTTCTCATCAAGCTGTGCCACTGAAGCCGTTCAAGAGAAAGCCTCCACCACACTGTGCAGGCAGGCTGTGGAAAACATGCAGGCGATGCACCCTGCAAAGAACATCGGGCAATTTATATGATCCATATAAATAGAGAAGTAAAAACCGAGCCATATACAAAAGCAGCTAATAGTGTCGTGGGAAAAGTGGCAGGTTTTGGCAAAGGCCTCCCCCTCTACTACGTTACRGATTTTTTTCCTGACTCGGGCAGGCACCGTCAATGGGTGACTTCAAAATTCTACAGAGTTTCTGCTTCTAACAGCTTCACCATTGCCCTATATACACTTTCAGATGGGCTGCTTTTTCACTCCCTTCCAAAATGTTGATACCCAACTACAAGAATGCAAAAGGGCTAACTTCTCCTCCATTTTAGGCTGCCTTTATCAAAAGATTATTCTTCAATTCAGGAAGGAGTTCTGCTGAGCTGTTTTAATCAGCACAGACACTTCAAGAGCAAATGTCAAGCTGACAGAATTGCCTGTAGCACTAGGTAAGTTAAGGGAGGAATGCAYCTCTTCAGATTACAGTTCCCCTATAAATTCCCAGCTGGGCTGGCATCCTYTCTAAAACAATATTAGAAGACAGAGGCAGCAAAGACTGTAACTTCAGCTCCTTCCATCTTCATTATAAGGGYCTCTAATAATACATTTTTTTGACATCCTGGTAAGCTTCACTCTGCTCCCCTGGCTGTTTCACACTCCATTATAGCTTTGCTGTAACACCTTCTGATCACAGCCTAGATATTTGAAGGATTGTGTTGCTCTTTTTAGTCCTGAAAGGCAAGCTTGACCTAATCATGCACTACCCCTCCAATTAGCAAAAAGCATCAGATAAAGACATTTCTCAGTGCAAATCTTGTACCTTGCATTATATAGTTGATAGAAAAGATCATTCGGCCACTTATTCACTTAAACCTAAAAAGATTTTTTTTTTTTTCCCTCTTCCACACCATTAGCTGGAAAATTCAAAGAGCAAACTCACAATAAGTCAGACCATAAGCTTCAAAATGTTAACAYGCTCTTTTTCATCACAGGATTTCTTGCCTGTTTTGCAGGTGAAAGATTACAACACTCAATAAGAGATGAAGGGATGACTAAGATTAAAGACAACAGTGCCGCAGCCTCCTGATCTTATGCCTTGATCTGCTTTAACATGAATCTTAGGACYACAGAATTCAAGACTCTGCTGAGGAACTGGATAGTACATCATAGCAAACAAAATATAATCTCAAGCAACCTCCCTCAAGCGGAAATCTTATGCCAAGGGCAGATTACATGAAGTGGAAAATTATTAGAAAGAATAATCCTAGCTCTTAGCATTGGTGTTGGAGAAAGCCCAGGAAAACAATACAGCTTAGAAAGCCAATTACTAGACCACTTTCAGTATCACTGAGTTTCTGGAGTGTTTTCCCTAGTGGTCTACATTTAAAAATAGACATCATAAGCAGAAATTCTAGACCCAGATTAGGTTTCCTAACTTTTCTGCAGGCTTAGCCAACAGTCTGGAAACTAGCACTGAAATACCAGAGCTGCATAAGACTGCTGTTGGATGTATTATGATTGAGAGCGAAGCGCAAGCTGCAGACTGAGAAGGAAATGCAAACCTGGACCCAAATACAAATCTTCRTTGGCTATATCTGTATTACTGAGAAATTTGGCACAAGAGAAGCAAATTAGTAGATGGAAGCAGTYGGTGTTAAACCCCTCTTCAATACTTGTTTGAGGACCCCGCAGGCAAGGTAGCCCATGCACTGGTTCAGCACCTAAGCTCTCAATTAAGCATAGGGGAGCACGTGGGGTACTCTGAGGGGAACATTTGGAGCAACCGCTTTGACCAGCAAGTACCAAAACCACTCTGCAAATCAGACTGACATGCAGGGAACAGAGATCAACACAGATTTGTTTTTTTTAAAAAAAAAAAACCAAAACAAAACAAAAACAAAACAAAAAAAAAAAACACAAACCACAAATTTGTGAAAGCTCAGGGGTTATGACCATATCTACTGTCAACAGTTACTGGCTTGAAAGTACAGCAGTTCCCACTGGCACCTATGAAGAATAAATTCCGAAATTACTCTTAGTTTTTAAAAAAAACAGTAGAGAGCTTAGCTTCATTTCTTTAAATGTTTCCCCTTCTTCAGATTAATTCTCATGAGAAAGACTGTTCTGCTCTCCAGGACACTTGTCAGAGGCAGGACACAAGTTCATGCATTAAAATTATATGTGCAGCCGACACAAATCCCTCTCACGTCCTCCCCGTAAATCATTAAACAATGTTGAAGCAAAGACCCAGTCAGACATGACTGAAATTAATTTCATGAAATTATTTTCACGAAAYCATTWGGATTTTTGTTTTCCTTTGGAGCTTTAGAGCAATGGGAAAAAATATCTTCACAGTGAACAGCTGAGACTCATTTTAATTTTGAAATCGTAGCCATGCAGAAATGCTTGAATTCATTTTTCAATATCTACACTTCGTGAGGTTAATTTCTCGGGGTAGTATTTTTGATGGCAGGCAACTACATATTACTGACTTTCAATAAGGCCTAAACATTTAAGTTCCTTCGAAGCTTTTAAAAACCTACTTTTAAAATCCATGTTGTTAAACTACGAAGCTAGTCATTTCTAGCAGAATCCCATTATTCTCACCTAAGGTGCTTAGTAGTGCACAAAGCTGCTGTTATAAGGTCAGATTTAGTTTAAAGWCAAGTCTGGACAGGGATTCATAGGAATTCATACACTTCACCTCCGCCAGACTTTCCTTTGTCCTTAACCTCACTTTCCGAGTCCTCTATCCAATAAGTATTCAAGCATTTTAGACCAGCCTCCACAGAATAGCATGGAGTAGCATGACATTGTCTATGCATGCCTTCAAGCAATTGAACTGAAGCCTGAGGCTCAAGTATGGTGAATCTCTGCCCRAATCTTCTACTGCAGTGTGCAGTAGTCCCATTCAGGGATCAGGTGACATCCTAGTGCTAACAACTCACTTACCTCCTATCTCCACAGTAAAATTCTGAGTTTTCCTAGTTGTCCTTTGAAAACAGAAGCTAAATGTATACAAACATATGAAGTATCATTTAAAATTAAGCCCTCAGAAAAACTAACCTGCAACTCTGCTGTAGAAGTGAGTTATGAACACAACACTTTCACTCACTACAGGCTTTGTCCTCCAGTTTTGGAGACGGAGGTCTCTTAACCCACTGCTTGTGAGAAATGAAATGATAGTCATCATGTCTTTAATCAGCTTTCTTGTGAATGAAAGCATGATTAGGAGACACAACTCCCTGGCTGCTGCTTGTTTTCTATGTCCACAAGGTGCTGCACGACACGTCAGGTCCCTATGTCTGTGTAACTATTCCAATAATCCAAAGAGGCTAGAGCTCAAGCACTGGATTTCAATGCTCAGATGACACGCAGTTTTAGGGAGATTTAAACCACATCCTGCAGGGTAAGCATAGCAAGTAGCTAAGGCAGAAAGCAATACTCACCAGGGGCTGAGTCCAGAGCCCACCTTATGTTCCATCCTGGCTACACAGCTTTATTTTTCTGACATCTGCTCTGGATGGGACAGCTCTGCCTGCCATTTACCTTACTCTCTGGTATTATTTGACTTTTTCTTAGCTGCCTTTTCTCCAAGGCATGCATGTAGCCCATCTTGCCTTCCAGCTGCCAATCCCCATGTCTTTTTACAAGCCTATCCATATCAACCTACTTTGTAGCTTCTAACTCACTTTCCCTTTAGTATGACTTGTCTTCTACTTGTCAAAATCTCTTCCTCAGATCCCAGACAGCTAACCACATCCATCACATCTACTTCCCTTAACCCCCATTGTATTCAGCTTCCCCTTTGGAAGCTACACACTGAGTTTAATTAACGTACAACGRTGAAACTACAAATTTTGACACCACAAATATTGACTACGTGCCAAAACAATTGCGACCCAATGAAAATAATCAACCACTGATGAAATGTATTTACACACTAAGGAATCCATGCAACTGGCAGCTTGAAAAACAGCATGCCAGTTTTTGTGTGGCTGTTCCCTTAGAACCAACTCAGTGCAATGCATTCAAGTACCCTAGAGATGGGATTACTGATGTGCAACTGCTTTTGGCTGTTACTACCTGTCAATTTATTCATAGATGTTATGAGATATAAATTTCTATTAGCATAAGTTTCCTGCTAATGCACACTTCTGTTCTTTTCACGCTGCCTTCCCACTCTCTTGTGGCAAATAAATAGGCCAGGGTTTAATTTTTAGTCTCTGTAGGTGTTTTAAAACCACGGGTAAGTTGGCTAAACTCTTGTGAGGATAACATATAATGGGCATATACATGRTTCTGACAATGGTTCAATGGAGACAGTGTATTTGTAATAACATTTTGGAGAGGTCAGTCTTGCTACTTTATGAACAACRTTGTTTTCAAAATTTCCATTAATAGAATGTTCTAGAATCAACTGTCTTCTGTGATACATGAAAAAAAAAATGGAACTACAAAAATTTTGGTTGTGGTCAGTTTAATATGATGGCAGTATTGAGAATAGTTCACCAACAGCATAAACTTTTAAAGTTTAAAAGATAGCCTGTTACTCCAGACACAACACTGAGTATCACCTCCTCTCATACTCTTGTTAAAACTTTAASTGTGAAGTATTCATAAATACTTTTTAAATTTTATACACAAAATTGATGAAACAGAAACTTAGGACTTGATCCAGACACCACTAGCTGCAGAGAAGGCTCGATCAGATTCTTTGTTAAAACCAGACTTGAGCACATACTGAAGATCTGTTGGCTAGAATATACATAGAATCATAGAATCATTTAGGTTGGAAAAGACCTTTAAGATCATTGAGTCCAACCATAAACCTAGCATATTCACATTTAGGTTCCACTAAAGCTGGAGGAATTTTTTTCTGATCATATAAGTTTGAATAAAGAAGAAAAAGTTGCCCTTCAAGTTTTGGTATGTATAACCCTATCTCATAGGACCTTTGGGATAACAATAGCTTTTTTAATATTTTTTTGCATGCYGTCTTCATCTTTTCTTAGCATCAGGAATGCTGCTGTGGTCCCATTAAGGTGTGTTCAGAGCAGRGTTGAGTTCACAGAAGACTGACAGGGAAAGGGAAAAAAAGCTCATATAGTCTCTGAAATGGAGGAAAAAAGACCCACCATCATCYGTGAACTCCTAATCAATAATCTCAGCTGTGACTAAAGAAGTTAAAGAAATAAAATGCAGCTGTCTGCACTGCCTAAGCACAAGCCTGAAGCAGGAGTAGTGTGGACAGTCCACAGTCAGGCTGGGCTGGAAGATATGGTGTCTTGGGGACAGCCTCGAGCAGCACAATTCCAATTTCTCTCCTTATCCCACCGGGCTATGTAACAGAGTAAGCAGTGCACAGCTCGCCCTCACCAGTATCCCTATGCCCCGATCCAGGTAATGGCATAATGAGAGTACAGAGGAAGACCTTTATTTTTCCTTGACTCATTCTTACTCAAAATCCAGCTCTTTCTGTTACCACACTCCTTTGAAGAAGTTCTGAAGATTCTTTAGCATTAAAGATGTTTAATTACATTTTTCCCCCATTAACATTTTAGTTCTCACAAGGCTTTGATGTATTTGGTATTTGCCAACCAGCAACAGAAATAACAGAGAACCAATGCTTTGTTGAATAGACACTGCATTGTGTCGYGGAAATGATATTGAAACTCATCCGTGTTGTTTTATTCTTTCACATATGCAACCTCACAGTTACAGAACCAACCTTTGCCTTCATCCAAATGAAAAGGAGAGTCTCCAAGTGTTTCTTGATTCTGATTAAGTCTTCTGAAATTGAATAGTAAGAATGGATGAAAACACAGAAAGATTATGATAGAAGCAATGACGCAGTAACCACTTTGCCAGATTTTTGTTAAGATGTATTTACTCTAGTACACTTATTGTGGCTTGCGCACCTAAGCATTCAAAGCAATTCTTCTGAAGGATTAAACAGAGATAACATATCTCCATAATTAATAGGCCAAAAGGTGACTTGATATAGGTTTCCCCTAATTTCTCTCTAATGCGGGCTGAAAGAGATGGTGAATGATTTCTTGAGTTTGTGTGCTGGAGAAAAGGGAACAGAGCAGGACTGAAGAGGAAGTAACACACAATGCCTCYAAGGCCACTGAAGAGTAACCTGGCCAGAGGCACGTGCTACGTTTTAAATGGTACAGCCAAGCACCTCCATTGTCATGCAGTTGCTTGGCATTAATCAAGGGKTTTGGTGAGGTGCGTGAAGTTATGAAACTAAAACATCTTGAAGTCTTTAGATCTCCAGAGACTGTATGCACACGCTCAGTCCACCAGCCATTTTGTTTTCAGAGAGTGCTTCTCATGACATAAAACCAGAGGTGTCTATAGACTTCTCTTAACTGTCTCCTCTCACAGAGATTTGCCTTCCCACTTCCTCCTCCTCCTTTTTTCTTAGTCTAAGAATAACGTAATTTAGAGCCCAAGTTGGTAGCTGTCCTTTGSACGTCTTGTAGATGCTCTTTGTGTATGTGAAAACATAACAGTAAGGCCACAAGTTGGCATGAACCTATAAGTTTATAAACCTAAAGCCACAGAACCTAACTTCTCCTTGCCGTGTGCCTCACACTGCTCAGCTGATGATACCTACGTGCTCAGGGAAGTGGTAATGGGCACGTGTAAATTAAAAAGGGGAACTTACTTTCATCATCTAATGCATCCAATGAAAAGCCATAGCTTTGAATATAAATGGTCTTACCTTCTCGCACAGAGGCCACCCSCTGCAGCCCTCCGCTACCAAAGCCTTGCCACATACACCCAATACAGGGTTCAAAAGTGTTCTAAAGGCAAATGACACCAAATATCTGAAATGTGCTGTAATGATTCATTTCCCAGGGAAACTTTYCACTGTGTTTGCTAATGAGCTCATTAAAGAGGGCACAGAAGTCCTATGAATGCAAAAAGAAAGTCATTCATGTAACAGATGAAAAAAATGACGTAAAAAATGATGAGATCTTGCACATACTGTTGATTTAAAAGGATAAAGGTCAACATAAATTAACCTGCAAGCAAGGGTTTGTAGAAGTCACCACCACCCCCCAAAAAATAACCATGCCAAGACACACATTATATTCTATCGATCTTCTCTCTTGCATGATAACCAAATATCAAGACCACAAGTTTAACACTTGTAAGAACACCACAGCTGTACGCCATACAAAACAGTACCTGCAGAAAGGAAAGTCAATGCTTGTTCAGCTTCAGAGAGTCCCCAGCTCTAATGCAGGAGCATGAACATTTTCTGATGGTTGGAGAACTGGATAGTCAGATGCTGCTACTTTTCTTTCTTTTTTTCCAATAAAGGAACAATAGGAGCAAAAAAAAAAAAAAGTGATGAAAGAAAGTAAAATAAGCAGCATAGTGCAGCTATTTTTTAAGACAGAATTTTTATCGCACAATCTTATCTAGAAGTCTGTGACYGTTCTTTCTCTCTAGAAATAGTTTCTGTCCCGTCCACATGAAACTCAAAGGAGGAAGAGGTCAAGCCAGCTGTAYGTCTGTCACTGCAAGGAGATATACTCCTCAAAATATTCTTTGTTAACATGGGTAAAGCAGTGCTGGGAAGAGCATTAATSCTTCCAAACACTTCCCATAGTGCTAGTTGCACTCATCCACTCACTGATGAAATGCTGCTCCAAGGCGCAATGCAGCTGTATATAAGAAGGCAGCAGTGATGGGTTTAGTCCCATAGCTGGGTTAAGGCCCACCATCCCCTTCTTSCTCCAGGGGGATCTGCATGGACTCCCCCATTCTAGCTTCTCATTGGTAGGACATAACCACTGGGTTTGGCTATCCAGACTGATGAAAGGCTAATTTGATTATAAYAGGAATAGTTAAACAGTAAAAAAGTAGAATAGACTTTCAGTTAGAAGGGACCTACTACAATCATCTAGTCCAACTGCCTGACCAATTCAGGGCTGACCAAGTAAAGCATGTTGTTAAGGGCATTCTCCAAAAGCCTCAAACACTGACAGGCCTGGGGCATCGATCACCTCTCTAGCAAGCCTGTTCCAGTGTTTGACCACCCTCTTGGTAAAGAAATGCTTCCTAATGTCCAGTCTAAACCTCCCCTGGTGCATCTTTGAACCATTCCTACACGTCCCATCACTGGATACCAGGGAGAAGAGATCAGCACCTCCCTCTCCACTTCCCCTCCTCATGAAGCTGTAGAGAGCAATGAGGTTGCCCCTCAGGCTCCTTTTCTCCAAACTAGACAAGAATAAAGTCCTTAGCTGCTCCTCATAGGACATTCCTTCCAGCCCTTTCACCAGCTTTGTTGCCCTCCTCTGRACACATGGAAAAAAGCCCATGGGATTGATATGTGAGAAGACTTAATGATCYCAAACATGCCCATAAACCCTTTAACAAATTTTCTTAAACTGACAAAGCTCTAGAAAGGAGCAACTGTCAGCTTTTACACTCTTGTCCTGGAAAGCATAAATTAAAAACTTACTTTAGAATTATAGTGTTAATCTGGGTTACACTGATTTTTATCAGAGCTACACAATTAGATCAGTACCATTTGCTGATAAATTTCCCTCCTCTCAGAGCTCTGGTTCTGAGCTGAAAGCTCATTTTGTATCCAGCATGAGGTTTGGTTTTTTTTTTACATCTATCCTCTGGCTGTATGTATATGGAAGGGTTAAAAAGATGGAATTTTGRTCCATGGATGGACACTGGGTGAGAAGTAGATAGTTGAGAAAGCTGCAGTCAGCACTGRGAGACAGATGGTTTCTTGTCTATTGTTTGAAATGCTGACCACAGAGATAAGAAAGTAGAGCAAGGTTAGTGGAGGGTGTAGAGAACGTGCAGAAGGTGTAGAGAACGTGCAATACTGAGGGACTACGAACAAAGCATAGTTATAATTTTGCTTAACTTATAACAATCTGCTATTGGCTTGAGCATGGTTGATACGTGACTGCTAAATTATGGTAACACGCTGCGTGTGCAAAGCCTACGAACCAATAGATGGGATGGCTATGGCGTGTGCAGCGCGCCTGGCCAGCAAGCACGTGCGCCATAGGCTCCCTATGTTGCAACCAGGGTGTGTTTTGGCACCCGCTGGCCACGAGTGTCGAAACCCGTTCCTCTGCAAATGTATAAATACTGGGATTTCCTGAAGAGCAGTGGGCYGGTGTACAGCAAGGTCACCATTGCCTCTGTGGGGACGCCCACGTAATGCTGGCACCTACCAACTGCTGGGCTGAGCTCGTGGCGCCGGAYGACACCAGAATGCACGGAGGGTACATCTTCCTCACGGTCTTGAGGTCGGTAAGACAATTGCTTTGCTAAGTACCCTTAGTGTAATGCATGTCTGTAGTTAATAAAGGYTTGCTTATTTTTTTCCGTATAGTCTGTGTATAAGTGTCTSTGTGTGTGTTTGCCTTCTTGGGAATCTTCAAAACCACCCTAAGACACTGTACTAAATCTTCCTTTCAGGGTCATAGAATCATTAAGATAGGAAAAGACCTCTAAGATCATCAAGTCCATCCGTCAACCCAACACCACCATGCCCACTAAACCATGTCCYGAAGCGCCACATCCACACATTTTTTGAATGCCTCCAGGGATGGTGACTCCACCACTTCCCTGGGCAGCYTGTTCCAATGCTTGACAACCCTTTCAGTGAAGAAATTTTTCATAACATCCAATCAAAACCTACCCTGGCACAACTTGAAGCCATTTCCTCTTGTCCTATCGCTGGTTACTTGGGAGAAGAGACCAACACCCACCTCGCTACAGCCTCCTTTCAGATAGTTGTAGAGAGCGATAAGGTCTCCCCTCAGCCTCCTTTTCTCCAGGCTAAACAACCCCAGCTTCCTCAGCCGCTCCTCATAAGACTTGTTCTCCAGACCCTTCACCAGCTTCATTGCCCTTTTCTGGACACGCTCCAGCACCTCAATGTCCTTCTTGTACAAAACTGCACACAGTATTCAAGGTGCGGCCTCACCAGTGCCGAGTACAGGGGCACGATCACCTCCCTCTGCCTGCTGGCCACACTATTCCTGATACAGGCCAGGATGCTGTTGGCCTTCTTGGCCACCTGGGCACACTGCCGGCTCATGTTCAGCCGGCTGTCAACCAGCACCCCCAGGTCAATTTGCTTTCCCAACAATAACTAATTTAGCATCACGATATCATAGTGAGGTAGGCAAAAATTATCTTCTCCACACTGCAGATGTCCAGTCCTAGATACAGGACACAGAAGCACAAAGCAACTTTCCCATGTTCTCACAGGGAGTCATTAGGGAACGCAAACCATACCTCCTCAGCTCCATCAGCTGCAAGACCACACTTAACTCATTTTACAGTTAAGAATACTACTGCGTTCATTTCACCCATGAAACRTATTCAATTATTATGGTATTTTTAATAATCTGATTCTCTTTCTTGATCTGTATCACTTAATTTCAAACCTTATTACTGTCAAGTAGGATTTTTTTGAATTAAAGATGTTCCACGATCAAAGTATTTTTATTGATTTGATTCTCTACTGTCTAAAATGGCTCAAATACCTCTCCAGACTTTTATTTTCATATTTGGAAATTGCAAGATTTCTTTCCTATTCTTTATGCCCAATAGTGTTARTGAATGCTGTGGCCTTTCTTTCAGGAGAAAGACTAATAGAACCAACTTAGTCATCTGTTTTTTGTGAAACTCCTGGTAGCTTCATATTTTATGTCTAAAAATTTGAGAGGGCTGGAGGGTTCAAAAGTCGCTAGATGGGGTTCACATCTACATACCTACAAAGGGTACAACCATAAAACCCTTTGCTTTAGAAAACCTAACAAAACAGGTTTGCAATGAAGTTACTCCTCTGCCCACCACAGTATCGTCTCTAGTACCGACACCAGCGTTCATTCGTTTCTACAAATGCCCAAGGTCAAAGTTTCTAAATACAATGCAAACTTGCACTTCCCACTCTTCTTAAAGGAAGGGAATGTCTCCTCTTCCCCCAATTTTTGGCTTAATGATCCTAAATGGACTTGCATCTTTGCAAAGAGCTTGTTGAATCTTCTTAGGAGACAGTTAAGTATTAATTGTCCAGGCTTTCCATACCTAATACTAGAAGTCCATAGGAGCAACATCAACTTTTCACTTATTATTTGAAAGTACGTAAAGGGAAAAAAAAACACAACCCACACACCTATCCACACAACAACCCACAATGAATCCCTTAAAACTATAACATTTCAATGCCCACTTCTCTGGAACTACTCTAAGATGGTTAATGACTCATATGCATAATTACTTTGAATTGAAACCTGCTGCCAAAAGGGAAGCAGATTTAGCCCAGAAAAAGCCCTCCCTTTCTCTTTTGTACCATTAGTTCATTTTTCACATCATAAAAAGCAACAGTTCCATGTTCCTGGGAACTGTAGGATAAAAAGCAGTGCTAGAGGAACTACTGATGTTTGCAGTGCCCTGGTGATTTTGATGTTGAAAGAGTAACTGCCTATGCATGCATGTTAGGACCACACTGCAAAGGTCATAAAGATAGGGTTTCCATTTAAGTTTTCCAGGTACATCCTATTTTCCYACTGAAAAATTTGTCCTGTGTTGATAGTCAGAGCCAGTCACCAGCTATCCTAAGAACTAAGACACTACCAACACTGCACAAGCTGTAGAGCCATTGGACACACACATTATAGTCTTCTCATCATCAGTAGGTGGTTACAGAATACAGAAAGAAAAGGAGACGCATGCTTGGGGGAAGCATCCTATTGGACTAATCATGCATGCTATTTCCAATGGTCCTGCACATGCAGAGGGAATCAGACAYTTCCAGGACATATGAGACTTACTGCACACACAGTTTTTGTGTAGGTACCCTGTAAGGTCCCTGAACCATTTGTAAAAGTGTTACATTTATTGTGCATCTGTGAAGCAAGTGTGCAGCAAAGGCACAAAAATTCTTGCAGTCACCATAAGTGTTGGAGCCATTCACCACTCCATTGCAACACAAGGTCAGAGAGCTGGAAAGGGACAACATGCAAACTTTCTGTCCTGATAAGCCAAAAGCATCTATCCCTATTTTAACAGAGTATCCTACCTCTTGCAGACAGCTACACAACTGTACATTTATAGTGCTTGGTGGTACTTATTGCTTTTCCATTTGCCCATCATGGATATTCAGATGACCCCCTGCTGCAGTCAGTGGGAGTTCTGTACCTTGAGATTTTTCAAGACTAGCCTTCCAAAGTGAGATGAAATGGAAGACTAGGATTTGAGTGAGTTTGCATCTGATCCTGGAACAGAACAAAATCTGTGATTTGACCGCCCCAGAAGTCTGGAATATTTGGGATCTGAATTCTTAGTATGTGACCCATGCTTACGTTTTCTCAAAACAGAATTTAAAGATGATGGGGAAAAAAAAMCACACATGATGTAGGATGAAAAAGAGCCATGGAAAGAAAAACATACAGGAAAAAGGGTGACTTAGGAGGACAGACATCGGACAGCCATCAAGTTCGAACTGTTCAAGAAGAATGCTGTCCTCTCACCTACAAAGTACCTAGCAGCATTTGCAGAATAGATTTTTGTTTATCAGGAGAAGAGCAGTAACTTGCACTGTTCCAATACAACTGCATAAGACTGTCAGAATCCACTGTCATGATTGCAAATGTTATCACTTTCTCAAGGCAAAATCCCACTAAAATTATTAGAATAGTTTAGTAAAAGAAATAAAACTAATATCAATGTTATTTATTGCCATCAGTTTCCTTTTTTTTTTTTTTTTTAATTTATGGAGCCAGTATGTTCTCTCCTCCAAAACATTCTTATCCTTATCCCTCTCAATGAAAACTCCTATCCAGCTAGTTGCATACTTGTGTGTATGTGTATATATAYGTATATGTAAAATAATGGGTTGTCTTGCCCATATTTTTATCATAAATTTTAAGAGCTGTCACACTGAAATGTTGTTCTAAATCAAAAGACAGTATATTTCTGACAACCCTTGGCTAACATATATCACCCTTTATCACATTACAGTGGACAAGAACATAGCAGGACATGATTCATTACTGCTAGGCTTGGCATTCTGAAGAATGGCTCAATGAAAACTTTTGAAAGTATCACTATGTTGATGGCCTTTGCTTCCAGTGTTTTTTTAAGGGGTTTTTTCCTCCCAATCTGAAACAAGGTAAGTACCAAGAAACCCGAGTCTCTACCAGTAAATCAACTGTCACAAGTATCCTCAGCTTCAGATGTATCTAAATTTCCCAATGGTATGCTCAATAAGAAAAAGTCTATTGAGATGTAGGAATGTTTCACACCCAAAACCCAGTTATTAAAAAGTTTCATTTTCAACAAGTTGTATCAAATGCACAACTACCAACATCACTAATAGCTCAGAAGAATTAATAAACGGCCATCGAAGCTTTCTACATGTGTGGCCTTATTTTCTGTGCGCACACACACACCCCCCTCCTTCCAGGCCAAGAGTGAATTATGAAACAGATAACCTGGACCACTGTGATCTTCTAGAAAGACAGAAAAAGAACATGGGAATAAATCAACCGTCCCACAGGGTATCAGTGAGGATGAGAACCTACTGATTTTGAAGAGTTCTGCCAGTATGGATGAAAGATTCCCTGAAGCTGTAAAGCACTGATGTTGACTAAAGCAAACCAAAATGTCTTCTTYATATGCTCTTTTTCTACCCTTAGAATAATGCATTCTCTTTTCTATTTTGGTTGCTTTTAATTTAATATTTGGTTTCTTTTGGCACAGAAGAGCAACATATTGCTACACAYAAACAAGGTAAATTGCCTGCTAAACAAATATATTTAGGTTCACAGGCTCAYCTAAACAGAAGACTGGAGTTTGACATGCTCCCACTTTATTCAAAGCTATGGTGTCTTCTAGGAGAAATTCTTGGTGTAAAAGCTAATGTAATTTGCTAACCTGGATATTCTCACTTAGACAGACATTTACGTCTACTGTGTGAATTCAAGTCTCCGTCTTTGTAACTGTATACTATGAAAAATGAGTGGAGAACCACTTCAGCTACATATGAATAGCCAAACTGATGTTGGCCAAAATCCATCTAACATAGTACTTTGACAACAGCCAGTAGTAGATGTGTAGGAAGCACTGTAAGAACTGGACAGGTATAGAGAGATAATTAAGTGGGTAACCACTTAATTCAAGAAGGTAAAAAAACTTGAAGMTTGTGGACTTTCTAAATCATAGAAGTGCTAAAATCACATTTAATTATAGGTTTGTCATCTTGGATTTTMTTATATTTATGTAGTTACCTTTGAACTCATGGAGAGATTTAGGATCAACAATATCCTCTACAACATCTTGTGGCAAGGAGTTCCTCATGGTAGCATTTATCTTAAATCTGATGCTCATTCTTATAAAAGACAGAGTAAGCAGATTTACTTCCTCCATGTCTCCCATGATTAGATAGACTTCTATCTGATCTCATCTCTATAATTTCTTTCTCAAGGGAGAAGGAATCCTCCTCCATTTAACCATTCCTTTAGCAAAGCCATTCCATATAGATCTGAGTATCCATAAAGAGCTGAATATTCACATATGGAAAAAGCCAGTGCCTGTGAGACTTTTCATGTCTAATTTGTTGCAGGACAGTTTCCATTCTCTCCTGGTCATGCTTGATCTTCAGACAGGAATCTGAAAAGAAATTAGTAATYTTGCACAAGACATCTCTGTATGTTTCAAAGTTGATGGGTTATGCCAGCCTCAAGTTCTATTGGCCTAGCAATGACCCCTCAACYGCTACAAATGTGGTGAAAGTAGTTTCTCTGGGGACAGAGGGGAAAGAGTATACTATAAAATTTTGGTCTCTTTCTTCCAGTAAGGTGTGGTCCATTTAGGCAAAGTGGACATTACTTTCAGTCCCTACCCAGGAAATATCTGATGGCATGTTATAGCCCAATGAAAGGAACTGAAAGGAAAATACTTAGCACATTATTAAGCTGTCCCACAGAAGTGTCAACACATTAGACTTCCTTTTTTCCTAAGGAATTTCCCTAATTTGTAAAGAACAAACATTCTCTTGGTGTTACTTTTTGAACTCATTTATATGTTCTGGGGATAGTCTGYGAACAGGTACAATAATTCTGGTTGTTTCAGATCATGTTTCCAAGTACAAATTTGATATGTGTTTTCAAAGCCATTTTGGCCCATCGATATCCAAATATATTTCCTAAGTGCGAAATCTCACACCTGCAAAATCTAATTGCCTATTTCCTGAATTGCTGACAGATATTCAACTATATTGAGAACATGTACATGTGAATCGAGTCTGCCAGGACCCAAAATCTGCTATTTCAGTAAARTCCATTAACTTATTCAAAACATATTGGAAATTTCAATTTTTCTGAATCCTTTCAGGATAGGTTGTTGCTSTAAGAAACCATTCAAGGACTTAAAGCTGCCTTCCACAGAGGAGGGCAGAAGCCAGTAGCCTAATTCAGCAAGGCTGATCATCCACAGATTGCTAGCTTTTCCTCTGCTCTAAGAGGACTCCAAGGATATATCAAGGGCAGATAGAAAGGATACAGCTAGACAGAAATCAGTTTCCATCCCACATGAAATCTTGGCATCTTTTAATGCTATCTAAACAAGCCTCCAACTGCGAACGTTTCTCCAGAAAAGATTCAAAACTCTTTCCATGCAAAGATGCAGAATCTGTGTTTCAATGAAGTGGGGACAAGAGGGTATATATAAATGAGCCCTGAGGTCTGCTTCACATCAGCATGCTCCATAGGACACATTTTCCTACTCTTCACACRGAAGTAGAAAGCCTGGTATCACTGCTTGGACCATCAGGGAGAGAGAGAATCTTAYCAATGTATGTAAATACCCAATGGGAGGGAATAAAGAAGAATGAGCCAGACTCTTGTCAGTGAAGCCCACTGACAGAACAAGAGGCAATGGGCACAGATTGAAACACATGAAGTTCCATCTGAACAGAAACAAAACCACTTTTTGTACTGTGTGAGTGGTCAAACACTTGAACAGGTTGCCCATAGAGGCTGAGAGGTCCCCATCTGCAGATATACCCTGAAGTTAATTGGTCTAGTTGGACTAGACTATCTCCAGAGGTCCCTTCCAATCTCAACCATTCTGTTATTCTGTAGTGAAAAGACAGGAAAACAAAGATGCCTCTGCTGTTTTGCTCAGTTGTGTAGAAGCCAGGTCCGGTCTCAGTCCCCATCCTTGGTGATGGAGGTCAGCACCAGTTAAGCTGCACTGGCGGCATTTAGCTACATTCAGTGATGTTCACTGCCCACTTTGAGCCAACCAAAGATCTCAGTGGTGGAACAGGCCCAGCACTCAGTTTGATTTAATAACTCTTGCTGCAAACCAAGACCATTCTAAGCAGGACTCAGCACCACACCAGCGTGGCTACACAGCCTTGAGTCAGCACAGTTTGGTTAGAGTTCACCTGTATCTGTCTACAAAAGATCACAGAAATACTCCTCTAAAGGAAGCCAGCTAGGAAAAACTCCTTTTTCCCCTCCCGTTTGTTTTTTGTTGCAGTGGGAGGGGTTGTTGGGGATTTTTTTGTGTTTTGTGGGGKTTTTTTTTAAATATATCTGCCAGTAGAGCCAACAAGCCCTGCTGCATTCCCCCAGGAGTTTCACTGAGAAGGTGCTCCTGGTTCAAGACTTCTCAGTGCAAAGGCTATCCTGCTCAGCTAGCTGTAGCCTCCTCAGTGGCTTCTGCTAGTGCAGAGCTTTATTGTATATTTTGTCTGTTCTTCTGCAGTCTGCTGAAGAGAATCAGCAATACTGTCAATGACTTAAAATAAGAACAAGCTAGAGCTAATTTATAGCCTGTTTCACTCCTCCCCAAAGAGACATGAAATGGAGAAAAGCAGCTTATAATACCATATAATTTCTTAATATCCCAGACAGAGAATGAGGTTGTTTTCTTAGTCTGAAAATATATCCCTTTCAAATAGAAAGGAATAAATTAAAAAAAAAAAAATAAGAAAGTATTCCATTGATCTCTTTGATACAGTCAGTTAAAGCAGATATCTTTAACTATTTAGGTATATTATTGTTCTTCTGCACTTGAGGTTTCATTCTCCGTCACTCAAGAATTAGTCTCCAAACAGTTTTTGACCAAAAATAAAGTGATCCCACACCCTTCTCTTTCCCCGGTGCCCTACTGATTACAGCAGCAGCTGGTAAGGTGGTGGCCACAATTAGAGTTGTTATACCCTGCAGGTCACTCAAAAATATACAAGTGTAGTCCCCACTCAAAGAAAATCATAGCTGTAGATATTTTACATCCACGTGTAATTGTTCCATTCTGCTTGTAATGTTTCTCAACACAAACATTTTTCCAAGCAAATGTAAAATAAAATTTGCATGTGCATATCCATCAGAAGAAAGTAAAAATCAGCAGTATCTACACAAATAAAGAATGCCATCATTCTCCTCTCTGGATGACTTCAGAGCAGCAACATTTTTTCCTTTAGAAATCTATTTTTACAAAACAATTTGAAGATCTGAGGTGCATCTAGATTTACAAACTATTGCAGCATGGCTGCTATGATAAACTGGTTTGGCATAATATGGGCTACACAGAGATTCCACTCTGGGATTCCACAGCTGGCCCTACAGCCACTGACCTCTGCTTTAAGCCTACCATGCCTCAGAGAGCTGTGTGTGTTACTTGGTCTTGCTACAAGGGAGAGAGGCATGAAGACCACACAACTTCCCATTCTAAGCTCTCATCGACTCCTGCTTGAGCCTCCATTGTGTTCAGGTCTGAGAAGTTCAGCACCAATCTCTTTCCTTTGGGAGTCTCTGGTGAAGGACAGCGGCAGTGACCAGGCAGCGTTCTGAAAGCTCCAGGAGCACAGCACACTTGAAAAAGCTTCTGTGCTTTCTCCAAGACTATCCCCTGGTCTAGTTAAATGGCTCCTACAAATCTCATTTCCTTTAAAACCTTAGCTCACCCCATGCTACCCCAYCTACCTGCAACACCAATATTGCTACAGTAGAAAGTAAACATTTACAGTAAGCAGCAGTGCACATGCCCACATGACCTGAGAGTCTGCTATTCCCAGTGAATAGCCCTGCAGACTGTCCAAAAGTCCCATCCAAGAGAGCTCCRGGTAAGCTTAAACATCTTCCCTATAACTGCTGTGTCAAGAGGGAGAACCAATGGGGATGAAGAAGTCTTGCTTAACTGCTACAGTTATTTTGATGCCCAGATTGCAAAAGCAACAACTAGAGCTAGAGTCTATTTACACCTAATAAATTGGGTGTTGTCCCTTAACAACCTTGAAGAGCTTTTCAGCTAATTCCTTACAAATTCCCTTACATCCTGCTACTATCCAGGAAATATGAAAGGATTCTCCTTGACTGCTGTTTGCTGCTTACATTTGTTTGCATCACATTTATTATTGCATGTATTAATTGCATACTCTAAGGATGCTGATGCAGGAAGACTTTTTCTTCCCCCTCGAGATATAATTTGGCAACCAGAGAGAGGTAAACAGGGTTAACCTTCCTCTGAAACACTGGAAACTGGCCAAGGTTAAAAATCTGACAGAGGTGAGTGCACTAATCCTACCAGAGGCATTGAATCCTGTCAAGCATTAAACTAATCATCAGCTTTGGGATCAAGACAGGATTTGTGATCAAGAATGGGAGTTTGAGACAAGGCAACTAAGTAGCCATTGAGGTCCAGATAGAGGCAGCAGGCAAAAAGCCTGATGAGCAGCTGAAGGAGAAGGAGACACAAGGGACTGAGGACTATGTAACTTCTGACAACCTAGCAAAAGATCAGTGAAGGTACTGGGAGAGGAGGAAAGCTTTCAACCAGAATAACGATAARTCAAAGATAATTCCATAGCTCACACTACTACAAGCAAGGCCAGTTCCTTCAACCATGTTAAAACCATAAACTCTCAGCTCTGACATTATAAGTTCAGTTTTTCTTCTTTCTGGAATGGAATACCATTTTATTACAAATTGTCTCTGGACTCAAAAGGCAAAAACYTTCCTCCTAGATGCCCTACAACTGATCGAAAGTGAAGAGATTTTCTGAGCGCCTGTGCAACTATAGACAGAATTGGCAAAGTTGCACTTATTACAGAAACTGAGCATGCAATATCTTATGTACACCAACATGCRTAAACACACTGCCTTGAAATGCTTGGTTGTTTCATATAACATGAAGATCTTATTTACAGTATAGAGGGTGTTTTAGTAGGGGAGAGACAGGTACTGGGTGATACAGCTTCTAGAATCAAGATTATATCATAAGCTCAGCTTCTATGTAAAAAACATTCTGGACAGGCATTCCTTATTTTGTAGAATCTCTTATGTCTCAGTCAGTCAATATTAAAAAAGTTAAGAAGGTTCCCTCCTGATTTTCCATGTGTTGGGGTGCCAGCACTGTGTCTTACAACCATACACTGTTCTAAAACTTCATGCCACAAGTGAGCTATGCATGTAATTTTAAACAGCTGCCTACTATATTACATGTCATTGCCATGAGAATCTCCCCTCTTAGTGAAGGTGCTTTTCTGCATTCAGGTGCACAAGATACTTAAACACACCATATATATAGGTTCTCAGAATGTTTGTGTGCTTTTTATTCTGTATGCTTCTCCTTGGATGGCTGAGTCAAKCATGATGGATTAGAGTTGCTGTGCAAATACAAAGTCATTCAATGATAGTCTGACAGAGGGCATTTGCTTAAAAAATACTCTGTGAACTGGCATTTTGGGCATTACTGCTTCAAATAAATCAACTAAAGCATTTTCTGTTGCTTTTCTCAATAATATTTTGTTAAAACTTTTATGTACCATCTTAAATGTCATCTTGATTAAATGCTGTACCTGATGCCTGAAATTGAGCAGCAGCTGAGAAAAAGTAGCACAGAAGAGTGCTATGCATACCACAGCCAAAATCTTGAATGTTATTTCTTCTAGTTAGCTATAAGCCCAGTGTAACAACATCCTTCTTTATAAGCTTAGCTAATAGAAGTAACACATGAAAAACCCTGACCATGACGGCTGTTAGCACTATTAGAAAACTCACTGTGTTTTATACTACCAAGATAATGGCTTGAGGAAGCAAGCCGAACTGCCCGCTAGAAGTTATACCAATATCTGATGAGGCTTTYAGTGATTATCTGCCTGCATTCCTTTTGGCTGTTTCCAAGAAGATGGTGGTGCTCTCCCATTTGCATAGATATTCTTTTCCATTATGTTTCAGACAAATAGTTACTAAAAATAAGTTACTCACTGCTTTTGGAATTAGGTCCTTAGATGTGAAGCAGTTCTTCAGCAATGTTGACTCTGACAAGAACCATTCAAAATATCTTTATCTGAAACACAATGTACCTTATGGAATCCACAATGGTATGCCAACATGCACCTTCATTATTGTCATACATAAGCCACAGTTTGTCCGATTTTTGAGAGAAGTATAGAAGAAAAAAAAAAATCCCTCAATGCAGCAGTAGCACAAGTTATTAAGATAGAGGAACAATAAAAGGAGCTTACTCCAGAGTCTCTCTYTTTTTAGTAGCCTGCTCCCTTGCCATTACTCATTATGAATTTTGGTAGGCTTCCTAAAAGTATATATTTTAAAATCATTGTTCCTCAAAACACAGTATGGGCCACATTTATGAAATCATGGTTATCTTCAAAACACTCCTAATACTAACCAGTAAAGAACTCAAGACTACCACTTAAGTGTTTAATCTTTCACTTTTTACAGAACAGCCATTGATTACAGTCAGGCTAAGCAAAGAGTACATCACTACAGTGAAACTATTCAATAAGAATTTGAGTTAAGAAAATTTCATTCAAATATCAGGAATATCCTTATTACAAAAAATTAATATCTACCTTAGACAAAGGCAGCCATTCTCCTCTCAATTACTCAAGGACAGCCACATTTATGTTACTTTAATTTGTGTCCATATAACCGAGAGCATAAYGTAGACTGCTCTTTGCAAACCAGCCTGGGGTAAGGAGATATGTGTATGCAGACTATGTGCACATAGTGAAAGCTAGCTCAGAAAGCCTGAACTGTGGACATAGCCTAAGGGGCAGGTGCACACAGCCTATCTTTTGGAGTGGGAGAGAAAGGAGAACCTCGAGTTAAGTGTGTGAGCACTGGAGCTGTGACATTCTGACCATCCAGGAGGTACCTATGGAAGCTATTCATCCTATATCACCACATGAGCCACTTGAGACAGACCATAAGAGCTGTAGTCATATGATTTAGAGCAACACAACACCCTTTTTGCCGAGGCACAGGACTGACTCCACAAACAGAAAGCGTGTCTTACCCTGCCTGTCAAGTGCAACCGTCCAAGGCTTAAAGGCAATCAAGGAAAGTGTAGCCAACTACGATGCAGCAGGCTCCTGACCCACAAAGTGCCTGCTGGTGACTTGCTCTACTTGAAGAGGCAGAGGAGTAGAACGTGTCCTGTCCTTGAACCAAAATGTTTCTCCCCAAGAGATACTGCAATGTGTAATGTGCCAGTTCAACAGTTTTGTTGTGGCTTTGCCTGAGCTAAGATRGTGTGTTATATTCTGCCAAAGTGTGATAAGTCACTGTGGTCAGTGAGGTGGTGGTGTTGGATTTCACGGCCAGCTAAAAGCTGCTCAGAAATCTTCCTGATAGTTTGTGGAGAAGTGTTTCTTTTCTCACAGGAATCAAAGCTTTGCAACAGCCACTGATGCACCTGGTTATTGTTTATATTAGTTACTGGTGCCACTTTATTTTGTGTTTTCCTTTTCATACTATCAGTAATTCTGTCTGTCTTCCACTGAGCTCCAGATGCTGTTGTACACCCAGCTGCTGCTTTTCCCCAGGCCCTCAATGGTCTTGGTAGAGAAAAGGTTGGAACAGAAGACAAAGCAGTCATGGGACACCTATAAGCTCTTTGTATAGCTTGAAYCTGAAGTGACTATTGATTTCTTCAAGTAATGATAGCATATATTAGAAATTTCAGCATATCTAGGTATATAATTGTAACTTTTTTTGTTCACTAGACATTTTTAAGATTCAAAAATGTCTGTTCCCAAATGTCGCAAGAATTAATGAGTTTTACTAACACTGAAAAMCAGAAAAAGTTAGTGAAAACATTTTGGTTTAAAATGTTACATTTTGATAGAAAAATCTAGCTAAAATGCTCAGACAGACGTTACATGGTTTTAGTTTTTTCAATAAAGAAAGAAAAGCTCAGATGAAAATTAAAATCTTCTTAAGACTGGGAAAAAAAATCTAAATGTTTCAATTAAAAGTAACAAAAYTAAGATTTTTTTTAATTATTTTAGTGTCCCCCCCCAAAAAAAAGCAACTTGGAAAAGTAACCACATATCCATAAAGCAATCCTGCACTGTCCATTTTTTTGTGATGAAAAAGGTTGTCAATGAAAAAAATACATTCAGCCCTAAATATTATAATTTGAAACTATGTTTCTTGCAAATGTGCTAGCCTCACTAAAACTGTGATTTATGGTGACTATATTAGAATCAGAAAGTCTGTAGGAATGTGGGATTTGCAATGATATAATTCTTTTCACAACTCTCCATCACCCAGAAAAAAAATACTCCCAGGAATTTAACAACAGTTGTCAGCATGGTCCTCCCCGCCCCACACCAAGTCAAATGTTTCCCTTTCTTGAAAAGGATCCAGGTAATTGCAAACCACTGAAGTAATGAACAGTTAACTTGAAGATACATATGCAAATTCTGTAATTTGAGGTGAGATTAATGACATCTTTTAAAATACACTTTACTAAATACTTAAAAAAAATATCTTGGGACAATTTTGAGGTCACCGAGGTAAAGACTGCAATTCAGTGCTGCACAGATATGGCTCCTGATTCGATTGCCAGGAAGCCCAGGTGCCAGGCTTCATATGGTTTAATAGCCTTCACTGACAGCAGCTTAGTCACAGAGCTGCTTGTGGCAGCAATGAGTTTTCTAAGCGCCTCTAGCAGAGAATTCAGCTCCACATATTCAGTGCATGAGATATGAATATCCACTGTGATGAAGGAACACTCGCAGCAATTCAAGGAAAATGTTCTTTCTCTTTTATTTAGCCAATTGGCTAAACRGGGATCATTCCTCCCTGCATGAACAATTACTGGCCATCTGACAAAGCCTCCAAGATGAACTCAGCTAAAGAAACTGCCTTTTTATTCTTACAGACTGAAAGGTGGGAACGTGTGGGGCAGTCAGATCAGTAGAACTTAAACKGGCAATTTAGCAAGGAAGACAAGATCACCAAGCGACCAGCAGTGCTACAAGAATAACCAGCACTTGCCATGCATTCTAACTACCTCTTTGCTATTGAAAAAATACAGAAAACAAATGCACGATGGATAACCACCCTGATATCTTGAATGGAGTAAGCAATGAACAAATCTCTATTGAATCTGACACCTGAAGAAGRCATGTGAGAAAAATATCTCCTCCAGCTTCAAATATGTAGATCACATTCTGGCCGTGCTTATTTGGGCAGATGTTAGAGATCACATTCTGGCCACRCTTATTTGTACAGAGGTTACAGAAGCTCTTGTACCTTTTGCAAAGAGTTTGTTAGAGCAATAAGCAGTACTACATCCCTTCAACAAGGGCAATGGATAAACGCTTCCTACTCTCTCTCTGGGAATGGGAGTAATACACACTTTCCCCTCTTTACTGAATTTATTTTTTTTTTTTTTTTTTAATATTAGGAATTTCTAGCCCACATCTACTAGCCCTGAAGGTCTAGTAATCAGGTCTTCAGGGCAAGCAAGCAGAATTCACAGTAACAGAAGAGGCAACGGTCTGATGTTCTTTGCTTAGCTACAGTCTTTAAAGACTTGGCTTTGACCCTCCCTGGGCTCACGTGAAAGAGATTCCTGCTGCCTTCTTCACGTCCTGGCTTAGCCACAAGGCAATACACAAAGCACAGAAATCAGACCTCTTACTGGTGTCATGCAACCCATCTGTTTTCCTCTCTCTGAGAGGACAGATGAGAGTATAGCATCCATCTGTTGGTCAGCACTTGGGTGGCTACAGACAAGCCAGCCCCRTGGGCTGTTCAAGCAGTGGCAAATAGCCACAGCTTGAAATATATCAATGCCTGATAGTTCCAGTTTGGAACAAGGCTACCAATACAAATGGAAAGCATCACAACATCTTTCAGATTTGACCAGTGATCATTTAATACATTTCAGTTACTTAAAGGCAGGATGTCCTGTTAGCATTGTATAACAAGGTAGCAGTATCATGGAAGTACTCGCTATTTAATCAGCTGTAAGTAATTTGGAGTTTCCCAGAGAAAACTGGCTCTTAATTCAAAATTACCTTGCAGACTGCACTCGAGGGAGATCTCCAGTTCACATGTTGTACTCTGCGTCTCATAATGTGGCATAGGAGATTGCAGAAGGATATAATTTAGGGATTGTATTTCTTTTCCCTCTATTTAAAAAAATATTTTACAGTTTCAATTTTATTCTAATGCAAACGTCATTACTACAGGCCCCGGAATTTTACTGTTGAGTCTGGGCAAATGTAATGGGCTGAAACAAAGTATCATGGAAAAACTATGCAAATCACCATGTACAGTAAATCAAGCTAATAGGCAGGCTTCAGCTTTCTTCCACAAAGGTCAAACAGCCCGCAGTCAGGAGGAAAAAAAGGGACACCAGTGCCCAGCAAGGAAATTTAGTGGCAATCCATTCACAGAACACAAGTACAGAAATACTGAATATTGGTGGTAGAATTGCCTTTGTAGATGGCACAAATAAGAATCTTACAAAAAATCTCCTTTGACAGTATTTCATGCACCTAGTCTGCCCATTTCTGGTGTCTCCACTTTGGCATGCCGACAAAAGTAAGAGTTTAAAGAAGGGAATAATAGAATCATGCAAAACAGCCAAAAAAGTTCAAYGCAAAATATGTATCAAAAGGAGACCAAAAGGCAACTCAATCAAGATTTGACAGTACCTACACCATGAACTGATTTCTGACAATAGATGGCCCTTTACCACAGACAAGATTCATACAGGAAAACACCATGTCTGGAAGCTGAAGCTAGACTGATTCAGACTAGAAATAAGTTTTCCCTGAAGAATAYAAAAAAAATATAGCATAAACTCTGAATTACTCGAACTCAAAAAAAAAGGAMACCTTTCCAAGAAGACATGTTACATCTGATTTAGACACCAAAGACTTTATTTACTAGATTACCAAATTAAATTCAAGATAGGTATCTACAGTCAGCAATACTAAATTATTATAATAGTATCTTATAGTTCTAAAATATCAGACTCCTCACTAATTTCAATGTTTTGCACCAGTTAATGTAAACATCACTCCTGCACCACTTAAGGAGAACTTTTTTTCTTAAGAGTGTGATTCTTTTCCCATTTGCCTAGGCTAAAGCTTTGGCCTGTCTCTTTCCTTTGCCTTCAGCACTACAAATCCACATCCAAAGTCCAGCTTTCTCTATAGCTGCACAGCAGAAATCCATAGGTATCCCATTCCTTGAATTCCACCAGGCAATCGTCCATATCAGACTTCCGCAGAGTATCAACATGAGACTAATGCTGGCTCCCTGGAATCAGTTGCTCAGGTCCCCTTCATTTTGCTTACTTTACAGAAAAAAAGCTTTCTGTTTAGGTCAGCCTTCTCTCCTCCTTTAGGCTTGGCTGCCCATCAGCTGCCTTCAAAGGCAGGAAACTTCCATACAGTCACTACAAACCTTCTCAACTCAATGTCCACTTAAAAAAAAAAAAAAAAAAAAAGAGATAGCTCTCTAGAGTAGATTGCAATCTACTTGGACTGAGTGTGTAGGCTCAGCTTTTTTAGGACTTGGCTGTCTGCCCTGGTGCATTCATATCTGGGTAGCCTACAGTCATATGGCACTAAAGTATGTAGGTTGAAATAATTATATAACCCTCTCCCATTATTTTAAGGCCTCATCTATTGAGACTACAAAGCAGTTAAGTCATTGAGTGCAGTTACCAAAACATATTGGATTTTAGAAATGTATACCAACAATTTCAGTCACTTAGACTAAATGGTATAAATACKGTATAACTTTTTATTCCAAAAGAATTATAACAATATGGATGTCACTAGGTAATTTACCAAGGTAATTAAAGACAGTTTTGTAAGGTAGGAATTCCTTTCAATTTTCAGTAAATCAGTGGGAGTTGGGGAGAAAAAGCTACACACCTCACAAGACCAGATTATACTTGAATTCTCCTCTTAGCTCTGTTCATGTTTTCTGTTGAAAAACATAATATCGTGCTATTGTTCAGTGATCAATTTTAAAATTAAGGTAAAAGTGTTAAAGCTATCTATCCCACCTATTTCTAAGCACCAGCTATAACAATGCTAGATAAGACACATCTGCTTCTGTATAATACTTTCTTAAAGCTGGCATTGCTTAGGCTTAGCCTTCTCAGGCCACAGGTTTTCACCCTGAGCAATACCATCTCTCCCAGTTGCCTTGTGCTTCCTTCTCCCACCGTGTTAGTCTTTTTCTAGTGTCTTGGATGAAGAGCTTTCAAGCAAGGGATAATCTTTGTTCTGTATGGCACAGTTCACAGAACAATATGGTTCAATCTTTTCTCCAAAATTTCTCAGACATGTTTTTCCTGCTTTTTCCCCTCTGAATACTTTTGACAGGCCAGAAGGAATGCTCTGTCCATGTTGGAATGAAAAGGAAAATACTATTCCCTGTTCTGACTCATTTTTTGAGTCTTTACACAATAAAATCTAAGATCAATGAGATTTTATAGCCAGTTTTAGGAGCCATTGAACTCTGAGAAATAATTTAATCAAATTCCTAATAACAGGAAGAATAATCATCTCATAAAACATTTTCACAAACTCTACTATTCTCCTAGAATAAAACAACTTAGTTGTTAAATCCAGATTCAAAATGTAAAGGATAACATAAGATTCCAGTCACTGTTTCCCACAGAAATTTGGAAAGGCTATAGATTGCTCTTTATCTTCATTATGTCGAAGCAGACACAGCAGATTACTAGAAGATTAATATTAGCCTAAATAAGTGCCTGTGGCTCAGAGGTAAAGTTAACKTGAACATTATTTTAGTAACTATACTACAGGACAGGTGTTTAACAACATTCAACATTGATTTTTTTTTTCACAGCCCCATGGAAGTTAGTAGAATTTTTTTACCCACTAAAACTTAAGACATTAAGTGTTTCTAAAAACCCACTTTAAGTATGCATGAAGAATTTCAAAATATCATTGGGAGAATCAGATGTATTATGGTGAAGTACACAGCTGTACAGAAGTCTCATATTCTACAGAAGTTTTTCAGGTTTTGTATGGAATACTATATCATCTTTTTATTCATTTTTTTTTTAAAGCTTTCTGAGCTGAGCTACAGTGTAAGCACCACGGTACCCTAAATCTCCTGGCTCCCCAGAAGCCTGGTTTTCCGTTTCCTCAATTAAATTCTATTCTAACTACTCTGGGCTGTCAGAAAGTACCTTAGGGGCAGTTACAACCAGAGTGTAAACTACAGCAGACCTTGAAGATATGATGTGGTCACACCACACTTTCTGTCTTCATGGACAAAGCCTCAGAGATTTTAACAGGAGGCAGGCTGCAATACATGCCATCCACAACCAAGAATTTAGTTGTCTATGAATACCTCCTCCACCTACCACAGCCACTCACAAGATATATGTTCATCAGTGCTGCTCTTCCTGCTCAAAGATGTTAAAGTACATAGGTATAATCCTTTAAGCAGATGTGTTTACAATAGCTTAGCACCTGCCTAATTCAGTTCATCCAACTTAATAACATACCAGGTTTTACAGATTTAAGGCATGTCTAAAAGAATCCACCCTTAAGGGTTTGCACCTGTATAGGTAGATCACTGGTGGACACATACCAAAACTTTCACRTAGCAGAGGATTAAGTTGCATGCTTCACATCTGGTATTCAGAAAAAGCAACACATTCCTGCCCTGTTCTTCCSCCTCCTGATGTACCCAGTTATGACCACTCTTTGAGATGGACAACTGAGCTACAGAGACCTTCACGTGTTTCAGCACGGACACTTTCATGAGGAGAAGCTGGGCACACATTTTGTTCCAAACCCATGAGTGTTTGTGTTGGCAGTCTGAGTTAGCTTGTTTGTTGGAATTTGATCTACCCAGCATCCCCCACATAACTCTATTGCCAGTCCCATACTGTGGCCCCAGTATGGGAGTTTTATTTGAACAGCTCAAATACCACAGGCTGGACACTGCAAATCTAATTCATTGTAAAAATCCATTGTGTGACTTCTGTTAAAAAAAAAAAAAAAAAAAAAAAAAAACCCACAAACAAAAAACCCAACCACACAGCAAAACACACCACCRCCCACAAAACAAGACAATTAGACAATTAAGCCTTTCTGACGTTGATGATGTTCATAAGCCAGCATTACCCTCACAAGAGCTCTGAGCTAATATCTACTTCTACCTCTTCTCCCCTAGATTTGTGATGGCTTGTACTGTTGCCTCACTTCACAGTTGCTCTGGTTGATCCCTCCTAAGACTGACTTTGCAGGTCCAAAAGTAAGCCTCAATTACAGCAGGGAAAACAACTGAATGACCAGTATCAATTCATACAGGCTACACATTACTTACACACTTCTCTCTCTCTCTCTCTCTCTCCCCCATAGCTGCTTTACTCCATCAGCCAGCACATTTGGTGAAGCTTCTGCATAAAGAATGAGTTGTGACCATAACTTCTGAAACATCTAACAACGACGTGCAGGTGAGAAGGCGAGAAATACACACTGCAGATGAGCAACAGGGTAGATAAGTACAGTACACACAATCGGTGAATATCATTTGCTTCCTTCATCTATAGCTTCCTGCAAGCTCCATCCTACAACTGCTGAAGCCAAAGGAGTTTGCAATTGACTTCAGAGGCCTGTGTCCGAGACCTACTCCTCTTTTCATGTTTGATGCCTAGCACAAGGAGATTAGGAAGAGGTCCTACTAACAATCAGGTTGTTAGAAGTAATCCTAAAATAACGGACAAGCCTCAATCAGCAGCCAGGAAGCAAAGCACAAACGTTGTGTAAACACAGCCMCTGAGCCAGATCCATCACACAGGTCACATAGACGTGGATTTACCGGGGGCTCTCCTCATTTAGTTCTCTGTGATATGGCTCAAAGACTTCCTGCYGCAGCCACGACTAGCCAGCCCTACCATGTACCAGGATTTTCCTCTGACTGGAATTAGAACTATTTCTCTATTTAACAGTGTCATTCATTATTAGTTAACATTGCCAACAGCTTAAAGAGATAAAGAAGTTAAAGAACACGCAGAAGTGAACTGTATGCAGTACTATAAGAAGGAAGAAAGGAAAATAGTCTTACAATTAAATGGAGAGAGTTCAGAAGCTGGCTCAGGCTTTTCAAATTACTTTGAGAAGCAAGCAAGGAACTACCTTCATATGTTTAAAAATATTTACCTATTTCACATAAATATATAAGTCTATAATGGCTCAGATATTATGCTGACTGGGGAATTATAAATGCCTAAACAAATATAACCATATTCACTAACATTGAGGACGTGTTGAGGAAGATTAAGAGTTTGGTTCCATTGTATTGTGAAGCACAAGCTATGGAGCAACACTGAAACATTACTTTATTTACTAAGAATGAGTCTTAAACTAAAATATCATTCCCACTTGGAAACACTAGGTCAGAGGTACATATTTATAGAACTGTAGCCTAATTAACTACTAGTAATTAAATCTATAAATAAATGGAAAAAGAAAAGATCACATTTTGTTTAATTGCCTTAAAGCTGGAAGTTAGCAAGTCAGACATATTGCCTGTTTTCAGTGAGTGAACATTGATAAAGCTTGCTATGATTGATTCTGGCACATTACCACTCTTACTATTTGTGAGGAAGAGATGCCCTTCAACCAACTATCATGACATTATTCATAATACACTAATCTTCTTCTAGGTGCTTAACAGGAATTGCTGATTCAACAGAGAAAGACTAAGTACAGTTTATTTAGGTAGGCTGGAACAGAGCTGGGGGGATGGGAGGGGGGAAATCACAGCACTTGGGTTTCAGTGATTTGAATGCTGCAAACTTTCCCTTTAATCTGCTCCCTCCAGCTATATTCCACRCACAGATGCCTGGAGGTGGGACAGCAAAAATTTGAAAACACATGCTTTCATTCCTGACCAGTAACCCAAAAACACAAGCCGTGTCCAAGCCAATTTCTAATGTCTTGGACAGTCAACACTCAGTCAGTCTTAAAGAAAGATAAAGGAACCTCCAATTAACTTAAGGTTTCTGGTGTTATAATTTAAAGTTGTCTGGGTTTTTTGTTTGTTTGTTTTAAATGGAACAGCTATGCTGGATAAGGTTAGATACYACAGCAAAGCTACTCCACACCATAGCCTTGTCAGACACGCACAGAAGTAGCAAGATTGTTTTTATGACTTAATGTTCAGGCTGGAATAAGGCCCCAGAGATACTCAGTTGTCATGAAAGTTCTGCATGCCATTATGAGAAGAGTGAAAAGCAAATGAACCAGTCATCTGAAGGGTAGATACAGTGAGAAATAATTGAATATCCACTAAACAAAGGAAGAGAAGGGATCTAATGAGGTTTTGGTAGTAACAGCCACTGCAGAAGTTCATAAGATAATGAGGAGAAGCAAAAACAGGTCAAGAAAAACAGGAGGGCAACTTGTTCAGCTGGCAGGAGCTCTCAGGTGCTMTGGCTGCAAGACAGAGCAGCTGGAGAGACAGAGAGAAGCATGTGTTTATTTTCCTTGCAAAATGAAAACATCTGAATTAGGATACAGCTTAAAATAWAAGCAACCAACCTATTAATTGTAAAGCACAGCCCCAGACAGCGAATAATCTGTGCACGTCATGCACATAGTCAGGAGTCAAAGGAATATGTTGTTTTCCATGACTCATCAGCAGTGGGCACAGAGACTCTTGTAAACATCATCAAGCAGAGTTTTATTCATTCTGAACTATGCATTAGGGAGTTTAGTGGACGCTGTTAAAATTCTTCAAGCAGCAGTCTGGAAAATCATGCTAACAAACAACCTACCTTTGTAATCTGCTGTGCATTGAACATAACAATAAGTCACAACAGGCTGTGCATCAATAGGCTATTGGCACATGCTTTGGAGGCATTCTCCTCCACAAAGCAGAAGGCCAAGTGCCTCCATCCATTCGAGAAGAGCACCAGCAGCCTACTAATGCACACCCTGGCCTAGCTAATTGTTATAGTGACATGGTTTATAAACTTCAGATTTTGGGTTTTTGAAAATATTTCTCAAAACACTTAGAGGTAACATTCATCTCCCTCTAAAAACAGTAGATAAGAGGTACTTTTTTTTTTTTTTTTTTTTTTTTTTTTTTTTTTAAGATGTATGACTTGTCTTGAGGGCTGATTTTCAAAAGGAAAACACTTCCGAGTCTATGTACTTACAAGCTGCTGAGACTGGTAAGGGCCATTATTGGAGTGGGAGTTTGTTTTATTAGGGGTTTTTTCCCCCCAGATAGGGAACAAAACACAAAGAGCTGAGCTGACTTGCCCAAGGTCACAGAAGAATCTAGCAAYAGGACAGAGATGAATCTGGTTCCCTACATTTCAAACTAGCCGCATAACCAGTGAAAAATGTAACAGGGATTGATCAGAGAAGGTTTCCTAAAGCTTTTATAACCTTGTCTCTTCCCCATACAGCTAATCTCCTACTAAAACGGAACACTGAGAAAATAATTTCTGAGATTAAACAGGGACAGCTTGGTGAGGAGGGGATACTTCTGGCAGAGGCAGGAGCTGCAAACACTGCAGAAACTATTCATTTTCTTCATCCTTAAATTCTGACTAAAAAGCTGTATTTCTGATTGGAACATAGAAGCAGAAGCAATGAGCTCTTTAAGGAATGCTATGCAAGAAAAAGATTAAAGGCAGAAAGTTACAGAAAATGCAAGAGATCAAGATACTTGCTCCAAAAAGATTCATACACAAGCAAGCAACAACCAGCATCCAGTTACCATCGTAACCTCAGAGAGGTACTGCATGTATAGACTGATGAAGCACATTTGAAATTGGGAATTTTCTGGGTCCTCAGCCATTCTCAAATTTCCTACAACATGCTGGAACAGGCAAAAAATTCTGTCACGTACAAGCTTGAAGCTTGGTCCAAAACTGGTAACAATTTACCCATCTCACCTTCCCACTGGGTACCTGAATCTGCTAGGTATTCTTTCTTTGGAGAAAAGAGGGTTTCCACAGAAAATAATCTCCACAAGTAAATTTAGTCAGAGAAGAGGGAGGTGGGAGAATTCAAGAAGGGGATGCATCTCAGAGGCCTTTATATTCCTGGCATTGTTAAATGGGAAAGTTCATGGAAACAGCTGAGCTGACATTTGTTTAATAAAATCATCTATGGTAATAAGACAATTATTCTTTTCTGGACTTGATAGCTCTCAGAGGAGTGCTGGTTTTACTTTAGGATATTGTACTTAAAAGAACCTGGAGGAATATTACAGGATGAAAAATATAATTAGCCAAAGAAAATCTTGATACCAAACAGAAACAAGAAACTAGCACATTGTATAAATACATCAGATGGTGTTATAGAGAAGATTAAAGCAACTTTAGCCATTAATCACAAGACTTGAAAAAGAAACAGAGGCCTTAAAAGTATCAGGGAAAGTTTAACTTAAGTATTAGGAACCTCTCATAACCACAACAAGCAGACAATAAGATAAGCTGCTAAGGAAAATGCTGGAATCACAGTTATGAGCAACAGACTGGACACTTGTTCATCTTGGAGAGCTTAAGAATAATTAGTTCTGCTTTGCCACAACCACAGAGAGCTGACCACATGGCCTCTCTCTATCTCAACAACGGTACACACAATTGCCTTCTCCAGAGCTCATCTGCTGAGAGAAGTCTTTTACAATCACTGGGTTCCCCTGTAGAGAGAGGAGGAGGAAAAAAAAAAACAAAAAAAACCAAACAACACAACTCACACACAAAAAAGTTGCACAGGGCCACCATCTGCACAGCAGCCTGCACTCAAACAGAGGAATGCCAGGTTTCAGTAAGACCTTTCAAGCCAAGACACAAAGCAATATGCTGACACTTTATACACAACTTTCTTTGGAATACACTAGGAAACTGTTCGCTTACACCAAGGAACACTTCAAAAGACACTCACAAATGAAAAGCAGTCACGACTAGGCAATAATATTACGTCGACGCCATTCCACGTTTCAGGCCATCTCTCCTACTGCACAAGAGTGTTCCCTTACAAAATGAAGCACAATGCTACCATTACAGCTGAATATATTTGTTCAGCTCTCAGAAAGAGTAAGTATCCCTCATTTAGGCAGAGCTTCTGTGGTTCTATGAACTCAGTTCATTAAACTTTGGTTTTTATTTATCTCAGTCTGACAACTGGGCAACTGYCTACAGCAGTGAAGAAGGAATCTCCCATGTAATACATTTTCTAAAATCTGGAATATATTATGCATAYCATATCTCCTCTCCAAAACCAGTGTTTCAACTAGTTTTAGCTTCCACCCATGGCTTCCAAACATGTCAATGCTCAGTAGTATTAAGTTCCTTGATTTTGTCCAGATTTTTAACTAAAAAAAACCACCAAGTTAGCTGGAAATCTAGCTTCACATCTAGAATTGGATGCTACAGTCTTTCAAAAGTAAGAATGGTTTAGGTCAGGGAGGAGATTTGGGTCTACCTTGAATGTACCCTGAAACAAGGACTTCCCAAAAGTTCTTGATTTCTTTTACTATATTTCAACCTTAATTATTTGTATAGGCATGATGCAAGACATCTAATCTTATTTCTTGGCATAGGATCTTGGCCCTGTACTTGTGGCAAGCTGTTGTTTCTCATACTGTTGAGAATCAGAAGAGGAAAGGCTTCAGGCCACCTTCATAGTTCCTAGACCTGGAGATTCACAAGAGCATAGTGTCCAGCCCAAACTAGAGCAGGCCARAAGATATTTCAGTTTATTTCAGCCACACACGGACCTAAAGAGCCCACACAAAGTGCAAGAACAGCTGTAGCTTAGATGAATGTGAGCCACACCTCCTCCAAGCACATGGCCCTCTGCCACCCACAGGGAATTCCCATGCAGCTGGCTAAGATGGAAGTGGTAGGATGGACTGAAGAGATGCCAAATCTTCACTAAAAGATAGAAACTATGCTTCTGTCTCTCAGCCTAAAGTCTTCCAGATTTCCTTCTAACAAGACTTCAGACCACCAGTTTGCTATTGGCTCATCCAACCATACACACTCTTCTCTTCAGTTAGTTTTCTGGCTGTCTACTTTTTAGGGCATTTCCCTTATTTGTCTCCATGGCAGAGTACATAGTCCCTCTAAGTGGTGTATCAAGCTGCAAGATCTGTGAAAAACTGTCCACAAAACAAGTTGTAGAAATAAAATTTGTTTAGTCCCTCTCACTGGACCAGCTGGATCACCACTGCCATTCACAGAATTGATCGGATGCTCCCCTCCACCATCACTAGTGTATTTTATTGCTAGCACAAGCTCAGATCTACATCAAGGAAACTGGTGAGGTAGCTAACTCTCCTCCTGACCTTGCCCATTTTACAAAACAATCACTCCAGAGGGTGAGCAAGCTAACCACAGGTGCTAGGAAATAAAACCACAAGGTAGATRGGAACCACTTTCATGGCTCAGTATCACTAGCTTTACATAGGTAACAGGAAAAGGAATAAGGAGGAGACAATTAAMGTCTCTCCTTTATCCCATTTCCCTCATCTTCTCTTTGCCTTTCTCGTCTTTCCCTCTCAGTTAATTTCTCATTCACTTTTTTGCTTGTTGCGTCTTCCAGGTGTGCTGGAAGGGTTTGGTCTTAGACAGCAAATTAAAGCTACACTGAAAGTTTTAGATGCTTCTATGTCTATACTAAGTTGTTGAACCTTCTACCTTGGTGTCTTTTACTTGCAGTAGGAAGTTTCTCCAGCGTAAACAAATGCCATTACTAGGGAAGATGGGGGAGTGCAAGAGAAATGCTTTTCTCCTGTCAGCCAGCAGCTTCACAGGCAGGGTGGAGAGGGCTACAAATTRGGGGAACCACAAGCAGCCTTTGTAAGAATAGATACTGCCTCTTTAATGCTGCTTTGGGCTTCATTCAGTATGACATGAGGGAGGAGGCATTTGATGGAAGAGAGGTCTGCCTCTCCCTGCACCAGGGCATAAAGTCACCCAGATCCTCTGCTGGGAGAAAGCAAGATATGGGAGCTTACTTCAGAATTAATTCTGAACTGCTCATTACCTTGAAACACGCAGAGGATTGGAAATTGGGTAGCAACAGCACCTTGGAGCAGGACTAGAGATGATTATCCTTCATAATTATGCTTACCCATCTAGTTTACTCTCTTTTGGGTAAAAAAAAAAAAAAATAATAATTTCTAAGCATCTTTGAAAACATTCCCAGTGAAGTGCTCCAAATGTCCATTAGCTACTTCTCACACAGCAAGAACATCTTCCAGGAGAAAACTTTCCATAATGTACAGTGCAAACCTTTCTCCTCGGTGTAACAGGGTCCATGATGCAAAAGAAGTCAGCCCTGTAGTGAAGAGATTATGAGGATTTAAACCCAGGCAGCTGCTGTGATTCTGAAGTTATAAAAGCAGACACTTCTGGATTGATTCCCTCATTCCTTCATCTGGCAGCACGTGGAAGTTTCACTCCAACCTGTTAGATAGTTCCAGGCCTCCTAGTGCTTTCTGAAATGGCACTTCTTCCCAATCTCTTGAGTTTTAAAACGCAACTTCCTCCCTCTCAGCCTAGGGAGCCTGAGTCAGGTGCAAAGCAGTCTTGATTTTGCTTTAAGGAAATATCATTCTAGTCTTTGTCATAAAATGCTAGTTTCATTATGCATTCACCCGCTACATGTGAAAGGGCAATAGGATTACTGCCTGTGAACTTTAAGGGTATCAGGGAGCAATACAAATTCAACTGTAATTAACCTGTAAGTAGCTCTTGGACCAAAAGAAGTTCAGACTTCCTCCACCAATTAGCCTTCTCTCCTCAAAGCCTGCACACAAACCTACACACAAACCTACACATATCTTATTTTGACTGTGTACTGGAAAGAAAAAGATCTGTTTTGGAAGACCTGATGCTCCTGAGTTGAGGGCAGAAGGTCACCAGACTGTGTCTCTGCTCATTCTACTGACTTCTGCCTTCAGAAAAACAGTAAAGATGCTGGCTTCTAGGCCAGATGAAAGCACTTACAATCCTCATTTGCTGCAGGTTGATTTGTTTAAGATCCCTAGCTGCAATTCTCATACTCATAAGGAATTCATTGTTTCATGAAATGGGAACAGTTCTTGTCCATTGCTCCCTACTTATACTGCATTTGAGGGCAATCAAGTCTGGGCCTAGCGCTGACGAGTCCTGAACATAAATAAGCTCTGCAGTCACACATCACAGGATGCAATGAGCAGGCAGGGAAGCACAAGCGGCAGGGAAAGCGTCCAGTCAGAATCAACCCGTACTACTACCAAGCAGACTCATCCRCAAGCTGTTGCACATACAGTACTCGCTCACAGCAGCAGTCCCATGTGGTTAAATGGTACTAAGTGCCCAAGCAATGTTCTCATACAACCCTGACTAACTCTGTTGCCCCCTCRTTCACATTCCAAATAATTCCTCTGTATAYRGAAGGGTTAAAAAGTGGGATTTTRGTCCGTGGATGGACACTGGGTGAGAAGTAGATAGCTGAGAAAACTGCAGTCAGCACARGAAAACAGGTGGTTTCTTGTCTATTGTTTTGAAATGCTGACCACAGTGATAAGAAAGCTGAGCAATACTAGGGGACGATGTGCKATAATGGGGGAATGCGATAATGAAGGAATGCAAARCACAGTTCATAATTTTGCTTGCCTGACAACATTTTGCTATTATGGTAATATGCTGCATGTAGAAAGCCCACGAACCTATAGATGAGATGGCTATGGCATGTGCAGCGCGCCTGGCCAGCRGGCGCATGTGCCATAGGCTCCCTATGTTGTGGGAAACTGAGGCRTGTTTTGGCACCCACTGGYCACRAGTGTCGAAACCCRTTCCTCTGCAAATGTATAAATACTGGGATTTCCTGAAGAGCAGTGGGCCGGTGTACAGCAAGGTCACCRTTGCCTCCGTGGGGACGCCCACGTAACGCTGGCACCTACMGACTGCTGGGCTGAGCTTGYGGCACAGGACGACACCAGAATGCACGGAGGGTACATCTTCCTCACAGTCCTTGGCTCGGTAAGACAATTGCTTTGCAAAGTACCCTTAGTGTAATGCATGTCTGTAGTTAATAAAATGCTTGCTTGTTTGTTCTGTGTAGTCTGCGTATATGTGTTTGCCTTCTCGGGAATCYTCGAAACCACCCTAAGACATTCCTCTCCTATGTTTCTTCCAGCACCAACCCTTTATTCGCAGAAAATTAATGTGTTTATAGATGCAGTACTACTAACCACTGCAAAAATGACTCTACAAACTCTGAGTCTGTGTTGAAGGTGAATTACAGCACACAGATGAGCCACAAGCATGGACAAGGACAAGACCTCACCCAGCCACCAAGTTCCATCACAGTTACTAAAACAGGRATGGACAGGGATTACACCTACATAACGCTGATACTTGTCACCAGCAAGAAGGTGTCTTCCTGCAACTTTGCTGGCACCTCACTTACGGAAAGAAGGAACAGAAAACTTTTTATCAARTTGATCAACTGTCAGGTCATCTGCTACACAAACCTTTTATTTGAGCTCCAAGTTGGGCACTTCAACAGTTCTGTTCTTATACAATCTCTTTTTTTCTGGCCATAAACATCATCCTGACAGAGGTGGACCTTACATGCAAGAAAAATGTCATGTTGGCTATTCCTGAGGCTACTTCAGTATCTCTCAGTAGGTGCCCTAGGAAATGAATACCACGCAAGTGCCTTTTGTCCCACTTTTCCCATATCCTCTGCTCCCACCCCCTTATTTTTGTCATAGAGTTTAGACATACTAAAAAATACCATATTTTAAAGTAAATTTCTAAATGCGCAATGCTCTAAGCTGCAGTTTAATCCTACTAAGGAAGGTTATTATTCTCAGTAATTCAACTTACAAAGTTTTACCCTTGCCAGAGAACTGAATTGCAGGTTTTTTCTTTCTCGCCAAAGACCAATTACAGCAAGGTTTTACTAATAAAATTTAAACCTCCATTTCCCTTTACATTTTTCATGCTGGGAATATCATATGTTTTGATAGCTTTGTATTCTGCACTTTTTCACAGCTGGAGATTTCAAACACTGTGATTGTCCTGCCAGGAATCACAAGGGGGCTTTCCTTTAGAAATTCAGCTGCTATGATTGTCCTGCCAGGGCTCATATAGCTGTGTCCTGATGTGGAATGCCCTACAATTTTACTGTGCTAAGAATTTAAGTCGTATGTTTACCTTGAGGGGAATATGGGAACACCAGCAGCGAACTATTTCACTCTGACTTGTCCGAGTTCCAGAATGTGATTTCACCTCGCTTTGCAGGGTTTGTACCAATTAGCAGGCACTGAGGGACCTCCTTTCTGAATAGGCACATAACAGCTCAGAGGGGATTCACTTTGTTTTTCCAAGTGAGTTATTTATGTGAAATTCTCTTACAGTACCTCAAGCTTCAGCTCCCTTCTTAGAGCAGCCAARGTGTTTGAGTGAAGATGTGTGTACATGTCTGAATCACGTTTCTCCTGCTTCTCTGACTGTAGGTGCCACCACACTGGGACATAAGGAACACATCCCAAGCAAGCTGGATTGCAGAAAAGAGTGCCTGCATTGAGGGCCCTTTTGCAACAAGTCAACGTATCAACASGCTTGGCCCAACTCTCTCCTTCCAGTGCAGAGCAGCATTATACTAAACAGCTGCAATTAGTAGAGTTAGATGAAGTGCCTTTGCCATGGGGGACAAAGAGAAGCAGGAGCCAAGGAAATAACAGTTATTGTTGCAACGTACACCAATTTCTGATTACTCTGGGAAGGGAAACTTTCTCCTGAACGGAAGTAGGTGTAATGTTAGGAGACTTGCTTTTCAATTCCTTGCATTTTGGGAGTAAGACAGACATCTCACATCTACAGCTTCTATGAGCAAAAAGTAACTTGAAAGTTTTTGTGTATTCTTTCTACCTAGCCACTCAGTTCCATTGTAAAAAGGGACTGTGATTCCTCTGGCTGTATCCACACCATGGGATGCCTCTCTACCATCTGCTCTTTGAAAAGAGTGTGCTGATTTGAGCCAGCTAGAAGGAATTCCCCACCTAGAAAAGAAACCTGCCCAACAGTTATTATACTGTCCCTTTGTACAGCCCGCTTCACACAGACTGGACACATCTGATTTTTTCTGAACAGTGCATCCATGGGAACAGAAAACTCTAAGATTTTTCTATTTCAAACGGACTCATTAGGTCCATACAACACAAAGCATACTTAATGGTGAAGCAGCAAAAGTTTATTCTGCAAGACAAAAATTAGACTTGCTGCTGCAAGGTGCAAGTAAACAAAAGACCACAAGTAAAACAAATGTAAAACACAACCTTAAGTTAGACTTATCAGCAGGAATCCTTCCCAGCTTTCAGTGCCTTTCCTCTAGCTCTTCTACAATGAGAGCTCAGAGCACCACATCCCACCAGGCTGTGCATACAGCTTCTCTGTACACCCCTTCAGGATGACTGGGAGGCTAGATTTTGCATTCAAATCCAAATGTCCAAGACAACCTTCTGGAACCACACACAATAGATCCCTGAAGCTGACTTCCTAGGCCTGGCCCAGCCTCTTGGTACTGGAAGGGTCAGCCATCAATGGGTCTTTTGGAAATTTGTCACAGATCACAGTTTAGAAGGATTTTCTTTTTACTACTGGTTGTCCCACCAGTAGCTGCCTACATTACTTTCATGAAGTTGTGGCTACCAATACATTCATATAAAAATATTATACAAAACATGTACAAATATATTGTCAACCTCATGTTTTCTGAGGTGGTGGCTGATTTTTAGGGGGACTACACACAACAACACAATTAGCACAGAGACTCAAGTTACTTTACCAGAGGCAGTTCCCCACTTCCTTATCTTCTTAAAATTCAAAATCATGAGCTTGGCTACAGCTTTTACTGTAAGCATAGCAAACTTATGCTTCATCTTCTGCATCTCCTTGGTTTTGAACATAGCTCTACCTGACAGCTACTTGCTGTGCCTGGTGGTGTCCGAGCACTACGTTCCACAAGCGACGGGGAGTATAGAACCTCAAGAGRAGGTTACATGTGTGGGAGATGAAGCTTGTCAAGAAAGACGATATAAACCATGAAAATTTTTGCAATCATTAAAGGCAACGGCAGACGCCATGATTTTCATACTTTTTAAAGTATTTTTTAACTCTGCTTTCCCCACTGCCCCCTCCCCCCCAAAGATTTCTTCTTCCTTTCTCAGAAAAGGTCATAAATTATGAAATCCCTTAAAACCAAACCTCTGTCTGCTTTTATAGCTTGTCCAAAGTAGTAACGGATTTTCTGGCATACAACCACCAGCTCAGCATACATCTTTGTTATCGACTAGAGCTGTTGAGAAATCTTGCTTGTTATGGCAGTGTCATCAATTTGTTGATAGTATACATGCACAAACAGGACATTTAAGTATGGGATAAGATAATCAAAGATGTTATTTGTAGTCCTTTCCCATGTTTAGGGTTTTTTTTCCCCCTCCAGCATACAGAAGCAAGTGATAATGCTTCATCCTATTTAAACAACAGTACTTTCAAAATTCCTTCAGCAATATTGTCCTCTGCAGATTTACTCATCTACAATGCAGATTCATGTAGATCCTGCCATCCTCAAGAGTTTGCCAGTTCTGAGTGAGGTAATATATTTTTCTAAGCTGGATTACACCAAGACTTTTGCTTTCAAGACACCCTTCAGTGTTTCCAGAATGGAAAGTTTAAGGTTTCCTGAATAAATCTTAAAATGTGGAACCTTAGTGATAAACATTTTGGTTAAGAACCTTCAGACCTCTCACCTGCAGAATTTCATTTGCATTTTATTCACAAAAATGCCTTTAAATGAAAAATGCAATTGAATGCCATCCAGGTCACTTCTAGGTATTGTATTGTACTGCATATTAGAGACAGGAAGCAGATAATCTAATCTTATTTAGTAGAGTTATGCATGTCATAAAATGCCTGCTAGCTGCTGTTTTACTCAGCAATGAAATAACATCTGAAGAAAGACTTCCAGAAATGCCACTTCAGCCCCAATTAATCAAGTCTTGGTCTAAAGCACTGTATGTCGTTCAGGGGGCAGAGCTCCCAGAATGTCAGGAGGTGTAGAGAGGGACTGTGCAYAGGCACTGTGGGCAAGGAAACTATTCCTTCAAGGCAGCAAAAAAGTGCTCTTGTGAAATAACATCAGGGTGCTGATATGCTTAGGATTTGTAGTCTGTGTCACTATTCTGTCTCACATCCCTGGGCACACGGTAACCTTCATAGGCACACAACCCACTCTGTTGCTGTTTGTGCACATATTGTAAGGATATGTAACTCAGTTCACAGTGTTATTCAAAGACCAATTTCAAGATTATGCACAGCAGATTCAGGGTGTACCTGCTATTATTTGTAATAAGAACACACATGCTTGCTTGCAGCACTGAACATTTGCCTCTTTCAATTATTTGTCAAATTACAAGAACATAGATCATCACTAAGCTTAATGATTGAAAGGGACTGTTTGTACTGCTTTGCATGTAGTATATTTCCCAGCATCATGCTGTCTAGCTTCTTCTATAAAGACACGAGTGGAACTCTCTCCTACTACAGGGATGTATGATACCTTGTATCTTCATTTCTGATCACACAGGGACACCTTTATGTAGAGTTATGAGCACAGGTTTATTTAGACTCCAAACAAAATGAAACTGTTTTGAGAACCTCAATGAAGAATGGTGTGGACTTCAGTAAAGACYTATGTTTGAGCTCCCCAGCTTTGAATTTCCTCTCAACTGTGCGGTAGCAGATGCTATGCTAAATAAAACATTCAGGACCTTTTGCATCTAAATCACCTTGTAAAGCGTTAGTTGCCCCCCAACATCTCTGAGCTATCACTAAACTACAATGGGGGAGCAATGAAGGAGCAAATAAACAATCTCATGCACTGCAAATACTATCTTACTTTGCAACAGCCCCAAGCAACACAGGGTCCATGGTCCTCCAGTAGGATAGAAGGAACAACTGGAAATAAGTTAAATAATTACTTTTAAGTTTATAGTCAATAAGATAATTAAGCAGCACAATACCCAAATAACCCCATGAAGTACATAGCCAGAATTATCAGCAAATATAAAGTTTTTGAAAGACAGCTATTGATCTCAAATGGTCTTTATGTCAGAAATGGCCCATCTCATAGAAAATACAGTATATACACTTTAGAAATTACTACTTTTGTATATTGCTAACATTTTATAATAAACAGCAGTACTGCAATAATATTATAAATACATAAGTGCTAGCACTTGCTCAAAAGTGGATAAAAGAAAAACCATAACCTTCTGTCTGAGTCAGCTTTCTCATTTTCAGAGGAAGTTTTTTTTACATTAGTACTATGAGAAGTCAAATTCACTGCCTTAATAATAACACAGACAGAGCCACGCTCTTCTTTTTATCTGCCTGAAGGCACAAGAACTTTCCTAGGGGCATAAATTATGGGATGGCTGGGTTCTATCATCTTTCATCACAATGCTATCAGTTGAAAATTTCACCATTACTCTTTTATGCCCCAACTCTTCTTCAGTTCCCTTCTCCTTTTCACAACGCAAAGTGCTTGACTTTTTTTTTTTTTAAAAACCTAACAATGGTTAAATGCTTTTTTTCTGCTGCTATAATTACAACCTGCATCTCTTCCAATCTGTTATTTATCCATATGTTTATTTTACATACTCGTTTGCTGAAGATGGCCAACATTGCCTCTTTCATCTCAGATCTGTCCCAGCCTTTTTTTAAACATTGTTTTCTTTTGTGCTGTGGGGGGGGGAATGCATTGCTCATTTACCTATCTGTTCCAGTGCCTAGGGCTCTTCCCTCAGTGCTGACATCACTATTTCTAGCACAGGGGCTCGTGCCCAAATTAAAAGGAATGAACATGGGTCCAGATTAATTGCGTTCAGGCTGGCAGTCTGTTCATCATCTTTATCAGAGCGACAGATGAGAACTTAGAAATGCTCTGGCACGGAGAACATCATCCCCTTTGTCCTTGCTATGCACTCTGGCCTAGTGCTCAGAAGCTATGACAATGGGATAGCATTTGTTGTGGTTTTCCATGTTATTGCCTTACCCGGTCTTATTTGCCACAATACACTGCTGAGTTTCACATGCTTCTCTTTTCTGCCTCTAGACTCTTATCCTGTGCTATTTGGGATTCTCCACAATTTTCATGTTCATGGAGAACTGTCTCCATGATCTTCGGTGTAGACTACTCTTCTGCTTGGTTAGTGCCAAGTAATAACAGTGGTACCTGATAGTTCTTGGTCTTTCGGTAGGTGTATTTGAGTAGGTGGTCCCAAAACCCTACCATGATCTAATTTCTTTCCATGGTTCAGGCAATCCAAGTATTTCTCAGTACACACAGATATGGTCCACTTTGCATACTCAGCCACTAAGGCAGATGCCATAATTTGAAAAGGTGCACAATAAGATACTAATGCTATTTATTCACAGCAAATAGCATCTGGTCCTGGGGACAGAAGAGTCCCATGTATGACTTTGGAGATAGGGAGAYAAGGAGGATTTTTAGTCCAAAATTCAAATGCCAGTGTAAGCTTCCAACAGGCATCTAAAGGTGGCATACTTCTGCCTCGAATCTGAAGTTTTACAGCTCTCCACAACTATTTTCTTCTCTTCAGATACTGGCAAAACTCTCTTCTCTATTTAGTAGAACTTCTAGAACAATTAAGGTCTTGTAATTAAACACACTGGACCATGATTCCCATGTCCCTTTTTTCTTTCCTGCAAGTATATTTGTCCTTTTGAAACCTCACCTGTCCTCTATGAGTTCTCCAAATTAACTGAAAATGGATCCAATTAACCAGTTCACTGAGCACACTATGTTAAATTTCATCTGCCTGCTGATTTGAACATGCTCAGATTCTCCAGAAATTCTTTAACAAACGTTTTCCTGATCTGTGACTTTCCCTTCTTCCCTGTCAGCTTCATCAAAGCTCCTGCTGCATTCATTTCTAAAGTGAATGTTGAGTAAAAAATAACTGTTAAGCACTTCAACCTCCAGAAGTTACTCCCAAAGGACAAACTGGACATGCACTTCCATCATCCCAAAAGTCAGCCTGTTACTTACATAAAAATACATGTATTTATTCCTCACTCCCCATCCACAAATGGCAGCTGGTGACTGATGAGGAACAAATATGACTCTTCCATACAGCCATCAGTTTTTGTCTAGTTGCATTACCAGCTTTCATAGCCTAGTTCTCCACTACAGTGACCCTTCAGTGAAATACAAGCACATGTCCATTTATAACCAATATCATAGACTTAAAGCTGCTACTGGTTAGCTGACACCGAGGCCTGTTAGTTGTATGAGGTCCTCAGATGGTTTCCTGGAGTTATTAATGTGTTTAGCTCTGGACAAGTGCTTAAATACAGCTGAGATCTGTATCTTTTTCAGTTTCCTTTTTATGTACTCCTTCCCAGTTTATACCTGTTCTTAGTCCAAAGGACTCTGATGGACCATTATTAAGCTTAATTGTAAAAATACGATCAGTTTACCGCTTCAACAGCTTGACTGTTGTGATCTTATCAGCACTTTCTCTCAAGAATGTCTTTCTGATATATTTATCTATGAAATAAATTTGGATACAAACACAGCCATAATCTCAGTAAAGCACCATACATCAAGAGAACAGCACTATCCTGTCAAACAAACAATCTCATCAAAATTCTGTCAAACTGTTTTGATAAAGGAAAAAAAAGTACATCAATTATATCAAAGCGTGAGTACATTGTATATCCAATGACAAGACACATCCTGAACAGTATAAACAGGACTACTACAGTACTACAATAAACAATATTTCTGTTGCACAAAAAATCCTCTCATACTGCTTGCCAAAAGTTGGACAACACAGAAACCAACAGCCCTGTGTCTGAAATAATTTCTTATTTAAGGGGAAAATTTTGCTAATAGCTTCCTGAGAATTCAAATACATTTACAGTCATGTAATCATAAAGTAGATARTCCAAAACTGATTGTAATGAAGTGAACGAGACTCTGCTGCAGTAAATGGAGGTATGACTAGATGTCATAAGCACCAGCAAAGTATTTCAGCCACACAACTATTTTTCTCCAAAAAGCTTGATTTTTGTAGACAAGTGAACAGGAATAGCAATGCTAATGAAAAAAGTCAGCATGAAATACTGACAAACTTTTAGTTCGAGTAGTTTTGGAAATGTCTGGGAAATTATACAAATTGTACTTCTCTAACTTTTATTTTCTTTTCCCAGAATACCTGCATTGCACTCCCATCTTTTTACTCATTTTTTTTATAGTTGGAAGGTATAATGAAAGCMACAGCTGAAGATTACTAGACTAACTTAACTGAAAGCAAAGTTTGAGATTTTCATTAAGAAACTGACAAAAAAAAATATCAAAACTTTTCCATGAATTTATGAAAAACTGAGTGGAACCACAAAGCCCACCACCAAATGCTGCCACTGGATTTCCAGAATTTGTCATTCCATGCAAAGTGTTCCTGTTAATGAGAAGATAATGTTTCATTACATTGTTCCTACAGAGCACACGCTTCAGCACAAACTATTGTTTTTACAGCTATTCACCTCACGACAGGATCTATGTAGCCATCTACTCAGCCTGCATTTCAGGACAATGTTGAGATTGGTCTCCTTGGAGAAAATCCTATTAAAATCAATAGCAAAACCCTACCAACTGGAGCAGAGAAGAATTCATTTCTCATTTTACAAAACAGTGCCAACATTTTTTTATAATGCCGGATTCCATCCTGATGCAACACATTGTTGCAACTTTGCAATTTATTAACAACTAAATACTCAGATTCCCATTTCTCCAAGCAACAGCCAAGCGACATCACAGGACACAGTGACACTTCTTTAAAATGGCAGAATATTTAACAAAAAATATTTTCATATCATTTACTCTCACTCTCTGTGTGCRCGCTTATATACTTTCTAGCCCAGGATTTTACTAAACTTCTGGGGGGGGAGGGGGGAAAAGTGGTGTTCAAGGAAAAATTACAAATCCCAATGAAATGAAGTCCCTAYCTTATATGCATATTTAGAAACTGCTGTTTAAGACACTGCAGTCATATTGTCATTACTGATTATTAATGGTCCTTCTTTATGCTTATATTTAGAAACAAAGTCTATAATCCCCACTGCAAGTAAAGGCAAAAAGAATGTTCAAAGGTGATGAAAATATTTGCAGATAATTAATTGTAAACAAAGTTGAGGATGTACATCAGTTCCCTATTTCTTTAAATACCACTTATGGCACAGAACTTACTACTCAACTGAGCTTTGATGCAGTAACTAACTACTAGCCCTAACTCTCTGCTGTACTCATTAAGATATATACATATAATAATCCCTTTTCAGGTTCTTGAGAGAGGTTTGTTAGCTAACTCATGTTAAACTAAGTACTGCCTTCTCTCTGGTAGGCTTTTACCATGTGTTAAGAGTCCACATATTTGCTCACATAATAAAAACATGTTTTTATTTCCTATTATTTCTTGCATATTAGCCCTCACATGTTGTCATTATCAATATACCATTTTATTATATTAATAAGGAAAGGGACACGAAATTCCCCTTCCTTATAACACAGAGGGGKTTTTTCCCCTTTATGTTTTTTACATAACCCCCTTTTACAAAACCCCCTTATAACACAGAGGGGGTTTTTCCCCTTTTAGTTAACTAAACAGCCTGTTAGCCAACTGCTAATCTCCTGCGACAGCATGGCAGTCTCCTATGAGCTGGATAGGTGTACATACAGTATGACTAATTACAGTACAGCATTAACATGATGGAGAGAAAGTAAACAGACATCAGCGGCTGAGCAATCTCTGAAGCTGATTTGTTGCGATTCCTAGAGCCCTGCTGTACAAAACACTAAGTACACAGGGCATTAGGCAGACATCAGATAATCTTTTCTGCCCCATAGACACTTGTATGAATTTAAGATTGGGAAGTCAGAGCTGCAGCAGTCACACGCAAATTGCAGAGACCTACAGTGACTTGCATATTATCAGAGAGCACCTTTCTAAAGCTCTCTGGATAGTTTTCCTAGGTCAAGAGTTTCATTACAAAGGACAACTGTGCCAGCCCTAACTGGCACTACCTCTGAGTGAATATAGATAAATGCTCTTGCGGGGAAAAGGGCGAGTTGCTTATAATCTCCCATTATTCATGGGTGCTTTACCAGCTGGCATCAATGGATTATCACGTATTCACTGCTAACGCTGATCTTTAGGATTCACTGAGGTGAAAACAAAGGGATCAGCCAYGGATTTCTGACTCCCCTGCATCTAAAAGTTAAATATATTTAATAGCAGCTGTGCTAACATACTGAGCCCAGCTACAGCCTCCCGCATTACACTTGATCATGATCAGTCATTCAGCTGCAACAACTGAAAGGTTTAATTGGYAAGAACAATGGCTAACAAAGGGGTTTGGGTTGTGTTTTTTTAAACAGATAAAAGTTAAAGCACATGGGAGAAGTGTAACCAGTAGATCTCTGTATTTTATACTAAAACCCATTGTTTAAAAATTACATTCCCTCTCTATCAACCCAGACAAATGCCCTGAAATACTGGAGGGACAACTGCATTTGTTCTTCAACTCTGCTTTGGGCTCAGTGGAGGGAAAAACAGAAAACACCCCACACTTCTAAACAAGTCATTACAGAACATAAACATTCAAATCCCCATAGACCAAGCTGGGACTTCAACACAGGTCAATCCCACCTGGGATGGGAGGTCTAATTACTAAAAAATCCATAAATAAATAAATAAATATTTGATAAGGCAGATCTTTTTACACTACTTCACAGAAAAATACTTAAGACCTACGAAGCCATCTTTAGGCAGTATATAAATTAGTCTGCTTTCAGGAAAGAATASTGTAAATTTTATTCTTTAATTATGCTCTTTGACAAGGTCAATCTCGAAGGAACATGTAAACATGGATCTGTGGTAGAAAGGCAACATACTGTAGGGGTAGCAAATTCATTAGGTTTTTCATTGCTAAACTACTAATTGACATGGGATAAGAATGGGAATTGAAATATAATTGACCATAGCAGTCTTGCAAAACAGCCACAGAATGTTTTAAATTCCTAGTTAATTAAGAATAACATAAATTACATTTACAATATAAGAAGCTACTACTTTATGCTGTTCACATATGAGAGTCTGAACATTAATGGAAGTATGCCAAAAATAGCAGTATTAACAAAGATAATTTCAGGYATTCACAAAATCATAAGTAGGCCCCAAAAAACAAAGAGATTAGCTTTAAACTCATGAGACTTTTCAACCTGCACAATTTAGTGTGAGTGTGACGGCACAGAAGGACTTAGGGATTGAATTTTTAAGTTTTCACCACTAGAAATACTTTGTGAATGAAGCCTAGGATCCTCTGGTCTTCACTGGAACAAGTATTTTTGCATTGTGCTAGTGGGACTGGGCTCGGGCCTTTCAGTTAAATTAAGACTCCTGTACATATGATCAAATTTGCATCCCCAGTGGCCATTCCATTGGCTTCCATTTTGGCACTTTTAAAGAGCTGACCAGGCATACAACCTTCAGTTGCCATTAATCCTGCTAAGCTTCATCAGCAGTCACACAACATTTTACGCACTTACCCAGCATAACACCAGAAGTTACTTCTGCAGTTGGTGTGAGTTTTGCCATTAGTTGCAGTAGCAGGAGGCTCCTGCTCCRCACTCTCCATCTTCACAGCAGCAGAGTCCCTCTTTTCATAAGTGAAATGCAGACATTTAAGTTCAGCAGTCTGCAACCCCATTTCAGGCTCTCCAAAACTACCTCAGCAAAGCCTGAGCCTTCAGCTCTCCAAAGTCCATGGATCTGCGAGGTGCACAATCCTACAGCCCTCGTAGACCAAGCAGCCAACCACACATTCCCAACAAGCCCCCACTCAGACTCCAGCCCCCACTCAGACTCCAGCCCTCACAGAACTCTCTTCTGCCCTTTTTCAAACGCAGCCTTGTTTAATCTCAACAAAGGGAATCAAGGAGCAATAGGATACAGGTTATCACTCATCAATCAGTGCACATACACCTGTTTTACCTAATGCTCTATCAGGCTCAGCTGATACAAACACCTGTAGAAGGCAGGGCAACTCGCTGGCCACTGAGTGCCTTTGTTACCATACCAGCACCTCAACACAAATGCAATAAAACAAACCAATGAACATGCAATATTCATAAAATAACACGTGGATCACCCACTTTTCCCACATTTAACATATATCATCATCTATTAAAAAAATAAGCATTGAATCAACTGTAGCTGTATGGAAGATTGAAGCAGACCAGGGAGAGCTGAGTAGTGGAGGGAATGAAAGCATTTGCATTTCATSTCTCAACAAGTTTGTTAGCAAAATAGAATATGAAGGTCTATACTCCACAGTTCGTAAGAGTCCCCATAATGAAATCTTCATAAATAGCATTAACATAATTGCAAACTATTGACCAGAAGAAGTTTAGGATTAATCTGGCGTGGGTGGATAAAGAAGTGCTTCTAATCTTCACAGGATGTAATTCCATCAGGTCACACTCCCTAAAACATTAATTGGATCATATGATATCAAGGACATAACAAGAAATTGTCTCCTCCCCTCTGGTGTCAATGCAGAATTATTTTTTACATCGTATCCTCAGTAGTTTTAAATTAATCTGGCAATGGGATCCAGAGCTTCACAGCACTCACTGATAAAAAGAAGAATAACAGAAGTGGGCTTAAATTTTCCTTTGCTCAGTTTCATCTCCTAATAGAAGCTTTTCAATACCTATAAGGCAGTTACCAAGAAGATGGAGCCAAGACTCCTTCCAGAGATGTATGGCAGCAGGATGGCAGACAAAGGACATATATAGAAAGAAAAAAGGTTCAGAGTAGATATAAGGAAAAGTTTTTCACCCTGAGGACAGCCAAGCAATGGAACAAGTTGCCCAGCAAGGCTGTGCAGTCTGCATCCTTGGAGCGTTTCAAGACCCAACTGAGCACCCYGGTCTGACCCTGCCTTGAGTGGGGGAGTGGACTAGAGACCTCCTAAGGTCCCTCCCAGCCTGAATTATCCTATGATCTCATTATATCTTGTCACACTTGTGGACCACCTGAAATAATTGTGTCTACTTTCTTGTTTCTTAACGTTTGTTAAGTATTCTGTAGGCAGTGACAGGGAGAGAGCTCTGTGTGGATTYGCAAGATTCACACAGGCGAATCCATCTGCTACAGGATGGCCCATTTCACTTGCTCACCATTCTGGTCTCTAGCTTCCCTAAAGGCAACTTTGTAGTAAGACTGACATGTCCCTTTCAGTAGCCATCCATGGCTGAAATTATTCCCTGTCAGAAGTGAAGACGACATGTTCAGTGTTACCAACTCGCACAGTATATTTGAAGCCTGAGCCCCTAAAGGTACTTGATTAAGTAAGAATCTCCATTTTCTTTTCTTTTTTTCCACACAGCATACTTGTAAATCCACATAGCTTGAGAGAAAAATGTAAAAACATGTCCCAGATATAACATATCAGCTCAGATCCCAGAAGACATATCCAGCAAGCACTGATTTCTGTTTGCATCTTACGATTTTGGTGCCTGACTTGTAAATACCTAGGGTTAGCAGTAGTGACATTTCCCATACATTTTGGTCTAGTAGTCCCACCTAGCACAACATCTATGGGTTGAAATGTAAAGAAGAACAGACAGAAGGGAAAGAAACCCAGGCAATAACAGGTATGCATAACTGCAGATGGACAGGGGAGGCATAATTCATATGCAAAATGTAACATTATAGCAACTTCCTCTGGCTTTGAGTTTATGAGGCCATAAACAAGCCCTGCAAAAGTCTTCTGAGAAGCACCACCAGTCCCTTGGGCTGAGGACCTGGCATTTATTTGCCAGAGGACTTTATTGTCTCATAAAGCAAAAGCCAAGTGAAGCACAAGCAAAGTATTTCTTGCTCTGTAAAACTGTAATATCACACATGGTTATTTACTGTATGGTAGCCCCATTATTTTTTAGTCTCCTCACAATGTTAGGTGTTGACATTTGAGGAAAAAAGCGTTGTTGTCCCAATTAAAGAGAAATTGTCTCTTTTCCCTTTCCAAAAAAAAATTGTGCATTGGGAGCTTCTGACTGCTACACAATTTTGGCATTCTGGACACTTCATTTAGGTGCTGTGAATGGGTAACACAGAAGACAACATTACCACCTTTCAAACTTTGATATAATCAGAAATCAAGCACTTTTAATATGATAGATTAATTCAAGAGCATGATCAAGCTAAGGAGCTGAAGTGCTCTGCGTGGGTAGAGAAACTAGTTCTTAAGTCAAAATCACAGTCTCAGGCAAAGATATTAAGTTATGAGAATTAAATCATCAGAACCAAATTTAATTGGCTGACTCTAGGGCAGGACATGGTTGGCATGCAAGTTTGTACAAGGATTATTTTTTTTTTTTCCTATGGGCACCATTGGGTTTGTATTTTTAAGTATTAGTGTATTAGTATTGGTGTATTAATAAATGCTTTATGTTATCCTCTATAACTGATAAAGTGGGAAAGATAAAGGATCCATCAGCAGAAGCAGGTAAGAGGGCTGTCTTTTAGCTTTAATAATGTAAATTTTCTCAAGTAAAGAATCAGGATTTTAGTTCCACCTTCCTCTCATTCTGTGCCTGTGTGCATGTGCACATGAGGGAGAGGGATGGATGACTGTTCTGTCCATATACAGCACATGCCTTCATTTCAACCAAATCTCAGATTTTGGAGGCCATACTAGGGAAAGAAAAGACAGGAAAGGATGTGAAATTAAAGCAAAATAAGAACCAAGGGAAATAATGGAAATCCTAGAGAAGGAATGACTGAAAGAGCACGGATGACAAAGAGCGTGTCAAAGGTACAAACACTGTCATTAGGGAAGCCTGTGTTCCAGGCAATAGGCCATCCTGGGGCCAGGCTGGTTTCCCGTATGTGCAGCATCCACGAAAGAAGCCAGTTCTGTTYCAAAACAATTGAACTGAAGCAGTTTGCTGGACCTTTGTTCCCATAACAACAGCAATTCACTTCTCTCAATTCTGCGATTTTGGCACTGTGATGAGAAATACCCTATTCTTTCATTAAAATACTGGATGAAGCACAGTAAGATACTGAGAAACATCTGATCAACTTACTGTACTTCAAAAATAGTCACTTTAATTTTTCTTTGGGAGATACATTAAAGACAACTTCTGCCTTGATCGATATCAGTGAATTCTTGTTGGTACTATTCTAAGTTCACACAAACAGATCATTATAACACAGACTATATAAATATATTTTTACWAATAGTCTCCGGCCAGAAGAGACTAATAAAGAAAAGAAAGGATAAGAAGAATGCCATTATCTCCATTTCACATGTAGAAAGCCTTCCCTGAGAGAAGAGTTTCCAGTTTTCAGTGGTGAGGCCTGAGTTTTTCGTCTTCCCTGGAAAGTTTGCCTTTTGCTGAAGCCTTTCAGCTTCCATAGTCATCCTACATACAGAATATTAATTTTGAAACTCCAGTTTAACATCTGGTCCTAACTATACATATTTTTCCATTTGCAGTATCCCAGTGCCAGTAGTCTCTTAATAATTTATTCCTTTAGCTCATATCCCATCAACAAATCCTGTGGCATATTAACTGAGAAACCATACACCTGTTTCTCAATAGGTACATACATAACTCTCTAGGCCTGCTTTCATGTGCAGCCATAGTAAAAAGTACATACCTTGCACTTTATGAACACAGAACAACTGTAAAATAAAAGGGATAAAATTTTAGCCTCATTGATGTCAGTGCCAAAACTTCTCACTGATTTCAATGTAATCAGGATTTCATCTAGGTTCTCAAATTTTCCCAAATTTTCCCTTCACCTGTTTGCAGGTGAAGGTTTCCAAGCTATGGTCCCTAGCCCACAGAGCCAGGTTTGTGGACAGGACACTCTTATTATTATTTCCACATGATAAACTGCTCAAAATTCTTAAGCCTTCCTTTTGTCTTCTTGCTCTGGAAAAACAGTGAATTACCTCCTTTTCTATACAATGCCATTCACTTCCCTGTGCAGCCAATGCCACTAATTGTCTAAAGGATGCAACCTGTCTTAGTAAAGTACAGATTTTATAACTCTTCAGAAATGAGATTTTAGTTCTGCAAGTTTTGAGAAGAAATAGATCTTCATCTATTTTTCTCAAATTATTTTCGCAAAACATCCCCAAGTTATCAGGTTAGCCTTTACTTGTGTCAGCAAGGCGTCAGGGCATTCTGGGTTTTTGCACTTTGGTATTCAGGACTGGAGAGATGGAAGGAGAGAAAGGGACAGCAGCATTAAAAAGACAATCATTCCAGATTTTACCAAGAACKAAAAAATGTAAGTGAAAATCAATTTTATCTGTAAAGATGGATTTTAAAATAACATTTCATTATGGTAAGTCAAAACATTTTGAGTAGTAATGGCAAGTAAATGAGGCCAGATCAGATTCCTCCTGCTCCTTTCCTTCCCCTTCTCCTCCCAGTCAATTTGCTCACAAAAGTGAGCAAAGTATTAGGCAAATGGCCCTCCCTCTATGGGGCTCAGGAGAGGATTAAGAAATTTAGAGCTCAGGAAGAGATAGTGCAGTGTAACCTACTTCTTGGGGTGGTAAGTATGGAATGATTTATACAGAAGAGGATTAAGCTCTCCACAGAAATACAACACTGGAAAGGACCTCCAGAGTTACTGAATGTAGTCTCCTGCTATTGTACACCTTCTACTACTAAATTTATTAACATCCATCTCAAAGTGTTTTCCATTTTTTCTCCCCCAAATAGTAGGAGAATGTCCCAGAAACTTACTGCTTTGAAGGTTTGAAACATTGTCTCTGTTGGCACCAACAGAGCCTTTGAGATTAAATAGGGGGAGAGAGAGAAGAGCTGTAATGTCTGCTAACATAGTAATGGATTGTTACCACATCACCTCCCAGTTTGCATTTTCTGGGCAAGCCAAGATTTTGGATCCCTGCTTGTAAAGCAGTACTCYACTCCTCTGCTCCTCTTAAAATCTCTTGTTCTGTTCATAGAGTTGGATGTGGATGGCCAACTCTGCAGACAACATTACAGGAGAATCTCACTAGTGCCTCACACAGTAATGCAAACCTATTGCAGCCACCTCATGAGCTGAAGTATATTAGAAACATGTCCTGCCCGCCCCCATTAAGATCAGATTATCTCAGAAAATAAAGGGTAGTGAGAACACAGACACCCCAGCCCTGAGTTTTAACTCTCTAAAGTACTCAGATAACAGGCTCACAATACTCRATAGTATCATTATATTTCTTTTGACACCTGTATTATGAAAGATTCAAGTGGTACCTCCCAACATCACTGCACTTTTACTAAGAGTTGGTCATATAAATTTTCAGCAAAGCAAATGCATTTAGTAGTGTCCAGACAGATAGACACACAAATACCTTTTAGATCTGATAGTAAGAGCAGCATGTAAGACTTAGATCATATGAAAATGTTTTTGTCTGAAAAGACTGTCAGAGGAAACCAGCATGTTCATCTAGTTTGAAATTTCACAAAACACAGGAGATGGACTCTCAACCAGTAACCTGTAACAAGTCTGTAATTAACCAGTCCTCTGCTAGATTATACACCAAAAAAGAGTTTAACATCACAGTTTTAATCAATAAGGAAAAAAAGTCACTTACAGTTTTGATAATGGTGCATAGATAAATGGGACACACTACAAGAGCAAAGCAGTTTTTAATGGCAAAATACTCTTGCAAGATTTATTCACGTACCCGTGGCAGTGTAAGGATATAAGCAAGGTTAATGAGAAGAGGTTACATCTTCTTTAGACCAGCTGATAAGGCAGAAATTAATAAACCACCAAGCACATAAACCCTTATTTGGGTCTGAAAACACAATAAAAAAAAGTATATAAAGTCTGCATAAAGTTTATAAGTGGGGAAAATGTATAAAGACAATCAGGCCTACCAATCTTGGTAGCACCTCTTCAAAAGTGCAAGTAGCATCAGAAAGGAAAATCCAAAACAGCATCTCAGTTTGTTATGCAATTCCCTGTAAGGGTCTTCTTCAACAGATCTGGTCACTGTGGAATTCAAAAAGAAACGAAGGGACCTGTCAGGCAGCCAAGTTTATTTCATCACTGGAACAAGGGAAAAAAGAATAGAAAACAAATTTTGTTAACTTTTCTTTTTTTGCATCTCAACACCAGTAGGGAAAGGCTCTGGGCTTGGCTGCAGTTGTACTGACGCTGCAAGAGGCAAAGTACAACGTCTTTTGCCTGTCCACCGTTGCATGAGCTATGCAGCACCAAAACCTCATTTTCTCAACAATTGTTCTAAGCAAATAGCAACTCAGAAAACACACTAGAGCATAGAATATAATAACGCATCACACTCAGAGAGTCACTTTTCTGAATCCAGCTATGCTTTCATGTTTCCATTTCCCTCTCTTGAAATAAGAAAATTCCTGATCGACACAGGATATCAAAGGGTCTCTTCCTCRTTGACACAAATTATAAGCAAGCAGCCCTCTTCATCTCTGCCAATCAATAGCATTATGCCAAGTTAGAAAACAGAWTTTTCACAAATTAATGTGAATTGGCTTCCAGGAAAAAAAGAAGGAAGAAAGAATATCAAAATATATCATTTTTCCATCAGAATTCTTGCAAACTGGTCCAGCATTTCAGCTTTCTCCAGCTGATGTGTTACAAGTTCCTCCTTTGACAAGGGACTGCATAAAAAGTGCATGGCTTTGCCTCCCCCACTGTGATGAGAAGACAAACAAGATCACACACTGCCAAGACACCTTCAAAACACAACACTTTTGCAAAGAAAGGCAATACTAAAGTTGAAATTATTAGTATTTTTTATGATAGTGTACAGGAGCTCTCACTGTGTTTAGAATCCCCCTGTGCTGGGTGTTGTATGAAGACAGTAAGAGACACTTCCTTGAGGAAGAGCTGACGAAGAGCTGTTCAAAGTTCATCCAGCAAGGCAGTAACAGGGCCAGGTCCAGACTAGACTAGAATGACCTGTCCTTCACAAGCTTTAAAAATTTTTAAGTCTKTAAAAGTTACCATTATGTTTTGTAGATGTAGGCTCCTCAGTCCTATCTCACCTTACTCAGACACTTAAATACCTCCATATTAAGGCAACTTTTTAGGCACTTCAATAGCCTACAGAGGGAGAAGGGATCTTCCAGGAGACAGTTCATATCTTAGATGATCTGAATCAGATCAGATTGCTATCAGTCCCTAAAGAGCTTTTCCCACTACTGGAAGACAAGTTTTACCACCTTTAGTTAAGAATTCAGATTCAAGTGATAGATTATACTTCTGCCACATTAACACCAAGTAACCATAGGACAGGGTAAGGGCAGTGAGACACAGCTGATCCCTATATTTTCCATTATCAGAAAATGCCCCTCAAAATAAATACCTTGATGTATGCAAAAACGCATCTTATATAAAGGTATATGTATATAGAAAGACAGAGAGGAGATTTTATATATTTAAACATATACGTAAATTTTGGCTACACTTTYCTCCCTTGCTTACCTCAATGTTGTTTGCCTTCACAAACTGCAACTTCTTAAAGAAAAATACTAAAAATTAAATCATAATTGCATAGATCTACTATGGACACATCAAGTGAGATTAAGATTCCTTTATTCTTGTACATTCCTTTATATTCAGAAAAATCCCTGTACATTCCTTTATATTCAGAAAAATCATTATTACTTGGACAAGGTCCACAGACCCTCTTTTTCACCTTTCATTGCAAGAAGTTTGGGACCTGGTTGTGAGACCTGCCATTTATTCAGCCCTTTGGTAGTATGTCAACACAAATAAACAGCTACCTTAATAGTGCTGTCATCAAAAGTGTATTCATTATATTATACTATACTACAGACATAACACAATCATGTCACAAACTGCCCTGTGAGAGAAGAAAACAAAACAGAATAGAAAATRGCTGAACTGATGGATAGGTTTTGGAGCATAGTGTGTATCAGTGATAAGAATGATGATTTTACTGCTGTATAAATATTTTAATATGCACAATCAATTAATCATTTCCAATATTTTCTTAAAGAGCTGATAAAAATTATTAAGCTTCAGGCTCATTTCAGCAATGTTTAAATGAAGGTGGAAACCTCCAGCACGAATCAATCTACTGGCATAGTCCCTAGGATTTAGTAATAGAACTCGAGTAATTTTTTCTTATCTTACAGAGAGCACTGTGAAAGGTATTTCAATTTATTGTGGATAACAATCTATCAAAATAAACCTGCTCAGGACATGCCCTGAATACAAATGAGGCAGCATGAAAATAAAAAGGAAAACATGAATTTTAATTAACCCTATGATGGTTCGCAGATCCTGAAGCGCTCAGTCTGAAAACAAAGATCTTCTAAAGCTTATATTCAACTTACGTGCTTCTATAACATAAAGTATTGAAACTATTAAAACAACACCACAGGACATTTGTAGATTAGAGAAGTATAAAGAAAAAACTCTTCTGGTACTACACARAGCTACAAACTCCTGGATCAATAATACCAGCTCAAACCAGGTACTGCAGGCCAGTCCCTCAAATCATCACTCAAGGTACAACTCCAGCTGCTTCCTTACCACATCAGGTTTAAATCTCCCGCTCTGAACCTTATATTATAATCCTGCCACGAAGTAGCCTGGTGTGTGGCCACAGGCTATTTGGTGTTTTACTTTCAGCTCCATGATTCTTCTGATAACTTGAGGACCTCCAGCTCTGATATCCTAGGGTGGCAGAGACGGCATATTCTGAAGAACCGAAAGGCAAAGAGAAGGAGAAACAATAAAGAAAACCCTTGGAATTTTTTAAGACACACTTGTATTTGGGCGGAGGAAGTAGCATGTAAGTAATGATTTTTTAATGCCTTGAATGCTAATAACGTCAATGAATTTATTGAAGAGCATACAAAAGCTGGAACTGTAGGAACATTAGCATTGCCTCTTATCACATCATCTCCCTTAGTGAACTGCCTGAGAGTGGGCAGTGTGAGCCATGTGAGTCCTATAAAGGGACAAACCTCCAGTTGGCCAAGGCTCAATGCACGTAACAAGTGAGCCAATGCACAATATGGATTTATTCTTCAGATACCAAACTGCTACAGCTCTCAGTCCTCTTCACCCCATGTGTCTCTGGCTCATTCTGTCATAGCCAAAGCAGCAGGTGATATCTGCTTCCTTCAGTTCAACAGCAAAACTCCTGTGGACAAAGCAGGATCCACGATTGGGGCTTTATTCTGCGCCCAGCAGACTTTCTGAGAAGCACCTTGTGCCAGCCACATGGGCTGCCCAAAGCTGGTCAGAGGCCTGACGTACACTGATCAGGACACAAAAAGCACACCACCGCTGCCTTTCTGTGTTGCTAGTGCTCACATCCAGAGCACACATCAACTTGTGAACAGCAGCATTTCCACCTTGTAGCCACCATTTTTCACATGTAAAAGCCTGCAGCCTACTACCAGAGGTCAAGGAAATCAAGAATTTCTCAGTGCCTATGCTCTGAAGAAAGATTTCCCTAAGCCAACCAAAAGAATTCATTAAAGCAGCACAGCAAGACATGAGCTCAGGAGAAAGCAGGAGGCAGTGAAAAGGCTGTCAGAGAGCTCAGAATAACTTTCTGCAGAGGGGTAGCTTACAGAGCACTAAAGCCACTGATACAACAGCCAGGAATATGTTGCCTTTGTTCTTTATTTCCAAACAGAAACACCTTGGTAAGGGCCCTGAGATCATCCCCCTCCTGGAGGCTCCGCTGCCTGCGCTCAGGGCCAACCCGGAGACGGTGCAGCTGGGCTGCCGCTTCCTCCTGGCGCCTCGGGAGAGGCTCCAGACAGTGCTGGAGCTCCCAGGGGAGCTGCTTTAACCCCAGCCTCTACCCCTCGGCCCCCACCGGTGCCGCAGCTCCCGTTGTACCACAGCCACGATTGTGCCTGCCGCGGGCACCACTTGCCCAGGCAGGAACCCCCACCCGCAGGCCCACATCCAGGCCTGGCCTCAGCCCAGCACCGTCCCCAGGGAGGTGCCCAGTGCCCGGGGCAGCAGCTGCTCCTGACCACCCTGCTCCTGGCTTGGGTGGTGGGGGAGGCCCTGGCTGCCCAGCCAGGCCCCGACGGAGCCCCCGTAGCACCCAGCCCCTGGCCCCCCAGCCCCAGGGAGACACCAGCCCTGCAGGACCCTGACACCGAGCGTTTTGTGAAGATTGGCAGAGAAACCTATTCAGGGTATTTAGCCTAATAAAAACTCCAACATTGGTATATTAAGCTACTGTTCCTCCTCTGTCCATTAGCACCGGTAATCCCCTGAAAAATGAAAGACTTTTAAACAGTAAAGTAATTAGCTGATAAATRGGTGGTTACAAACTATTATTTCTGGCTAAAATTAATGTAGTAGCAGTATTTTGATAAATTCTAACAGGAAAAACTTGGAAGTCTTCTCATAGTATTTAACATAAGGCAAATTAAAGCGCTGACATTTTTATGGTGTTTTAATTAATAAGAATCTAGAGTGGAATTCTCATGCAAATACTGTACGTATTGTATGACAACCCTGTTAATACCAGAGGAGTTAATTATGATTAGTGCTATTACACTGAGTACTAAATGAATTAACAATAATGAGGCACTCCTAATACTATCATCACATTTCCGCATACATTTTAATGGATAGGTTTCACCCTGATTAGAGCTGATAAATTATTAGCAGCAAACAAAATTATCTCTTCCATTTATCGCTTTTTCTCTCTGCCCTGTATTCAGAAATCAAAGCTCATTTCTGAGAAAGAACTGTTACTCGTGAATATCCAGTATATTTCTAGCCTTTATCAAACTGTTCTCACAACTGTTGGTTAAAAGAAGCTTCCATCACAGGGCATTATTTCTACTCCTAAACATTTTAAGCAGGGAATATCAACTTCTTTGAGTGTATTTACGAGGATGTCAGCTATCCGGAGCCTTCCTCTAAGTCACTGGGCAATAGATAACTGCGTTGCCATCATCTAGCAACCTGAATTGCTAAAAGCAAAGCCAAAGAACTGAACTTACTGGAAAACTTGAAAGATGAAGGGGTCAGTTTCAGACACTGTGGTGAGCRAGTAAGTCCCAGATTAACAAGGCACCACAGTAGTCAGAAAGGACCCTGGCTGGAGACTTGCACACTTCTGTCCATAGTTCCCAGTCAAAAGTAGGTATGCACGTGCTGCGGGCTTTGAGCACAGCAAATCCAACACTGCCAGGGCATTTCAGATACAGAATATGTTCTGCATTTGTGCAATAAATCCAATGTGTAGGGAGAAGGGAAAGGGGGTGTGAACAGAGGCAATGAATTTACTGCAAAGGTGAGAACACGCGGGCAGCACATACGCAGTAAGTGCAGTGCTTCCTGCGCACCCTCAGCACAACTGCAGCACACAAACCCATCCGTGCACAAGCATGTGAGCACTGAGTGGCTGCAGTATACAACACGCACGCTCTGGTCATTTCTGGAAGTTCAGCACGCAGGAGCAGTACCAGGCTTGGCCAGGCTAGAAGACCTTCTCGAATCTTATACCAATATAAAATGTCCTCACAATCCACTTGTGCACCATTTCTGATTAGAAGATGAGATGTATCCAGGAAAACCCTGTCAACTGTTATCCTTAACCTTTGACAGAGGAGTTGACTGGCACCATTTCTTACTTTGTCTTAGTTGTTTCCTCTATCCCTGCCAACTGACTCAGTTTTCCCTCCCAAGAACTGGCTCTGATGCAGAGGCACACAAAAAAATAGCAAGGAAAAAAAAATTTAAAACTACTTTYAGACAGGTAGGAAAGGCTGGTGGGGAAAAAAGCAGGAAACCACCAGAAGKAGAAAACTGTATAGAGCAAAGGAATAAATCTGAGCTTGAGAGGACTGTTTTTATAATGGCCATCAGGTGAAAAATACTTCATAGAGAGGACAGCTTTTGCATGATTTATGCTAGTTCCTGATGTTCATTTCTGCTTATCTTTATTTATCTATATTATCCCTGGTTGCTGTATGTTGTTTCAGTTGCTATCACACAGTAAGCTCATGAGATATCCTTTGGATCCTCTCACTGCTGTACCACTCTCAGAAACTCAATAGCCAGAGCACAACTAAATGCTTCTTTAAAATCAGTTCCAAATCAATGTAGCCAAGTGTTTTGTGATAATTTACTGCATTGGTTTAGGGAAGAAATCAAATTGTTTCTTATGGTGAGCTTTCAAAATCTATCTACTCACTCTGTGGAGACAGCCATAAATCCTCTTCGAGAAGAGGTTCTCTGTCTTCTAAATCCTATTACAGCAAGGCAGTTATCAAAGCAGTACTTGCATAGCAGTACCTAATATATAAAAGTATATAAAAATTTATGCACAGTAGTAATTTTTTTTTTAAACAGAGAAGTAGTCAGATAGTATCCTTTCATTGTTCATGTTTCTAATTTATATTGACAAAGGCACTCAGGAATTTGATAAAAGAACTAGCTCTTTATAAACTGTTTAACTCATTACAATTTTACAAAAATCCATTAGAAGAGTTTCTCATTTTATCCAAATACTATTCATCAGCATTTCTAATTTCATTTTAATAACTCTTCTTTTTAAGATTATAAGAGTAATGTCATACATATCTTTTACATTAACATTAAAAAAGCCTGAAATGGAGGATAGCTAGGGGCTTTTTTCTGTTCTATAAATATACCGGAAGAAAAAAATCTCATTTTAGTGTAATATATTACTCCACATTAAACAAGGAATTTTTCTTCCAAACACTTAACTTGTACATCAGCCAGTGGTAGTTTTAGATTATTAAAAAGAAGCAAAATATATTATTCTCTTGCATTGTATATACTTTGAAATGTATAATTTGGAAAATTAAAACTTCCTTCTCATCTTTACAAAAGAGGAAAAAAAAAAGATGAAACATATCTTTCTTGCAGGTGTTTCATTAAAAACAAGCTGTGACCTTGGAAACAACACTTCAGTGAACCAACATAGTTATAACTCACTATTTCACGTGTTGCGCCCTTTAAACATATGTTAATTCAAAATTACAGCCTCTGTTTCTCTTCACAGAAAAAGCTATTTAACTCACTGTAAGTCTTTGGGTTTTTTTGGGTTTTGGTTTTTGTGTTGCTTTTTTTTTTTTTTTTTTAGTTCTATCATAATATAGGCATCAGAAGCACACAAAATCTTTGCAGATATAGATAGAACTATGTTATATGTACCATACCAATCCTGAAATCAAGTGATCCTTCTAAGTGTCTGGGAACAAATTTCCCTGGACAATGTCAAATAGTGCTGGATGTTAAAGAATTGTTTCTTGGAATGTGCAAACTATACTAAACGACAAAATACTGCATTGCTGTGGAAGATGCACCGCACCACGTATCAAAAGTGCCTTGCATAACACCACCACTGAGCGAGAAGTGGTGTTTAATAAACAACACTTTATTAGTGTTATTAGTAGTGCATAACACTTTAGCTGCACCAGGCTCTTGTGGTTATACTGAATTGTTCTAATGCTAAGACAGGCTTATCTTTTTTTTTTTTTTAATAAGAAATTAACACTGTAAAAATGAAAGCCTGCAGTCAATTCCATGTAAACCATGACACCCATTTTTAAACTGGAGAAACAGATTTTTCCCTGTCAGAYACTCAGACTCAGTTTTTAAAAATGTATGGTTTTGTTGCAATTTCTGGATTAGAATAAATGCATGACATGTCTTATCATAAACTTGAAGAGATTATACACGAATAAGGAATAATCTTGAAGTTTAATATTAATAGACCACCAACGTGCTTCTCGTTCCTATTACAACTTCATGGTTATAACACTATAGCTTCCTATAAATCCATTATTAATGAGAGCTATCACTATTATTTTTCATTTCTCCAGGAGTACCAGCATGTGTGTGATAATATTATACATGTAGGTAGCTAAACTTCCACCTCAGAAGTTCTTGCTTGATTTTAGTGAAACATAAAAGAGCAATATATACAGCTGTGTTTGAATAAGTTTCATTACAAGATACAAAAAAAAAAGTGACTGGATCTTGCAAGCTAAAAAGGAAGTTAATTGACTTGATAAATTAAAAAAACAGAGCTCCACTATTTTTTATTTAGAGACTGTTGAATAAGTATTTTGCTTATTGATTTTTACTGTAGTTCAGCTTTAACTATTTTTGATTGTATTTTATTTTAGAGAGATTTCTAAAGTTGACTTTGAAGCATAATAAGGTCTTAATTATATAAGACCTTTTACACTATTGCAGTATAAAATCATAGCTAAGAAATGTTGGATAGCATAGGTACCTGTGTGAGAGAGAATTATACAGTAGTGAATTAATAAACTTCAGCTCTGTTTATTGGTTTAGTTCTGCTCAAGGACAGAGTAAAATGAAGAATGGGGGGAGTAGAAGATGGATAATTACTAGAGAAAGACTGCCTGTGACGATACAGTATCTCTCTGGAAAGAGAGAAAAACTGGGGAACATTACAAATTCACAGACTTCGGCTATGCTGCAGCTGATGTCAAGCAACAGATACAAGTATTCTCTCTGAACGCCATAGACTACACTCAAAAATCATCATCTGRGTCAACAAGTAAAAGCAAAAAATAAGTAGCCATCAGAGGAAGTAACATAATCTTTCTGGATTACCTCTGTCAATATGTGCTCTGCAGATTGCTTCCATCCTTATGTTTAATGGATGCACTACTTCAAAAATATGCTAAGCAAGAGCAAGCCTGTAATGAGGTGTGCTCTGGGGTCTGCCGTCGCAGAGGGCCAGTGCAGGGCTTGCATAGAAACTTTGGAGGCAGCAGACCTGAGTGAGAAAATGCTCGCTGGCAGAATGTCGTAAGTTTGGCTCAGAGAAAGTCCCTCCTTAGAAAATGGATGTTTCTTACATCTCTGAAACCTTGAGTTCTACCAGTCATGTTTTCTAACACCACTAACTTATTCAAGAATAGCTGTGTTTTATTGATGTTTTTCTCAATGACCTTGATAAACAAAATCTAGAGTTATTTTTGGTCATCATCTGTGTTCAAAATTAAACATTGCTGCAGTTCATTTCATGATGTTTTCCATTTTTTGACAGTACAATATTGTTCTTCTTGGCAAGGTGAAAATTCCCTGGAAACACTTTCTATCTGAAGTAGCGTAGAATGGTAAGGTGGTAATGAAGAGGCAGTAAAAAAAATAGATCTAACCAATTCTCACCATTTCATCTACTTCTAAACTTACATAGTTTGCTCTCTCATGAGAGTATTTTCTTTTAAGGGTAAATCCTTGCATAGCAATATATACAACAAATATCAGAAATGGTTTAACAGGAGAATCACCTGTCAGATAATTCTAAATTGTATTCCTTCAATGATCAATGTTTCATCAATTCTGCGACAGTCAATATCATATTAACTGTAAATCTTTTGGACTAGGTACTTGGTGACATAAGCCAGAGTTAACTCCATCACCTTCTTGTGGCACTTTATACAAATTAAATTGCTGCATCCTTGCTGTTTTCTAGTTGTGGAATTAACTGGAGCTTAGCAAATTTTCTTTTCCAGTCTCTGACCCCGTAATACTCAGTAAGGCAAATTTCCTCTCACCAGCTGCACGTGCCCAGCATTGTCCCTCTCTGTTTGGAATTCATGGGTGGATCAGAGTCAATATTGTCTTTCCACAAGCAGAAGTCTGACGATTCCCTACACACCTGTGAATGCCATGCTGCAAAAAAGATTGTGTGCGAGCAAAAACTGTAACTCTATAGTCATATTGACCAAGATCRCTGACCCCTGGACAAATTCAGCATTCGTTCAGTCAACAGAAGTAATTCCGCTGACATTCAGTAGTTGTTAGAGGCAGCTTTTACATGCAAGGGGGATGATCCTGATTTGGCTATTATAATTTGATTGGTCTCAGTAGAGCAAGCGCTGTTATTTTCAAAGATGCAAGTAAGATCAGAACGAAACCTTACTAATTACATGACTTGCCTACCTTGCTTTATTAAGGAGTTCCAAATTAATTTAACATTAGTTAATGAGCTTCTAAAAGAAATTATTATTTGGTAATTGTTTTCACTTGTTTCAGACACCTTTTCAGATCAACTACATTCAGCAGTTAAGCTGCCTTTTTTTTTTTTTTTTTTTTACAACCCACTCATTTACTTTTCGGTATAATATTGGTATCAATTAGCATGTGAATACTAAACATTTTCCTTGTTGATTTGATACTTTAGTGAAAGAGAGAGCCAAATTCTGTTTTCAATGAAGCCACTGCAAAAAGCCTTATAGATTTCAATGGGAGTAGGAATGGTCCCTCCAAAGATGAGAGATTCAGGCTTGAAGTTGTTGGGTAAGTATGTAACTAGTTAACTGGCAATCTTCTTAAAAGCCAGGATGAAGAAGGAAGGCTCAAGTTCTTCACCACAAACTCTGTGCAGGTCTCAGTGAGCAGTTCTGACTGAAGTTTTCTTAGTCTTTGTATTCCAAATTGTTGCATYGCTGCAGGATGACAGTTTTCTTATTTGATAAAGCTTATTTATGAAAATAAAACCAATTTCACCAAGATCAGGTGTTCACCTGATGTATGCACTGAGAATGTCCAGAACCTAACAAAGGAGTCAGTAACCATTGGTCACTCTGACATGATTAACTGGAAAGCAACCTGTCCACACCATGCCATTCAGCATGCTGCACCCTCCCGTTCTGTTTCCAGTCCCTCATCCGTTTCTGAACAAGACTCTTCATGGTAGGAAGTGTTGACTTCATTAATGCTCTGTATACCGCAGGCAGAACAATCTGAATGCTAGTTGCTCCACTTAATTAGGAGTTTTGCTACTTGGCATTGCAAAATGAATTATGGGCTGGAGGATCCATGGGGTAGTTTGCTTTTGACTCAGAATGTATCATCCCAGTCTGTATTAACTGGAAAATAGGAACTGACTGTTTTAACTGAGCTAGAGGATATAAAGCCATGATCATCAGATTTATTAGGTAGAAAAATGTATAGAGTTATGAGATTTTTTTTTACCTGAGGTTAAACTGTAATAGTAATAATGTAACCATGATAAAGCTGTTACTGCAGAAGTGATATAAATATAAATGAGTCAATGTTTAATCAACAGAATAAACCCCACAATGCAATACGAAACAAACTACCATATATGGTTTACAGGAATATGTAAAATATTTGACTGACTTAACGTAAAAAAGAAAAATTGCATGGTCTCTGGAGCTGCTTTTTCTTCTACATGGATCATTCTGTCCAGCTACAAAAAGGAGGTTGAGTTTGCAAAAGATAACAAAGTGCTAACAGACTTTGCGTTTTCAAGGTGTTTATTCTGATGTTGGCAATAATAASTGTTAATTAGTGTTTTGTTTGGCTCCTGGTCAGAATCCCCAAACACACAGGCACTGGAGCAAAGCTGACCCCTCCCTACCCTTCCAGAAGTACATCTTGACAGCTCTTACAGTGGGTTTGGAACTGTCGGGTTTAAACATTATGGGAACAGGTTTCAGCCAGATCAAAAGTATCACGGTTTGCATCTAATCCAGCAATGCTCATATCTGCAAATTTCCACTAATTCTTATTGTAAAAATCTGGCCCAGTACCTACTACCCAAGAGATGGGCAGCAGCGTTTCAGTTTCAGTTTCTTCATGATACTTTAAGTACAGTAATGCAGGGTAGGTACAATTAAGAACTCAGTCTTGCAAACACTTCCCATCAGATACAGTTACCACTGGCATAGTTAGGGACAAATGCAAATGGACAGCATTTATCCATTAAACTTGGGCAATATAGAGCTTTCCTCACTATTACTGGAATACCAAACAGRTGAGTTTTCTCCCTTGTTGTTTAGTAATTTTGTAATTAGAAATACAATAAGTACACTAAGTACACTGTAGACGCRGCACCTGGGGACATGGTTTAGTGGTGGACTTGGCAGTGTTACGTTTACAGTTGGATTCAATGATCTTAAAGGTCTTTTCCAGCCTAAATGATTCTATGATTCTACATGATACATTCATACAATAGCACTCAGTTCTGCTAGCACGTTCAGTTACTGTCTAGCACGAGGAAGGGATTACCAGCTAGCTAGCATTATGCGGCCCCATAGGGAGTGTTTTCAGGATCAGACCCTTTTCTTCCTCAGTCATCTTCCTGCCCAAGGCAGCAATCAACACATACAACGAAAATTACTTCAGAACTGAATAGAAATTTCACATGGTTCGTCAATACTGCTGTGCAGGGAGCTGTGCATATTATCACACTAGTAGGAATGGGACTAGTAAGGATGAAGAAATCACAGAATAATGAAATAACTGGTATTCCAATAGATAAATTCCAGTCCTGCATCTCATATCTCCGTTGTTTTACGATGCTGCAATAGATTTTTCCTATATGCAAATCTCTTTGTTTAATTATTCATTCTAAAAGAATGGGGAAAAGACTCTGGGGGTTTTAAAAATATTTCATCATCTTTCCAGCAGTATCAGAACTAGAATTTGTAGCAGTCATGCAGGTTTGATACTATTTGAGCATCAGTGGAACAACACTGGGAGAGAAAATGGGCAGAAGAATGAGGATGTCAATTTAATTTAGAGTTCAGCTCTGCCAACACTGTTCATGCTGAGTGCTAYCTCAGTCAGGGAGAAATCCTACTGATTTTAATGTGATTATTCCTTAGGCAAAGTACTTCCGGAGAGAAGGAGGAGGCAGGAAGGTTCATTCCTAGGTTAAGAGGCAATGAGCAATAACCCTTCCATACTGGATTGCCATGAGGCCCAAATTTGAAAATAAACAATGATAAACTAAGTGTGAACTGGACTTTCCATTAATAATAATAATATGCACTTTAAAAGAAAAGACCATTAATTACCCTTTCTGAATGTTATCTGCTTTATTGGCACTTTAACACCTGGAGTCATTATCTTAGTTTGAACTATGACAATTTTGTCAAGTTCAAAAGAATCAGGATTCTACCCCTAAATTTTTATTGAATGGTGATAATTTTACAGTAAGTTGCTGTATATCTTATGAATGCAGTATTTTTTCTACACAATTCTTTATGTTATGTTCTTCACACAAAATAGGCCTTAGCTTTAAATAAGACAGTTGTACTGTCTTTCAACACCACTGTTTCATGTTGAAAATGAGAATTTGCTGTGAAACTGAGAAATCTATAAATGCACTTGGAAATTACAGTATTGAACTGATAATTTCGCAATTTTTTTTTTAATTGGAATCCTATCAGTYAGATTTATTGTATCAGAAATTGGGTGTTATTACACTACTTGCCAGAAAACTCTCTTTATGAATGTCTCTCACATTTTGGAAGAGATCAGAATCCCACAGATGAGAGGGGTAAATAGTTAGGTCTGTGGTGTATGCATAGCTGTAAACATGGCTATTTTAATTCTTTGTACTGCTGCTTCACAGCACAAATAAAAATCAGAATGTTCAACAGTGCTACTGGAAAATGCAAGTCAGCAATCGCAAATTTTAAAAGTGTTTTTTGGGTGCAGGGAGGGTAAGTGATAAGCTTTCAAAAGGATTTATTATCAACATCAACATACTTTAACAAGGGAATGTGATCCAAGAAATTCTGCTGGGCTTTTACTCTGTAGAAAACAAAATGTGAAAGAATAAAGAATTGTGATTGATATAGTTCTGCAACCTAGCAAGTTTATTTTGCTTCAGAATGGGTTTATAGCAGTTTTTGTCTTCCAATCTTAGTAAATTAACATTGATTATAAGAAGCAATGTTCAAGCAAGACATCCATAAGAATCTCTCTTTGTATATGCTCTGTAAGATGAAGGTATCCATCATCTTAATGCAATGAAAAGTTGCTCACAAAATTGAAATGGATCTACTAGCACATTCGTGAGGCATTTTAGATGGAGGTTGTTGACTATCTTTGATAAACTAACTTAGGAAGCAGCAATCTTTTTCCAAATTAAAGCCTATTAATCAAGTAGAAATCCCTATTTATTTTAATATGAACGTATTTCTTTGCATTGGCATCTTCTCTCCCATTCACTTTGATTTTAGAGATCAGAGTAAACTGTTGTCAGTGTAGTTTATTTCTAACAGTGAGCTTTCAGTTTATCTTTGCCATGAAGCAGGAAGAAGGAATCTCAGAACAGTACTCTAGGTAATTCCAATTATTCTGGGATGCTTCAGACCTGGTGAAGCATTAAGTGACACTGCTCAGATGTGAGAAGGGAGACAGAAATGGAGAGCTGTGTAGACCATCTTTTTGTGTAAGGCTCAGGATTACCTGGTTTGCTCTGCCTGTGCACTTGTCTGGGTCATTTCCGCAAATTCAGAGAACCTGCAATTTCCTTCTACTGTTTGAGRTGGAATCTCTGCAAAGCTATGTAATTAAATTTAAGGACAATTATCTTTCTGAGGAAATAAAACATGCTCTGCTTAGACTGTGTTGAAGCCAAAGCTCAGTATATGTTGTATACGTTTCCTCTTGCTGATGATATGTACATGTACATGATACATACATGTACATTTAAGGACATTTCATTTGCAGGGTAAATATTACAGCTRGGTACTATAAATTACATTAGCATAAGGAGAAAGTGAGTAAATTAGCAAAACAAAACTGTTGCTTTGCCAATATCACTGTCRCATCCAAGCTTGGAAGCATGGAAGATGAAATGCTTCAATATTTAGCTTCAAATTACAATTTGTATTGAAAATTGTTTAGTCACAGAAGACTAAAATCATTGCTAGTCAGATTGAGTTAGCAATAGCACAAGGAAGAGGGATAAGTTATGGAATATGAGCCATCGCTCAAGCTAGGCAGGCAGACAGAAGACAGGGTGTAAAGCACAGTCTATGGAAAATTCCTACACTGCAAAAATCAAATGACGGTTCTGCAAACTGCAACGCCCACAAGGAAAACYAGTTTACTGCTCTGGTCTGCACAACATTGCATATGCCTCTGGATATCATGCAAAGAAATTTGAACATTTGAAAAATTGAACATTTTGCTAGAGTATGGTGTGTTGCTTCCTGTAAAAACAGGTAAATAAAATTACCTTTCCAGGCATGCCTCTTAACTCTGTACATAAATATTCCAACGTACATTGTATTAGCAACTTATTAATGTTTCTGCTACACCAGGAGGACAGACATGAGTGATTAATTAATGTCAGATACTGGCTCTGCAGTCTCTCTGTTACCTGAATTCACTTACTTGCAATGCTTTAGAGGTTTGTCACTTGCTGACACTCCATTATATGCAGTGAGTGATCTGGGGAACCAATTTCTATGCTTGGTTTACTGTACATGAACATGATTTTTGACCCAGATAGTACACTTGCTAAATTCCGTATCGTGCATAAAGGTATGCTATGCACAATACAATGTATGTAGGTGCAACACAGGCACCTGTTTGTTATGGGAAACATGTAAATACCTACTTGTCTGTAATGTTTTAGCAGCACTGTACACTACTATAGCAGACTGTAATGTCAGTAACTATAACAGAYAGTACTGAAAAAATGCAGCTATGTAAAGGGTTTGTTCACAGAAACAAAACYCAATCTTCTGTGTTATTCATACAATAGAAAAGACGCAACCCACCATTTGTATTGCAACCCACCATTTGCATTGCAACCCACCATTTGTTCGCAACCCTTTGAAAATAATCCAGAATGTCATTATTGATGAAACTGAAGTTTCAGAATGTCTCACCAATAAAAGTGAAAAGTCAAACATTTTTCATCTTTGCATGTATTCAAGGAACTCAAGCAAAGCCAAGCAACTGCTCTTCATGCAYTTCCATAAAAAATCAGATGTCATATTTGCAAAATGCACAAAGATGTCATTTATCCCTGGTAGACTGTGTATTGCTATGCTATGTATTGCTTGCTAATGTTGTGCAAGGGCTGCCAGTACTACACAGCATTTAGCTCACTTGATGGATTTCTCCATTTTAAATGGGTATGCTACAGACTTTCTTCCAGGCTCAAAGCTTTTTAAAGAATGACAGCCATGTTTCTCAATAATCAGTCTAAAGCCTGATATCAAAATAATGGCATTTTATTGGGAAAGGTTTCTCAAGCCCTGTAGTACAGCCTTAGCTTTGCTTTCATGCTGTATTACCTTGGCAGAGCGAGGTGGAAACCGAACTTTGCCAGTTCCCACTTCATGCTGGCAGAATTGCCTTGTTTTGGTCCATAATGTCTCCAACAGGAGCAAAAATTCACAACAAACAAATACGATTACAAAACTTTCAACACCACCATGATCACAAATATGTTCTGGCTTAATTTGTACAACATGGTATGTTTCTCCTTAGCTGTGCATCTGCTGCACAATTGTTCAGAGCAAAATTTTGTGGAACTGCAGAGATCTGAAGCAATGAAATGCTGATTTGCAAACAGCCAGGTATTTATATTATTGAACCCTGTGCGGCACACTATTGTGACTGCCACTGTCTCCAGTTACGAACATGGACTCATACTTGCAAAAACCTGTAGGACACTGCTGAAAAGACCATTGCATTTGCGCCCAGACCATTTGAAGAAACTGAGGAAAGCATTCCATTTTAGAGCAAAAGCATATGCTTCTCTGTAGCTACAACAGAGAACCTAACTTAGGGGTACAGATTTACAGCTTAGTGCTGTAATTTATACAGCACTAATCGAGGATTCAAACCAGCATTAATGCAAGTCATCTGGTAGTGCAGAAGACTGTATCTATGTAAGTACGATATGGAGTACAGACCAAGAACTAGAAATGTGACTACTCAGTGCTTATCGCATGTGCTTTTCCTTCACTGTGTATCCAGAGATACAGGCATAGTTGCACAAATAACAAACATATTCCTTGGCATCTACAAAAGAGCCATTAAGTATTCCTTGCTTGATATGTCCAGTCCAACAAAATTGACATGGCATCTTGCCCACAAGATCTGCTAATTCCAAACCCTGTTGTCCAGCTCTATCTACCCACTGTTTCAACTCCAGTGTAACCCTTCCCCACCAGAAAGCTGTGATGCAAGTTRGTCAGTGATTTATTATTACAGAGAATTTACAAATATGCTGTGATAATTTATGCATCTGGATTATGATTCCTGTTAATGGATTGTCAGAACAAAAGAGCAACTRTAGAACCTGTATTGTCAGTCTCCTGGCAAGGCAGCAGAGACTTATGCATCACCATTGCAGCCTGTCCCTTTACATGATTTATTGTGGGGAAGGTTTGCTACTGATATCAAAGACCTATTTGTTCATGCACCATTGACTTCTTTTTTGCCATCATCCTGAGAGATTGCTTCAATAAATGGCCAGAAACAGCATTTACGTCACAAGTCACACCTGCTACTGTAATTACTTTCCTGTCCACAGTTTCCCGCAGAGTGGAGCCCAGAAGAATTAGTATCCAATAATGGATCACAACTCACCCTCATAGAGTCTGAAACTTTTCTGGGGAAGTGAAACATCATACACAGAAGATCAAACACTTTAATTAAACTTTGGAAGAAAGGTGTAATGACTGCTGGGTGGAAGGCTTCCTACAAACTTACACAGCACATACTTCCAAAAGCGTCACATAGAAGACGCTTCCGGAATGACTATATGTGAAAGAGAAGTGAAAAGCTAAATGTTACTGTATTACAGATAACCTACTCTGAAACAGCAGCACAACTGGATATAAGATAAAACAGCCCAATAGATGCAGTAAAATCACAAAACAGACAGAAGTTACCCATCATGGTGCTAAGAATCTGCAGGTATCTCACATCTGAGAGTATAGACTCATAGAATCGTAGAATCGTTTGGGTTGGAAGGGGCTTTTAAAGGTCATCTAGTCCAAGCCCCCTGCTGTGGGCAGGGACATCTTCAACTAGAGCAGGTTGCTCAGAGCCCCGTCCAGCCTGACCATGAATGTTTCCAGGGGTAAAAACTTGATTCTTTTAAGGAGGAGAATCAAAGTCCATGTTGCTTATCAAAACTGCCAGAAAAGCAAAACAAAAAAAGAAAAAAATCTTACACCTCCAAACTACCCGATAAGATAGGTCAGAGTGCTCCTCCCTGACTAACACAGGAAACATAGCTTATCACTGTTAACAGGGTATACATAACAGCCCCCAAACAAGAAACACAGGAGGAAATAAAGACTATTCAACATTCTGCCAAATCCTGATTAACCACCTCCAGGCACTGGAGACCATGAGGTAAATAAATGTAAAATTTAATTTTAATAATTTTGTCCCAAATCAGTTTGTCTATTTGATCCCTAAGTATATGACTGCTTGGTAAGTAGTTATATAACTGCCGAGACAGTGGGATAATAAAGTTGCTATTTCATTGTTGCTTTGGCATTACAAATATGCAACATCTTTCAAGAACTGGGGCATACGTAGCCTTGCAGTAGGTGCTTGGAAGGTGTTGCTTACGTGTTTGGTGGGCTGTCCTCTCTCTGCAGACAGCCCAGAAAGGAAACTTTCTGGCTTGCTGCTGCCACTGCTATACCCTACCAGAATACACGTCCTGAAGCCTGTCCTTCACACTTTATCTTGGCTACACTCTTAACCACATGGAGAAATTCATCCTGAGTTATAATTACCACAGTTTACTGAGCAGCAAAATTCCTATAACTCTTTTTCTCAAAAAACAAACAAACAAACAAACAAACTTAGATCAACATTTGCAATACTCTCTGAAAGAGAAGATACAGAAGCTAGAGAGACATGGAGGGAGACCTTACAAGGATGCAGGCTTTTATGCCTCATTTCCAAGAATTATAGACATCTGTTGGGTTTTTGCCTAATCTCTTCCCCACAACACTTTTCAAGTACATTTGAGATCAGCAGAGACATATCAAAGATTAATAAACTCTTGCAAGTTTATGAAAACAGGTAACTGGATACATAGCAGGCTGATAAATGTCCAGATGGAAAAAAAATTAATCATTAGGTAACATTTTAAATTAGACTCCAACAAATCAACACATGAGAAAGCTTATATATGACCATTCAAATATATATATATATATGTTATATATATATATATATATATATATATAACATCAGTTGTGAGCTGCAAATCCAAAGAAATTCCAGCTTCAGTTTCCTATAACACATTGCTGAAAAGAAAACTACTGTAAAGAATACGGTGCACAGTTCTCGGGTACAGCGGTCATCTTTGACAAGTCAATGTTCCACAGAAGGATTTGACAAGCTGCATTTGGCTGCATTTGTCACTACAAAAAAAGAATGGGCAATGCCTTGGCTGCCTTACCACCATGGAGCTGYGGACAAATACTGATATTAATGGTCTGAGCACATTTGTTAATACTGGGATCAGATAACCACTGAACTCTGTTGGCAGCAATGCATTGCTTCCTGCCATTCCTCATTATCTATCACTGAAAGTGGCATTAAAACATCAGAAAGTAGAAGGTGACTAATGGTATAATATCCTGGCTAGTAGCAATCATTTTTTATTATGATATTGTTTATTTTGTCAAACTATGTTAGTACTCACTGATTTGAAATATCCATTAGGCTTAGAGGGGACACACATCTACAAAGAGATAAAGATAACAATTCTGTGCCAGGCATTGATAAGCTATTTACTGCACCACAAATCAAAGGAAACATTTTCACTGAAGAACAGGTATACTATTACAGCGATGACCAAACATCTGCCTCATCCAGGTTAGAGAGGCATGCAGATGCTCAAATGACTTGAATGATCCAGAGTCTAAGCACGAAACACAAGTTTAAAGAAAAAAAACTACTGCATCCTTCCAGGATAACAACTCTCAACCCATTGATTACTCCATCCTACCCTCAGAGGCTCAGCTGAAATTAAACAGAAATTGTAGCCTGTTCGGTTCACACTAGATCTCAGCTCCCACCTCTTTTGATTAGAAACYATGTGTGTAAATACTGGGGGGAAAATTAGGCTTTGGTCACCATTATTTTGACCCAAATCATTGACTGTCTGACTTTTCATCCTCTTAGGACTTGGCTCCTCATTCATTTTTGAGTGCTATAGTGCTGAGGTACTAATCCTGTTCTAAACATCGACAAGACATGCCACAGCACTGTGAACAAATACCAAAGTGAATGGTCACCTCTGTAAATAATACTTCAGTCATATTCACAAGGACAGATTTCTATCACAGGTTTTTCTTTTGAGTCTTTGCTGGTTTATCCAAATGTTGTCTAACACTTGACCAAATTAGCTCCTTACTTGAATCAAGTGAAATACTCAGTGGTAATCCAGCTTCCCTAAATCCAAGATTGTGTCATCTTATTCCTGCATAAGGGATGTAAATAGTAACAAGGCACCCCCAGAAGGAATAGTCTTAGCTAAAGATACCTTCTGACAGTAATGTAGGTCTAAGGAAATGTTTTTTCTCTCCTCTTCCTACAATGGCACACCACTGAGGAGAGTTGCACAAAATTTCAGTCTATTCAGATGATTGTGTCCCCTTCTCTCTTTGAGCTGGCTTACTGTTTRCCAGAAATGTCAAATTTCTGTTAGCAATGCACTAAATTCTATTGTGTGGGGACAGGTGTTTCTTAGAGTTGGAGAGAAGCTTTCCCCAGCTTTTAACCTTTCAGCTGTGGCCATTTTAAAAATTGAAATGTCTGCCTGTGCAATAAAAGCTGTGCTAACATTCTGAAGGTTAAGGTTACATACCATGAGATTCAGACATCTTTTCTTACAATTTATTACAGCAGCTTTAATATCATCTCTTTCTCTTGCACAGCATGCCGAGGACTTGTTTAACTATTGGTTTAATCAGCTGTTAATCCAAACGAAAAGGCTAGATTTTGAAGCAAAATTCTTCCACGCTTTCAGGTTTTAGGACTTAAGTTTTGRTTCAAGCCTGCCCCTTTGCTGAATATTGTCAGTGTTTCCTTCATTTCAAGGCTTGCAGAAACTACCTTTATCTTAATGATGAACTGGAAAGGGAAAAAATGAGCCTTGGCATTCTTTCCTTTGCTTTTGTACAAGGCAATTTTGAAAGCTCACTTTAAAAACAAAATTGCGGGTTTTTTAAACTTGGTTAAGGTAGGGTCATTAAAAAATCAGGTCTGCTTCCTCACTAGGAGATTTGTATTTTGCCAGTCAGTCAAATGAGTCTTCCTCTTTTTTTGTGCTGTGGTATATAGGGCTGTAAAGCACCGAAAGCAGACTTYCCTGTCCCTGGCTATGCACATCCTGGCTTCCCTCCCAATAACCTACTCTTCTGGTAGCAATTCTAGTCTGGGATTTCTTGCAGTACATCTGGGATCTARTTATAAGCTAGCAAGGGAATTAATTGTGGTAGCTCCAAGCTATAGCTTTTCTTCTCTGGCAGACTGGCAGCTGGTCCTTTTATAGAGTAACTCATAGCTGCAATTGAGAGGGGGCAGTCCAGAAGACCATTATGAATGTTTCTGGTTTTATTGCATTAGCAAAGTTCAGACATCTGTCAGGTATTACTGGTGATGAGATGCTCATTAGTCTGTTCAACACAAGTAGAAGATCAGGGATACACCGTTCTTAAATGCACTAAATAGTAGAACATGTGAAGAACCATTTAYCTGGAGTACAGTCTGGAAACAGCCCTCAGTCACATATCATGAAGGGACTCTAGGAGAATGTTTTCATTCAAGTTCTCTCCCACTCAACAGGGTCTATGCAAAGTCCCATGCTGGTGTAAGGGCCCACCAGTATTGTAGTCTGCTGGGCTACCTATGCCTCAGCTCACTGTGAGAAACAAGCTAGAAAATTTCTGTCCTCCCAGAATAGCACATTACTCATCTTAATTTTTGATCATTTTTGCCCAATGCCCCATTAAAAAGAAAGATTTCATGCAAGAAAAAAAAGATCTGTTTTCCAGTGACCCATCACTCTATGCATCATGAGATGAATGAGGATAAATGCAGGTCTCCCAACCAATACGCTCAGACAATAATCAGACATGTCTAGTGAGGCTGGAGCCTTTCTCAGAGCTGGAAGGAAGCAGAGGTTATAACCAGGAGTCTTTGTGATTAGGATAGAAAAATCAGCACTGCGACTCTTGGCTCTCTCACTCAGACAGGAAAGGGACATGGTGGTAAGCTGGATCCAAACACACCTTCACTGGGTACTTTTGGTTACTGCCAGTTCCCTGTTCAGCTTCGGGCTCTTTATCCATCCTACCTGACCTGACTCTCAGATACTCTCTCTTCAAGTTTTCTCTCCTCCTTGGCCAGTTCTCAGTCCTCTGCCAAAACCTTCACAGGGCTCTCAAACTCTCTCTTTGATCACTTCTTTTCCCTGTTCTCAAGGGATCGAGGAGCACTAACTGTACTTTCCAAAATTACTGGAGCAAGCCTTTCTCTGCCATTTCATGTAAGAAGCCATGAGGTTTTAATCATCAGGTTCAAGTTCATTACCTTATCTATAGTACCTACAGTTTGGTCAATATTTTCCTCAGGGTACTCTGAGATGAACCATCAAAAATTAGCACATGGTGAGAATTCATGTGGCACTAAGACAGGAACATAAAGAAAGGAGAAAAAAATACGGTACCAGTGCTCAAAAAGAAGAGCAATGAACCTGATTACCTTCTAATGAGTCTAACTTGATCCAACAGAAACACTTTAGAAGTGAATGTTAAACTAGGAATCTGTTAATATATGCTAAAAGATAACTGAGCCAAATTTCCATTGACATGACTGGAAATGACCAGGGCTTCGCTCTTATGAAAGGAAGCCTCACAGGTTCTTAGGGAAGGTAGATTTGCTGCTTGAACAAGAAGGGATGTAAGATATTTTTTTTTCTGCCCCTTATATTTTTTTCTTTATTATATCCATGGACAGTACATAAAGACCACAAGGCCATTTTTAGCTACAAAATAGGAAGCTCAACCCTGTAAATTTGTAAAGACAAATTTATCATCTAAGCATAGAAAAAAAAATACTTTAAGCTAACAATTAAATCAAGAGCATTTCCTAAGTGGCATTGTGTCACTGGATGGCTTTTATAGGCATTAATTCAGACTTTTTGCTATACACCACTGGTAAACTTCACGATTGTACCAATGGGAACTAATTGCTTAATCTGTCATTTAGGTGTGTCTCCACAGGAACTGATCCTGACCTAGCACATCSGGAGAGGTTCTTGTTCCATATTTACACTGGGGTAACAGAGCAGATTAATGATACATAATATTTTTTTTCCCTTTCCAGTGGGAAGAAAAAATTGTCCAGATTCCAGAAAAACTGTACCATAAAGTTAAGCTACCCCATTCTTCCAATACCACTGGGAGAAAATTTAAAAAAATGAAGGTTCACCAAGACTTCAGTCACGTTTACGTTTCCATTAAATTTTTATCTTCTGTCCTTCCACTCAGGTACCTCCCAATATCAGGTCCTTAAACTACTGCTTCTGAAACAAATAATTCCTTGACACTAGAGGCACAGATGGATTATAAGCAATTTGTACTTGAAGTGGAGGCACTAATGCTGTCAATGAACCCATTTGTTTTTTCTTGCCCTTCCACTACTGCTGCAAAGCACTTAGAACAAAATACCTTGTCTCCAGTCCTGACCTCTTTGAGAAATGCAGTGATGAAGTGCAGAGGTCATTTAACTGAAACAGCAGTATCAAAACTTCTAAATATGCACTGACTCTCATAAGGAAGCAAGGTAGCAAGTTACTTAGCAGAAAATAACAATGCAAAAGAAAGCAACCTCTTTTTCATATGGATGTTTTAATGGTGGCTGTGTGACTAAGCTTGTTCTAAAAGACCCTCTGATTTTTTCCAGAGGGATGAAGGAACGATAGTGTAACTTAGAAAATGAGCAAACAGTAGTACTAATTTCCCATATTGTTGATACAACTAAGTTTGTTTATCTGAGACTGCAAAAGCAGGACAGATCAAAGAATGACCTGTAAAGACCTGAGTTCAAATCCCAGCCTTCATATGACCTGTGTGAGTTGTTTCATCTCTCATGTGTTTTATTCAACAAAACGAAGCTCTAACCCTTACTGGTGTTAAGAAGTAGCAGTAACTGTGAGACTGCTCTGCCAATAAAATTAAATCTAATTCTTTAATATCCGGTATTTAATGAACACTAGTTGCTTTCTGTTTTGGAATCTGAAATGTAATAGTCTATCTGGAGTAAAACTCCAAAACTCTGTATTTGCCAGTACCTTTGCCAACAGAACACAACTTTGGACTTGAGAGTTGGGATGACAATGCCTCGTCACAATCCCCATCCAAACATTCATGTACTGCTTGCACCACTCCGGTGACAAAATTAAGACATGTTAATACATTTGCACTGCACAGATGTTACTGTGGATAGCATCAGTTCTAATCACAGAATTATTTCATCTATTTTCACAGTCAACAAATCACTCCATKCTCTATATCCAAAGAACAATTAAAGCCTACAGTAATTCTTTACTCATTAAATATATTTGAATCTCAATTTTGTTTCTGACAACTTTTTCAACGTTATTAACCAGGTGATTTCTAAGTGGTTTGTTTGTGCCATTCAGTCTCTCTCTTGTTTTTCACTTCTGCTCCTGTCTGACAGTTTTACAGAACAGCAGTYATCAGCACATACACAGTAGCAGCATTGTGACTATTAAAAATGCTACAGTTCAGAGCAATGTCTTTAATTATTCACCAGAGCCATGCTTAAACTGGGCTTATCACTCAGCCATTTTTTACCAAGCTTCCTTCATTGCAAATGGTTTGATAAAACCTTTTAGTCATAGATCCAGGATATTCTGTATTTTGAAATAAAAGGTTTTTTCCTCCCACATCCTCTACGGGCTGATTAGTGATTCAAATCTTAATATTCCTAGGATAATCAGTATTCTCTGTTTATAATACTCAATAGTATCTACAGATATTTCTTGTGTTCAGCAGAGCACAGTGCATGAAATGTATGTCTTAATGTCTACTAAAATCTTTCTGGGAGGGGATTCACCACTGGCTAAAGTGATTCTCTGTAAAGTATCTCATTCCCATATATTCATGACTACGAATCATGTTGGTTTTGGACAAAAATAATTAAACACGAAATACTAGGACTGTATTCTCCATTTGGAAACTGTTTTAACTCCCACCAATCTCAAGCTAAAGCACGGCAATTTAAAAATTTGTAATTAACGCTAAATCACTGAGCAGTGTTGGGCATGTTTTCAAATCCAGGGTCAATGAATAACATCTAAAACCTGTAAAGGTCTAAACCTTTTTTTACGTAGCATTTCTCTGCCTGAAGTGGAAGTCCAGCTCTACTTCAAGACACAGAGTTTGGGCAAGTTAAAAGTAGTAGTACAATACTAACTGGATCTAATAAGAAGCCATTTGTTTTAGCTGCTCTTAGCAGTGAGTTAAAGATATATAACCCACTTTCTTCATTTCCTAAATGTTCCAAAAGATATTTGTAGCTGTGTCTCTTTGGCACTTTGACCATGCATTTCAAATGTTCCAGTGGCGAGGGTGGATGAACAGGAATGATGGATGGTCAACTATCTGATGGATAATGCCGCTATTTTCCATCTCAAAAACTGAATCCAACATAATTAAAGTTTCTTTTCARTATTCTTTTTTTCTTCTCCAATGCTCACTGCCTTCAATTTCCCCAACTATCATGATTTTTCCCAATATACAATGGGCAYTATTTATCAAAAATGACATTCTCAGATAAAAGCAGCTCCAGAATGTAAGTACATAGTCTACAGAGCTCACTTCCACTTGCCTTGCCCAGGCTGAGCTTTCTAGGTAAACAGTGGTTCCCTGTCAGTCACTGAGTCTTTTGCACTCACTGCTGTGTTTCTGTTGCTAAAAATTGTTTATCATGAAACATCAAACAGGAGCGGCCTTGCCCTGGAAGTTTGCAAAGCAGTTAGTTGAGAGGGAAGGGGATRGACTTTCTCAGCTCCACATTTGGTCACTTTTACCCTTTCTTTGTTTTCTTTATTGAATCTCTRTCTTACCCAGGTGCCTGTAGAAAATACATCACTCAAACGTATGAGGTTTTTTYCCCAGAATGACCTGTGGAAACGCTATCAGCTATGTGTGATTATTATTTCTGTGTACAGAGAAGCCAAGAAAATTACCATGAGCAATGCTCCCACTAAATGAAGTGTTTTCCTCACAGTCAACTCAGCTTTTTATATTTCTCACCCTCATTAAGTACTGAGTATGACAGTACTGGATATTCGGTTGTGCACTAAGGGGTGGTGCACCCTCACACACATACATTATACTCATGAAAGATTCAATAGGTATTCCCGTAAATCACTTGCAATCCCATGGCACCACAAATGGCCCTGAATCTATCAGTTGTCTCCCAGATGCTTTCCCACATTCTCCAAATAATTTTAACCACTGATGCTCTCAAGCACGTCAAGGGTAGTTCTGATGAATAAATTTGCAGTAATTACAACGCTTAGCTGTTATGCCTGTAAATAAGTTTGTGATTTTTGTGTCTGCTTTTAAGAGCAGACAGTATTTCCAAATGTTATTCTTGAAAGTGGTCTTAATTTTTCTGAATGTAATTCTTCAATATTCCTGAAATCTGGCATTCTGAAAGGGGAATGCTGGTGCATCAATGTCCATTTTATGCACCCAGTGTCTAATTCTATAAAATGTTGAGTACCACTGAGATGGGCTCACAATTTTCAGCCCTCAATGCCATTTCAAAACCTTGAGAGATTAGGCCCTTGGGAGACAGACATCCTGATAAAGTGATAGCAGCATGAAACCAAAAAGAAAAAGAAAAAGTCAGTTCTAAACAAAACCATTTTGGAATATATGGAGAAAGCACCTTGCTAAACAGTCATCCTGGAAATTCCTAACGGGTCAATCTTTACCCCACTAGCAGACTTACTTTGCCATCTTGTTCTAAAATCAAGATAAACTACTTTGCGTGACTGTTGTCCATCATATGAGTTTATACCACTGTAGGTCAGCTGTGATGATAATTGTACATTCACAAAATGGAGAATCTTCAGTTGTTAAGAGAACAGTGTAGGTGGCAAGTTATTACTGTCTCAGCCCGTTCTCTGTTTGATTAAATATATGAGACCCACAGTGTTTTCTAGCCAGAAGGCAAGTGCTTTCCATAACTCTGCGATAAGGATAAAGCATGGACTTTAGCAAGTAGGAACTGCTGCAAGCAAACATAATGAGGAGCCATGGGGAAAGTTCAGACACATGAAAAATAGGAAACTTTGAGTTCAAAACAAAAAAGCCTAAAATTGTCAAAATGCTGCTTTTGGTTAAATAACCAATACAGTTCTTTTCCAACCGAAATGATTCTATGACTCTATAATGTGATAGGATTTTTTTTAAAGCATTAGTGATTTAAAGCAGCATGATTTTCCGTCAATATATTTGTTTTGGTTAGACATGTACCAGGCTGAATCTACAAGAGTTGACACCTGATGAGAGCTGGGCCAAAGACCTCTAGGACAGCAGGAAAGCAGGAACTCATCATCATCACCCAAACCTCTCCCTCCTGTGCGGGAAATGCAGGCTGAGGTACTATGTGCTCCATTTCCACAGGAAGAAATTTTAGCCAGAAAATGCTTTTCAGCATTGAAACTTCCACAACAATAAGGGTGGAAATATTATTTCCAGTAAACTGCTCCATGCAGAAGTTCGACTTGTTACGAAAAATCAAACCCACTTTTGTTTCCAGCAGCCTAAAACCTAAAACACAAGTCAAATTGTGACCTTCAAGCAATCAGGACAGCAGAGCACTGGATAAAGAAAGTCAGCAGATARCTAAGAGGGTGAAAATGTGCCCCTGAGCAGACAACTAGTTGTCCTGCAAGAAGCAGCCAGTAGCCACAGCCCACAAAAAACTGAGCACTGTGAAGTGCTCACGATCTTGAATTGAAATGTTTCACATCCAGAAGGGTTTCTCCTGGTGTAACTCAAGGCAGTGGTCAGCAGACAAAACTTTTCAAAAAGTTTGGCTTGGGTCATTCCTGTAAATGATGATGGCAATTATGTTGTCTCGACATTCAACAAACTCAGTTTATTCACATACAAAGAGGTTTTTTGCATTAAAATTCCTTTTCTTTCTCTCTTCTTGTGTAGCATGGGTTATTTGTTTTTCCCTAACTCTGTAAATTCTAAGGACAGGTATCTTGGCTGAACTATGGCCTCTGTCCCTACATGCTTTTCTGTTCTCATAACTTCTTTTTATTCATGCTTTTATCATGTTTGGAATAATTTCTATTCATTCTCCACCAGTCCTCATTTCTCTTTTCCATCCAAGCCCTTACACATCTGCCTGTTTTGTGTTTTGCCTTCCGCATTTCTTTCTTAACAGCCTGTTGCAGCCATCCATTCTCATATAGTCAATTTCTCTGGGGATTTTCCCATGTTCAGACCAAAGGAAGCCAAATATAATCTGAGGATTTGCTGCACAAACAGGTTCTGAAAACTTGCAATTTCTATTAGCTTCAATAAGAAATGAGCCTGTTTAACAGCTCAGGATTTCAGATCATTATTGCTTTAAAAMAGATCCTTATCAGTGGAATCCTAAATGTATACCTGGGAGAGTGTAATCCTACAAAATCTGAGCATTCTCAGCTCAAATATMATTTGCAATATGAAAACACTATGATCAAAAAGGTAGTTATTAAAAAAAAAGCCAGTAATCTGAGAATGCTGTGTTAAAATTCATCACCCACACTGGTTTCCTTTTTGTGATTCCTTAAGCATGCAGTTCTCCAGGTGCTGTTTCTATTTACTGTGTCTTAGTTCATTCATTGTTTATCWAGTGCTTACAGTTCAGATCCCTTTTGGTAAATTTTTTGCAACCTTGTGCTGTTGTCCATCTTAGCTGTGCTCTTTGCTTGCACAGATTTTCAAGTATCTTGTTCTCCAAATACACAAATTTTGATTATATAAAAATTTCCTTGGACTCTCACTAGCTTGTTTCTAAGAAGGAACGTTCACTTCACTATTAATTAAGCAAGAGCACACTAGCAGCTGCTTGATACAAGTGGAAAGCACACACTGGACTTTTCTGAATGGGAAGTCCTTCCTTCTGCAAAACAGAAATACCCAGAAGAAAACTGAAGGGCAGCTTCCCTGAGGGAGCAAGTTTGCATGGAAGCATTTACTTAGGTGTGAGACAGTCCCACAGTTTTCAAAGGCCAAAAATTACTGCATTCTTCCATATTTTTTTCCTATACATATAGAGACCGGTACATGGTTTAATAATGAGAGCATTGGGCCTGTGTCCTGGCTTTGGTATTGATCTGTTTAAGTCTCCTTGCCTCTGCTTCTTACTTAGTCTTTTGAGCTTATCTTGCCATGGTATCCAAGCGCCTTCCACAACAGGAGAGGTGAAGTCCCTGCTGAGCATTACAGAACCAGCAGCATGTCTTCATTTTGGGGGTAAATACTCTGCAGGGTCCTGAGGTTTTAAGCTTAGTTAATTTACCATGCTCTATCACTGACCTTCCATTCATTGTGTCTATTTAAAAAGTAAAAATCATCAGGGCAGAACCCAGCTGCACTTTGTGTTTGTGGAAAAACTTTCAATATTTGTTAATGAGATCGAAACCCCCACGTTTTATGACAAGGACAGAAGTGTAGAATTTATATGTATAAAATACATTTCAGGATGTCTGACCACCCTTTACTTTCTCTTTGTTCTATCCTAAAACTAGATCTTCACACCATATGTCAGTCAGCCCTGGACCTGCAAAGGTTTTTATATGTGCTTAATTTTTAGCACTATGAGTAGCTTCAGTGTTACTGAAGTAATTCACTGTCTGCGGTTATATAAATGAGTAACACTTTGCAGGACCAGGCCCTAAACTTTCAATAATACATGGTTTCCTCCTTTAATGCTTTTATTCTTCCAAATTGTTCTTTAATTCCTCTGTTTTTCAGCTCTCATCAGTATCATCAGACGACCAGTGTGGGACTGATTAGCACATGAAGAAGCATCATTAAAGTCTAGCTTTATGTTCTGCATCTAATTTAATCCAAGAAGTGTCTTACAAACCTATGTTTAACTTTTCATCAGATCAATTTTTCTCATTTTAGAGTTCAAAGGTTTTATCCCCCCAGTACTCATAACAGGAAATATTGTAGAAAATCTACAAAGCAGATAATAGGCATGGACAGGGTCACTATTGTACCTCTTGGCACTTTTGGGGAATTTAAGAGTTCCTCTGTGTGTAGATACATACTTTGCACTAAAATTCCCTCTCCAGTGTCAAATGGGTATTAGACATTGCATTCATGTATACTGTTATTTTGTGCAGGGTATTTGTGGGCTGTTTAATAGTCAGAGTATTTCACTTTAGAGGTGACTATGCTTAAGGTATGCTTGGAATGAGCGTGTGTCTCCTGTGCTTTGCCGTTYTGCAGGAATAAAGATGTTATAGATGTTATACGGCAATGTATTTGAAGAGGGTTTTAAATACAATCTAACATTTTTTACCTCAAATGGATTTACAAGATTAAAAGCTAGTTAGAAAGATAAGATCATGAGCTAAGATACGATCATAGGCTAAGATAGGAAGAAAGGACGTGAGAGGGAAAAGATAATCGAGACGAGGCACAAACAGATGAGCTAGAGTTATGGAAAGGCAGCACCCAGTAGCTGAAGCTCCAAATAAGAGACAGATTCTTGTTGCTGCACTGCTGAGATTATTTGATAATAAGTCAGTGTGTTAAAGAGCAGAGAGATCCAGAGTCATTTTATTGGCAGTGTGCGCAACAAAAGGAAAGCAGGCAAACGTAACCATCAAAGTCTTTGCAGATGAAATCATGAGTACAGTAACAGAGTATCACCAATTAAAAAAAAAAAAAAAAAAAAAAGTAGAGCACTAGGTAGRAATCGGAAAAATAACAGGATCTCCAAAACCTGGATTGGACGGCAAGAGATAAGAACATGAGAATCAAGACACCCAGGAATTTAGAATGACGATTTGAAAGGGAAAAGCAGGAATATTGGAAGCTTTTTTAAAGGAAAGGAGGTGAAAAATCAAAATCAGAGAAACTGCAAAAGAACTTGAGGGACTTCCGAGGAAAGAGATACATAGCYGATGCTCAGAGATGAACAGCACATAGGAAGCAGTTCTGCATATGTAATGCTACACATGAATGTATATACGAGTATGTAACATATTTCTGAGTACGTAACTACCTTCCTAGTGCAATCCGAGAATGGTCCATCAGGCAAGCAGACCGCAATGACAGAGAGAACAAGAGAGGAAGACGTTCCAGGTGAAAAAAAGAAGTCTGTAGAGAAAGTAATTAGAGTAGTACGGTAGCGGCAGGAAAAGTCATAGCTAAAGGGCCTTTTTTTATGCAGTAAGCTGTAATTTATCATAGGGGAATATGGGTAACAGAGATTTGGAGATGCTGAGACATTTGGATATGATAGAACTTAATCAAAAGAAGAGGAGAGGCACAGATAAAAATAAAAGGGATCTTGGAAATAAGCTTCCTAAGAAAAAGTGCTGTTCTTGCGCTCCACAAAGAGGTAAATGAATACTGGAACATACAGAAAAGAAAACCAGATAATGAGGAGGAAAAGAGTCAAGAAACATGCAGCAACTAAACTCAGTAGGTGGGTGGAAGCACATGAATGTTCCTCTAAACATCAATCAGGAAGAATATTTATACAGATAAATTACTCTGTAGAGATGTATCGTATTTCTAAAGTGTTGAAAGAAAATCTCAGCTGTAATTGCACAAGTTGCTCCAAACAGGAATACAGGCTAGGAAGAAGCTGTGCCAGCCAGAGAATGGTTTATGGTATAGCTTGTTAGTTGTTTCTGTGTTTGAGAGAAGTCAGACATGATTCTGCTTTTCTCAGCATCYGCTCTATCAGCCCAGTCTTCTGAGTTTTAAAAGGTATTTATTGCTTTCAAACCTCATAAAAATGATATATTCTTTTATTTACCCATAATATTTCTTGTCTGGGTACTAGGTAGCTCCGTACCTAGTCCTTACCAATGGTTTGTGTTCTCCAGTGGCAGGGTGGAGCAACCATTCTGAAGCTCATTCCTTTTCCAGCTGACCCCAACTGACCAAAGGGATATTCCATACCATATGACGTCATGCTCGGTGTATAAAGCTGGGGGAAGAAGAAGGAAGKSGGGGACATTCGGAGTGATGGCGTTTGTCTTCCCAAGTAACCGTTACACGTGATGGAGCCCTGCTTTCCTGGAGATGGCTGAACACCTGCCTGCCCATGGGAAGTAGTGAATGAATTCCTTGTTTCGCTTTGCTTGCGTGCGTGGCTTTTGCTTTCCCTATTACACTGTCTTTGTCTCAACCCACAAGTTTTCTTACTTTTATCCTTCCGATTCTCTCCCCYCATCCCACCAGGGGGAGAGAGCGAGCTGGGGTTAGTTGCTGGCTGGGGTTAAACCACAACATTACCGAAGAACACATGAGGACAAAAATCAAATGCGTAATCTCTGGTATGTGCTTTCTGGTCACCTTTGTCAGCAGGCTTAATAAGGTAATTTGAAGACTCGTCATGCAAACTGAGATTGTTTCATAGTTTCTAGTAAAAATGGTTTAGCCACATTTCCTGTCTTCCAGCTTCAGCAAAATTCCTTCACTCCAAATCTCTCTATGTATCTAAAATTTAGAAACCTTGCTGGCCATTATTCTTCACACTTCCGTATGCCCACATTGTGATCTGAACCAGAAAATAAAAGAAAAACTTTTTTCAAAAGAAAGGTCATTGTAGAGGAGCTCAAAGTTGTGGTGTGATATTGTTTGAAGTTGCCTACTGAACTCACATGTTCCCAGTGCTTCAGACACAGGGGTTATGTAGGATTTTTTTTTAAAAAGAAACTCCACTGTTCAGAAGCTTTTTCTAGCTTTGATGACAAGTCCTCTGAAATTGCTTATTTTTCAGATCAGTGGAGAGTGATACAGAAGGTCTTGGATCATTACATAACATGAAGATCCTTACACATCTGAGCATATTGCAAGTGACAGCAGAACATAGAGTGAGCCCCGAACAGCACTGTCAGCAGCCAGAGTTAAGAAAATAATATTCACTGGAATTTTCCTTACTTAAAGACGTTCTGACTTTTTTATTGACCCAACACTGTTGTATGTTTAAAGCAGTCAGAGACGTATTACATCAGCCCTAGTGCTTGATGCAGAAACACAGGGAAAATATCATCCAAGGAACTACATTGATGATCAGGTCAACAATTCAGTCTGCATACAGATATAGATACAACCTATCTTAGCAGCAGCACTTTTCCAATCCATCCATCCAGGAGGAGGCTTCTGTAGGCCCAGGGGTCTGCGTCAAGGAAAAGATGGGAAACAGAAAAAATTGCACATTGCAGCCCTTCCATAGAAATAGAAACTGTTAAAGCTCAAGGCTCTGAGGCTAGCTGCAAGCACAGCCACACTCTAAAGAGGACAGTGGCCATTCTGGAGCCAGCTTGGAGGTAGCACTCCCACGGGCATGCYGCCGGCACACTGCACAGTTCAGCTGAGTGGCAGCAAATTTACCTGCTAAGGGTACATAGCAACAAGCACAACAAAACTCACGTTGTTTGTTTCTTTCTTTAAAACCCCCAGCTCTGACATTCACAGGCTTGCATGTGAATGATTTTGCCTTCTTTTTTTAAAGAGAATCTCTGAAACTTACCACCTAAAAGTTTGAAATTTTAGTTACCAAAGGGATAAGAAATCTTTCTTCTTTCTCTTAAAGGCAACATTTTAAATATATTCCTTTCATTTTCATGACATTTGGCACATGATTTCTGACCGCAAAATTCATGTCACTGAAGTTTCCGTGCTAAGCAGTTTTGTACAGTGCCTGCCCAAAATGCTTTTCTTGTGGGAGAAGGTGAACTGCCTCACTGGAAGTCAGTGACCCCGGGATACCAATTAGCAGAGGAGCTGCTCAACTTTCACTAATACTGACCCACTTCACACCCAGGCAAGTGAAGGCAAGTTGCTGTAGTCACATCAACCRCTGCAGAGTGCAAGTCCATGTATAATACCTTCCCAAATCTTTAAGCAGAAGTTTGTTGTTTCACTCTTCAAATGTCAAGCTGAAAAGCTCACCATAGGCTASATCTAAAATAAGGCCATCCGTAGCACAGCAGCATTGTTTCTCCTCCAGTGTGCCCTTAGAGCAGAGCACAGAGCACACAGCCTGCAAAAGGGCATATAGGTGGCACATCTGTGGTTCCCTTATTTGTGCAAGAACCTCGAAAGCTCCAGCCTTCAGCAGGCAGCTGTGAGCTGGGGAGAGAAGGGGACCACCAAGTGAATGATATGAAAAGGCAGTAACTGTTTAATAGAAATGACCAGAGAATAAAAAACCTGATGAGTTACACTTAACTAAGGTACAAATCCTGAGAGTCAATGGAGCCATTCCTGGAAGAAGTGTGAACACAGTTTGGTGCTATAAAAGATTTCCATTGACTATTATGATCATCTGGTCTGACCTCAAGGTGTCATCTTAAATTCTGGTTTCTGTTCACAGCACCCTCCCATTTTGCTCCTTTCCTAATGACTTTGTCTCCACTTTTGAAGTTCAACTAGCAGCTTGCAGAATGGGCCATTTACACACCATTATTGTTTCCATTTGTTCAAATAAGAAAGAAGTTTTTAGTAAAGTCTAGACCACCCTGCAGCCTCTGGGTTTTCTTTTCCAGGAAAAAGATGGTTGTTGACCCACTTAATCCACCTTCACAAAGGGGAGGGAGATTTGTTTTTATTTTCTTTATACTTGTAATCTTTCCCTCCTCAAATTGTTGATCATCTTCCCAGAAAGCAGAGAAGAGAGAACTGTGGCACCTTCTGATTGATTACAGCTTTTCTCTCAAGTTGTTCTCCTCATCTATTTCATATGACATTTGCAAAAGCTAACATGATGTTAAATTCATCAGTTTCTAGAGAAAGAAAATGTCTAGCGATGAGAGATCAATTTGTTTCATCAAAATAATTCTATTTCTTCTCACTCTATCTTGGGAAACATAATGAATACTTTAAAACACTTTCCAAAATATTTCTCAGACKATTTCCTACATTATATCACATAAGAAATATTTAATTCTGCTTAGTTATCAGCTGGTACTGTTTCTGAGCTTTTATAAGTCTATTTTTTCCAAACCCTTCCTTTAACTGACTCCACAGACACCTGTATAGCACACACACATTCTCCATTTACTGCGCAAAGCCACAGAAAAGCTGACCAAAACAACAMTTTATATTTACTTGGTTTAGTGCTGTGTTGCATCCTTAACAAAAGATAGAACAGTTCTGAGCTTCTCCAGAGGCACCACGGGAGGTAATTGCACTGCAGGCTGGTGGTTATTTACTGTAAGCATACGTGTAAGCTAGCATTAAATAACTCTCTGATGCTCAAGTCCAGTAAGCATCAACTGTGCTGGCTCATACACTGGCAGAAAATACAAAGTTAAAGAATTATCCTGTACTTGTCTTTTCCCAGACCATGCCTTGCACCCCTGCAGGGAACGGGARAGCAAGCACACACTGGTTTTTACTTCTCCAGTGTCCTGGGAAAGCACGGAAGGAAGGATGTACCAGTAAACCCCTGCTTTGGCATGCAGCCTTCCTTCACGCCCAGCTCCTGGAGAATACCTGGGGCTTCAATGAGTCAGACATGGGCAGCATCTGCACTGAAGCCAGACACAAAAACTGCCTAAAAGCCCCACCTCCCCCCAAGTACAAATCTCAGGACCACTGTAGGGAGAGACAGGTCAACGTTAGCAGTGAGATATCCTCTCCACTCTTGCAGTGATCTGTGAGCCAGGCAGAGCAATAAAGCATTAATGTGAACAGCAAGTGTGCATTTGAGTGCCCTTCAATGCATAGACAGACATTGGCTCTTCATCTGTAAAATACTACACCAGTTGCCATAAAATCAGTCTGTACATTCTCCAACAGGTCAACAGTTTAGTTAGTTGGTGAATCTGGCCTCATGTCCCACTGAAGGCCACATTAAAATATGGTGTAGGAATGCCCACTGAGCCTAGTGCAGAGCCCCTTTAACTCAACAGGAAAGGTCCTTATTAATTTCATTCTCTTTATTGCTAGTACTAAGAAGCTGTTCATTAACACAGGAATCTGGTAACATTTAGTTCCTATTAAGCGGTTCAACAAAACGGGCTCTGTCATGTAGAAGCATGCTATTTGAGCTCAGTGTATGAAAGGAATATTCACTCATAAGGATGTGAATTGGCAAGCACCAGTCAGGGCCATATTCGGCAGCAGGATGTACCAGTAAAAAGCAAGCTAGCTAGTATCAAGAGCTTGAGAGGCAGATGCATTTTGCTTGCTTTCCATTGCAAAGTGCTGTCTAATTAACATCTCAGTCCACCCTGAAAGAATGAACAGAGGGCTGTACGCAGCCCCCTCATTAGCCAGAGCCTCCCATGTGGGCAGGAAAACTGTCTGCAGATTCCAGATAGAGCAGTCCAGACAGGAAGGTACACTAGCTGGCAGATCAAAAAATCCATTCTTCAGCTAAAACCGCRGAAAACATACAGCCACAGGAGAAGTCTGAATAAGAAATAAAGTCCAAAGACAAGACTTTCAAAAATGGATGCCTACTCCCAGCCTTTAAAATCCACCTTGCAAGTAACATCTGGTTTTCCTGTCAAACCTTATTACTTTCCGTCTTCTTGCTATAATTGTTTTATTTGCCATTTTACCCATTTTTTGGGGTCCCCTTACCTGTGCCCTCTATTTCTGTGCTTGTGACATGGAATGGTTTCCTAGGTTTTTCTTGTTTTCATTGGCAAGCATCTTTTTTTCCACTAGGTAGTTTCCTCTCAGTTTCCCTGCAGTCAGTCACACCTGCAGCTCTGCTCAAGACCAGGAATACAGATGTGGATTTGTTACCGAGGGCTGCCAGCATCTGCTTTTGAATGAATGACACACAAGCAAGCCCCCAGTGACTGCATTTCACAGATCCACACGCAGCTTTCCAGGATGAAGAACTGATTATCTGGCTGATAACAGAAGATACAGGAATAAACACAGCTCTGAGGAGCCTCTCACAGCAGCTGGGCTTCAGTGGCCTCTTGTAGAAAGTGCAGATGACAGCCACGATCAAGCAGGCTAACTGTAGCATTCTGCTGGGTGTCAGAGCACCAGTATTCAAGGGACAATGAGAACAGGTCAGACAAGTATATTAAAAAAATAAAGATGCCCAACCAAAAGACAGAAAAGTATGTGTGTTCCTGGGGCCAGGCAGCTCACAAAAATCACTCCGTATCACTCACACTGCGGTCCTAACCCAGCATCCTAAGCTTAGAGCAACTAAGGAGAAAGCCGTGAGGCTGGCAGATCCACACCGTCCACGAAGACAGGGCAGTTGGCCATCACTGCTGAGCATCTGAACAGCCCCACTCACCCACGCTGCAGCTGCTGCTGGACAAGCATGGGCCAGCACAAAATAGAGCAAACACAGTAAGACAGACTGGCTACAGGCTTTAGCCACATTAATGCAGTAGCTCACACCTACRCAGCAGCAGCCTGACCTCAACAAGTCATGAAGTGCAGTTATTGGATGTTACCCAAGATGGTCAGAGTGATGCTAAAACACAGGACCTTGTCTTGATGTCTTCCTTCAGGACGTCATTTTGCCCAAGATTTTAGAAACTGGACACAGAACTCTGTGACACTCCCAGTCTGTGATGCCACAGCACAGATTCAGCTCCAGGCTGAACATCCCACATACACCTTTGCGGCTCACTCACTTCTAATAGAAAGTGGTTGAAAGGAACATGCTGCTATTTCATTTCCAATGAAATACAAGCTCTGTATTTGTTTTTCTTTGTACAAGGGGGAAAAAAAATAGATGAACATACACTTTACTCTGTTCTTTTCCTGGATCCATGCCTAGAGATCAGAAATGGAAATACACACCAGTTCTAATGATTTACAGGAAAAATATAAACCCAAATTTTCCCTCTATGCAGCTTCCTGTGTCTCCACCACACTCAGCTATCAAAACTTTCAGGTGCAGGCTGTGGTAAATTGGTTCTCCAGTACTGTCTCCCTACAGTTAAGGGAAAGCAGAGTACAGCACAGAGAGGAGCACACTCCTGGAGTGACTCCAAAGCTGGGGAAGTCAAGGGAAAGATTCTCCCTGACTTCAGGGAGATTGGACGAGGCTCTGGAAGATRTGTATAAAAATAAATGGCAAGGAAAAAAAGAAATCTAGTCTCAGTAGCACTGAAAGGAAAAGAAACCTTGCAGAAGCATTATGCAGCATACTGAATATTGTTATTCTAACTGGAAACTGGAGAGCAAGTTGCAGGGCAACCCCCAGGTCACAATATACTCAGTATAGAGCAACAGTCTCAAAAACCCACCAGCCAAATCCACATAAGCTGCTTTTTCAGTAGTTGCACTACATGTCACCCTGAACATCTGTGAGAAGCRCTTGCAAAACACTGGAAAACTAACTGCTAACAATTAGTATCCATCCTGCGCTAGGGTGAAAGGCCAGCGAAGGGGCTGGGCACTACAGAACCTGGTCATCTTCTGCACTTTGTACAGTGGCCACCAGAGCTGCTGCAGCTTCCTGGTCTGGGGCCAGGTCATGGTCCTGCTCGAAGCTGAGGCCCTGGTCTGCTCCATCACAGAAGAGTGGCTGTACTAGATCAGACTAGAAGTTCAGCTCCCCCTGCCATAACCTGTATTCAGCAGGAGCCATAATTAGAGAAGATCAAGTACCAAATAAACACRGCATCCTTAACATTGTTCCAACCTCCAGTTGTTTTAGCTCAGGGTCGTGAGCTGCTGTGGCTTCTGTATAGTTAGTAATCCCCAACCCCAACTTTCTCTTTCCYGAACTTATCCAGTTTCCCTCAAACTAACAGAAATGTGTTCACAATATCCTTTAACAAAAAGGTCCATGTGTCCRCTATACCTTGCATGAGGAATCAACTTTTTTTTTTTGTCTTTAAGCTTTTCTCTTATTAGCTTCATTTGATGTCCACCAGTTCTTGAATTGAAACACACAGTGAATATCCAACAAATTCAACCCTCTACATGCCACCTCTGATAGACTTGTATCAGAGACTCCTCAGCTGTCTCTCTCCAAACTGGAGTCCCAGCTCACTTTGTCATAGCCTCCTACAGAAGATTTTTGTGCCTTTGATCATCCTTGCTGTCCTTCTCCAAACCTTTCCTGGTCTATTACATTATTTTTTAAATACAGAGATCAGAGCTTCACACATTATTCAAGATGCAGGCAAACAAATTTACATGTAATGTCATGTTTTGTTCAGTATTCCTTTCCTTATAAGCCTCAACATTTGATTTGTTTTTTTCACCACTATTGAGTAAATTGACCTTTTCACAGTATTATCCACTAAAGCCCCAGGTTCTCACTCCAGAGATCCCATTTCCCAGTATAAGCTCAGCTCACTACTCATCTTTTATGAGAACTGGATTGTTTGTTCCCCCCATGGATCACTTTGTCATTACCTACACGGAGTTTCATCTGACATTTTATTAACCAGTCATTCAATCTTATAAGGTCCTTCTACAGTTCTCCAGCCAGCCTGCACCCTTGCTGCCCCTACTATGATAACTTAGTATCACCAGCAGCTTCTCTCCAAGTCATTTGTGAGCAGAGCGAAGAGCACAAAGGTCCCAACACACATTCCTGTGTGATCTTCTGCCACTACAAGAACTGACCATTGACCCTGTTTTCCAACTTCTAGCCAAATTATCTATGCATATCAGAACCATTCTTCTGGTGTCATAGCTGCTTAGCTTCCCTAAAATGCTCTAATGAGGAAGCTCATTTTATAAAGGCTTCTGACAAAGTAGACTATACCACACAGATCATCTTTATCTACAAGCCTGTTGACTCCTACAGAGAACAGTAATACATTTGCAAGGCAGACGTGCATTCTAACTCACCCCAYTACTCATCCCAACACAATACTTATCCAGACATCCTCTATTTTTTTTATTATAGTTTCTACACTGTACCAAGTACTTATATCAGACTTACAGGCCTAGAATTCCCCAAACCACCCTGGAAACCTCTTGAAGTTGGGCATCACATTTATCACCTCCTGCTTCTCAGGTACAAAGGCAGCTCTAAGCCAGAGGTCACACAGTGCTGCAAGCTTGAGTTCCTCTGGAGTTTTTGGATGAGCACAATCTAGTCTTGATGATGCGTTGCTGTTCATTTTGACAATTTGTTCTATAACCTTCTACAGTCACTTCAGTTTCAGAACAACTTTCTCAAGGGTACCCCACAGGAAGGTTCTGGCATGGCCAGAACGTTATTCCACAGAGAAAAACAATGCAGAGAATTAATGAAATTTCCTTGCATTGGCCTTAACAAGTTTAAGTATTCCTCTTATACCTTAATTATTTATTATTCCTACACATATTCTGGCAGGCTTCATGCTCCTGATGCATTTGAAGAAACACGTGTTAATTATTATAAAAGTTTGGATCCCTCTTGGTAGTTGGTAGGACAAAAACAAAAATTTCAGTACCTTACTGAGCTTTTTATATAACCTGCCAGAGTAGGATTTTTTTTTCTTTCTTCAAACACAACTTCAGCTTCTTGGCAGATTCTTCTTACTTCTGATAATCTCTGTTTGGGGCAAAAGAAATCATCATGAGTTCCTGCAATCTCTTCCAACAGGTGGAGTGTCCTTAAGTAGTTTTCATGCCAGCTTGGTGGTAACACACTCCCTCATTTTTACACAATTACCCTTCTCCACATTGAGGACAGCTGTGACAGATTTTTTTAACCTCCCTTGCTCTAACAAGGATGCTGAACCAAAGTACATTATAGTCCTCATTACAGAGTTTGTAGGATTCAGGAACTACACATCACCTGGCAAAAAGCCAAGCATATCTGCACCCCTTGCATGCTTGCTAATCAATTGCTTCTTGAACCAGCCATCGATGAGTACCTCAACACTTGGTTTCTAGATTACATCTTGTTACCTTCACCCAATCAACAAGAGGGAAACCAAAGCCTCCCATTACTGTTGTTTTTCTTGTCCCTCACAGGTTGTTTTCCAAAGGCACTGTGCTGGCTGTTGCGTCCTTCACTAGAGTTTTCACCCCACATGAAATTCCTTTTCCTTGGAGGCATTAGCAGCCACAGCACATTTCTTCTTAGAAGCTGACTAGTTCCCCAGACAATTTACTGTGTTACTGATGCATGTCATGATCGACAATGTAATGATGGACACGTATTCACACTGTAAATAGAAACAAAGGTATCGGGACTCTATGGTAACAGTGGAGAGGCTGTTAACTGAAATGAAGGCTTATGAGTGGAAGACATGACTATAATACCAGCCAAAGTGGATAAAATAATTAAAGAGGACAGGGAAAAAGAAGAAAGTGGGTGAAACTAATCCAGGACTATATTTGTCTTATTACTTTAGTGCTTCATATAGTCTCACTGTGCTCACAAATGCAGTCAGTGGAAGGACCATAATAACATTAGGCGGAAAAATCCAGGAATTCACATGCAGAGTTTCCAATAAAGGTCAGAGAGAAACCACTCCCTACAGTCTATTTTGTTGTACAGAACAACAACAACAAAAACCACAGAGGCTTGTTGATAGGAAAAAGCCCCAAACCCCCACACACCAACAAGCTCTGATGCAATGGGACACCAGAAAGCTTGAGTTTTAGCTCAGCAGGGTTGCTCCCCCCCTCTGTTAAGAGATTCTCAGCTTTTTTGCTGGACTAGGGCTTTAGTGTGGACTCCATTAGGACTATTACCATTCCATGAAAAATACAGCTGCCAGGAATATGTAAAGAAGATACTGTAAGACTGTTTCATGCACTGTGTAATTTGCATATCATTTCTGGTTTGTGTGGTGCCATGCTGTTTGAACCTGCTGCCTGTTCTGCCACAGCAGTGGTAGTGCAGCTTCACTATTCAAYTGGAACAAAATCCAGCTTCAAGTCAGTGGGAATAGGATTGTCCCTCATATTTGTACTTTTTAGCAACACCACTGAAAAATACCCAGTTGTTATATTCAATTATACAATGAAACAAAGTTAACTTTCTTTTTCCTGGTGCAGGGGAAGGTGCTGCATACCAGTACTTCTTTTTGTACCTTGAAAGCAAGGGTTACTTTCAAGCAGGCAATCTGCATTTAGGAAGGAACATAGGAATGAACATATTAGATGACACCTCTGGTTCAACCATGCTGTATCCCGTCAGCACCAAATTCTGCAGGGGAATGTTGTAGAAGCCTTGAAGTAAGCCAATATGGGATAACGAACACCTTATGCTTCTGATGTCTTAAAAGTAAACTATGTCAACCAGTTCTTTATGATGTGCTTCAAAATTCTGTTTGATTAGAGAAGTACAGTTTTCACCAACAGAAACCAGTTCAGTCAGGTTGTAACATAATATGACCGTGCATGCATTCCCTTACTCTGTAAAGATTTTAAAAAATTATTTTTGACCTTTTTCTTGGTGTGGCACTCACTGAACAATAGTTTTTCCTCAATAGTCTCTTTCACGAGAGCTGCAGAAAAAGTAGATTTACTTTTATGTAAGTCCCTAGTAATGACAAGTTTTGGAGTATTTGCTTTGTTTTACTGCTTTTTGAGCCCGCTGAACAGTTCACCCTCCATGTATCCACGAAGTATAACATCCCTAACAGACATGCTACATTAACGTCAGATTGCCTTATGCTCAGGGGAAAACCGAAGGAAAACTATCTGTGCAGGTAATCTTTAAATAGTATTATTTAGAAGCCCTATGATTTGATAATGCAAAACTTCCTCTAGAAGAGAAGTTAGCTTGTAGACAAAAAATACCTGACTACCAAGTGACCAAGACTAAGGCAYGCTGAGTTTCCCTACTATCTTCACCAGAATCCATGGCAGTTTTTCGAGCTCAGTCTGAAGCAGCCTTCATTTTATTCCATCAACATCCTTACTAGACTGGCCATGAATAAAAGACTGTGATATTACCATATAAAATGCCTGTCCCCAAGTCATAGCACATGCACTCTTTCAGAACAYGTTTCTTTTATTACCTGAAAGAATTGTTAGCACCCAACAGCTCTTGAGTTATGCCAGCTTGGCTGACAAGGCTTAAGTCACTTTACTGCAGAAAATGCAGTATAAACAAAAACATATCCTCCAACAATTACAATACCAAATTCAGGGCCATTTTGCAACATTTTCATTTATCTCTTTCAGACTGCACTTTCCAACTTTACTTACAAATAAAATTAGATTAGACTTAAGAGATCAATGAGAACCTTATTGCTGGACCGATGTAGGCTAATTGGCAATGCCTTGACCCCCACAGAGGTCTGCAGTCAGTGTGGTACATAAAGAGCTATTACAGTTAATGGGTTAGTTCTAATTCCACCTTCTTTCCCCAAACACCACACTAAAAATATGCCCCGTGGAGACAGAATGTGCTGCTTGGTCATTCACACAAGACTCGGGCACTCAGGAAAACTTGTAGAGTGCTTATAGTAGGGACTAAAGCACACAACCGTGACATGATCTGTTAAAACTGAAAGATAGCAAATACAGGGAAGGGAGCACATTACAAAGCAGCTGACTTAGCTTCTTCCTCTAAACTTTTGCCTTCACAGATGCCACAGAYTTCTGGATGGAATCTGCCTCCCTACAGACGATCACTTTCCCATCATCTCTTTGCTCTTGTAGGGTATTAACTTCAGAAACACTGCATTAAGAAAACCACCTATTCATAAGAAGATTTGAAATGCCAACATCCCTACTTACATCCCTTCTTATTGAAGTCAATCACAAACCAGAGCATGAATTAACCACTAACCACACAGGAAGTGAAAACCACTGTTCTTCCCATCACACCAGTCATCACTAAGTGGCTTGAATCTTTCCCTGGATCATAAAGTACCGATCAGTGGCAGAAACAGGATTTCACAGGATGAACCACTAGGTTCATCTTGAGGACTCCTCCTTTACGCMTTGTAGATGGAGGTGAAACATCACTAGAGCAGAACCAAGAGTCCAGATTTATCCCTAATGTAATTAGGCCACGTCTCATACAATTTTCAGCCTGATCAGAGTACCGGCCTCTTTGCAGGCTGCAGAGCAGACTTATTTCTGTTGTGMCTTTTTCTTGTGCAGCTTTATTTTAAAAGAACAAGAAGACAGACCACATTTCTGACAGTTGTATCAGTCCTACAATAACTTTCAGAAACCAGAGAGTAGAATGCTGTCAAACACTAGGTATTCATCAACATAGAGMTAGGAACAAGATTTAGCCTTTAAAATGAAAATTTTCATGTTACTGGTGATATACTAAAGCACTCTGCACAGATTTTGGGTGCTGTAGGTGTCTTCTATGGCAACAAAGCAAGATAAGCAGCTAGTGATACAATGACGATCAAAAAATGAGAATATCTAGAAACGCAAAAAAATTTTCCTTCCACCAAGCACATCTTTTCACCTTAAGAGAATGCGTACAAACTACTAGAATTAGTTAGTAGGGCTGAGGGGGAGGTAATGAGATTAAAATAGATTAGCTTCTTCAGTTTGAACAAAAATACTCAGGGTAGGRTAGCAAGACGCTTGCCTCTAATTTTCTGCTGAAGTTAAAATACCACATAACACAACTTTCCCTGAAAATATTTTGGCATTCAGACTGTGCTAAAAGTCCTGACGTTTGAATACACAGCAACTGGATTTTTCAGTTGACTTGCTTAGGCAATGAGAAGAGTACATCTACTTCACACACCTCCTTATATATTTATTTTCAGCAGCAAAAATGCCCTATTTCCCTACAACCATAATTTTGCACTTCAAGCTAAAACCTGTTGTAAACAGCTCAAACCCAGAGGCAAAAATTGATGCTAAATTTGAAATCTGGYAGCTAAGCTCTTGCCATGGGCCCATCCGTCTTCCATGATCAAGAGATACTTCCTACCAGTTTCTCTGTGGGTGGCTATGAGACAGTATGGGATAGTGACAAGACACGCTGTTCTTTTTCCTCAGGCTTATTTCTGCCATGGTTTCAAAAGCAGAAAGCAATCATCCTSTAGGACTCTTCATTAGAAGAAAGCTGACATTTATGTCACATTGCAAATGCTACAGGGCTTTCCCCTCCCTCTACAATAAAAATAAGAAGAATCCCATGAAATTATATAAAATTAATATAGAACTTTTTTTCTCCCCATGGCAATTTTAGATTAGTAAATTGTCTTTAATGAAAAAAATCGTCAGCTCTGCACATGTTCCTTTGCGGTTTAACCCCTGCAGGCTCCCTGTATTGCATGGGAAGGCCATGTTCAAAACTCAGGGCTGAGGATCCTATCAAGTGTCCGAGAGACTAGAAGTGATGACAAAGCCATTCAGTGAAGCCCCTGTGAATTTTGGCACTGTTTGCTCCATAAGAAACATCACTTGCTACAGTGATACCGCACCAGGGAAATCCCAGGACTCTGAGAAAACCCAGTTACTACCCTAAACAGTGACAAACCCCATGGCCCTTCTCCAGCATCTCTAAGAGAGCAGGGACTAATTCCAAAAAACAAGCACCACGCTTGGACACGCCACAGGCAAATGTTTCATTAGTACCAGGCTCAACTTGGAGGGAGAGGTCCTAAAGAGACACTCTTCCCCAGCAACACCATAACACGTGCCTTAGCTGACACTTAAAGTACACCRGTTAAACCCCTATCTAAACCAGACRCATATCCAAACACCTCCCCAAGGAGGCTGCTTTCTCCTTTCTCCCTTGCAGGGCCCACTGCCGGAGGTGGGAACGCAAAGTTGGAATTGCTGCTGGGCAGCAAKATAGCCAGCATTGCTCCCTACCCCAGCAGGGTCTGGGCTTCGCTTCCAGCCTTCCCGCAGCTCTGTGCCCCCCACCCTTGCTCCCTCACCACCGCACCAGGCTTGTGCTGCCTGAGACACCCACCCAGCTTTTGCTCAAGTCTGTGATACTCCACAGGTGGAAAGTCAGGTTGCTTTATTCAACGGCTTTATTACAGGGCTAGGAGCCTCACCTGGTCAAACCATTTTACACAACATCTTCAGAAGCCGAAATAACCACTTGTGCGTGTTAACTTTGTAACATTAAGCTGATTCCAGGCTTAGGTTCAGCATTTAAAGAACTTAACGCTTAAAAAATTAGCAGTGCTCTCTTACTTTATAACTCCAGAACCAGCTTACAGATCAGAATCATTTTATATTAAAAAAAAGATTGCGCATTTAGCCTGACAACGATATTAAGTTTCATTGCTGTGGGATTTCAAATGACTGAATGTAAATCTCCCAAATTAGGCAACGTAGAAGCTGATGGGCCGCATCAGAGCCAAGCATTTAGCAGCTCCAATTCCTCGCTGAAGTACCAAAAGGGCACTGGGAGATGGCATGCTTATTGAATAACGCATTTTCTTACTCAGCATGGAAGGTTATTCTTAACAGGTAAAAAATGAAGCAGAACAAACATAATCAGCACAGCATCTTGCCTTTTAAAATATGTAAAATTATAGTAGCACTGAAAGAGCAGAGTGTGGCAGATCCTCATACAAAGTCATTAATTGAACTTCAGTACTAGGTAGCTGCCTTGCCTAATGATCTGTTTAATACAAACTATATTTCTTGTCAAGAACGTTCTATTTTGTTTAAATCATAAATCAAACAAAGAGTGACTGAGGTGATYGGTAGCTCTGCAGACAACATTTTGGCCTCTTGCTCCAGCTTCTCTCCCATCTGCTGCCTTAGAATACAAAAGCTCACAAGAGTAGCTGGTGTTTTAGTTAAATATCAACTATAATTAGTCAATACTATGTTCTGGGAGGTTGACACAAGACAACTGAAAAAGTTACTTCTTTTTTATTTATTTCCTCCTCGTGGTTCCTGGGTAAGAGCCATGCATATCAAGCAGATGGGTTGCTGACCTCCCAGATGGATTTTACCAACTTGAAAGATACAGGGTTTCAAATTATTTCCAAGTCCCAACCTTCCTTACAGCTGAGCTGGTGTAAACACATTTAGTAAGTAGGTATCTCTTATTTAGAAAAGACTACATGCAAACAAAATATACACAGATATGCAGATACACACAAGATGATCCTACATGTTTGGGAACAAAATTCCAGAATAGTAACACCAATGCTAAATTTGGCCCGGAGTCTCCACATACAGTGCTGAATGTTTCTTCCACTAGTAGTTCATTCAAACCTTCCAAGGCTTTATTTTATTGCTGGTATTCAGGGTTTTAAATCAGTCCAGAATAAGTCTTGTGGGTGGGGACAAGTGATCAATACAAGCAAAATGCTGATCTTGTCTTCAGAGCTACCTGTAGAGGGAATGGGTTGTTGCTGGCCACGCAGGTATTTCACTAAGCTGAAGAAATCCTCTGTGAGCCTCTGACATAACAACCTTTCTCACCTTGCAGTTTCAAAGGAACTAATTTGGCACACCATAAAATGTTAATTTTCCAGGTGTTTCCTTAGAGGGAAGACATGACTCTTCTCTTAATAAAAAAATTCTCAGGCTCCAAATTGTAACCTTTCTTTTTTATTTTTAAAGCAAGCCAGGGGGAAAGGGGGTGTCACTTACAATTAGGCAGCAAAGCCAAAGTCACAGATGGGTGACCTCCACTGTACTAAAACCCTAACTCTCACACCAAGCAATAAATGATAGGAGCCTTATGAACTCGGGAAACAGTAATGAAACTGAAGCACAACACCGTTTTTCTCATAGCCTCAAGGGTTACAGTGGATTCCTCACAAATGTGGTATTACAGTCTCAGTTGTGCTTCCTTGTTCTCCTGCGATGGCACAACAGGCTCAAGAAGGGCATGGATGCGTGGTGAGCCTTCCCTGCACAACCCTGCTCTGAAGCAAAGGCCAATTTATGCCCCCGCTTCCTCCCGAGCACGTGGAAGCTGCAGGCTGGCAGGGGTGAGCTGGCTGTAGGACAGCCTGASCCTCAGCCCTCTGTCCATGTCCCTGCCCCAGCTGGAAAAAAGCACACACATCAAAAGGTCCTTCAAAWTAAACACAGGCTTCAAACAAACCTCTCCCAAGTGTACTTTAGTTGCCACAATCTCCCATCCCACTAACATGCTTCTTGTCAAATGCCTCCCAAGGGAGAAACGTCTGCAAAAGTAGCCTGAGTACACTCAAAAATTGGAGGTGGGACTTTCAGCAGTATGTCCTTGGCACGTGTAAGTCAGTACGGCTCCTTAGGCTGTTTGCCTAAGAAAACAATAAGCTATGTCCAATTTCTACTGTTATTCCTTCTTTTTAAATAAATAATCCCCCCTCAAAAGGCTGGTCTTTAGATTTCGAGGCTGATGTGGCAGGAGGAAGCACGCACAAAAATTAAGTTGGAGAGAACACAAAAATATGCAGGAGGGAGGGAAAGAAGAGTGAAAGAGCGTGAGAATCAGCTACTTGATTATGCTTCTGGAGAAACTGCCCTAGTAAGCACAACAACTCGATGTTACCTATTTGTATCTTATCATATCCATGTCAGCATTGCCTAATTTATTATATACTTGAATAGCCATATTTGTATTAGTCTCCGCTCCACACTATCAACATTGCTGGCAAAATGCAGGCTACAGCATTTCTCCCATGCATCAGCACCACCAATAGCCAGAAAAGAGAAAACAAATTCTGGTTCTGGAACATACAGTAGGGCTAACAATTTATATACAGCAGAACAAAGGCAGCTGGAGTTCATTTTTATTACCTTTCAAGACAAAACTGTAGACCTGGCATCTAGACAAGATGGCAGGGATGTCACTAAGGAAATATGACGAGAACTCTACGAGACGCTATCTTACCCTGTTGAGTTTTTCCAAGAGGAAACAAAATTAATTGTACTTGCAAAGAGCACAAGCGCATCAATTTGTGCAAAAAGCTTCAGAGCCAGAGGATCTGGTCCTGGGCTCTCTACGCAGCCATGGCAAAGCAGAATCAGGCCTTGAAAGAAATACCAGCACTGCTGAAAGCGAGAGACCGGTGAGGGGGAAGGGGAGAGGGAAGTTAAACTCATTGCCACAACAGGCTTCCTGGTATTAAAGCACAGCCCAAATACTATGCGTAACATAACTGCCCAGCTGGTTGCACCCCATAGAGGGGGCTGAGGGGATCCTAGCCCTCACAAGCTGACAGTCCCCCATCAAAAACTGACACCAATGACAAACACCACAACTGAAGTCCTTTATTTATCCTTAAAAGAGCTGGAGTAGTCTCCAGGTCATTCCTTTTCTGTTCCACTTAGTTACTAGACAGGGTCCTTGAATCATTAATACAACATTTAATCTTAATGGTTAATTTTAAATGCTTCAATTATGGATGTGAGCCACTCCCTCAGCCTCTACACAGAAACAGTCTCTGGTTTTATACAGCACTGCCAGAACGAGGATCCAAGAGGTACTTAAATACTAATATTGCCTTTGTGGCAGGAAAGGTTGAAAGTGCCCAGGGTTTGGAGACCGGTTCCAGCGGGGCAAGCAATTTCACCGAGAACTAAATTTTGTAAGTAAGACTACACTAAGAAGAAACTAGAATGTAAAGTCCTTCCCCTAAATTCCATAGAAACGCACAGTAGGCTGCTTCCTCACTCAGAGAAATCCCAGGCCAGCCATTTCTGTAAACTCTYGACCCAAAAATCAGTCGTCTTGCTTCCTCTCAAGGCCTACAGAAGTGCATGCGTTGTCTCTAGCTCCTGGGCTTCCAACCACTCTTCACTTCTAGATGTGCAAAGAGGTAGAGCCTTCAAACCCGGCCCTGCATTTCTTAGACACTCAAAAGTCTCCATAACCCTGAGGCACTAGCTCCACAACTCCCACCTGTCTTGAAGAACAAAAAGCGATTTTTTTTTTTCTACTGAGCTGAAAAAACTGTTTGGTATAATCCCTCTCCAGAGGCTCRCTTGCTGGTGGTCATTATCAGCTTTTAACACTGAGCCTCTTGATGTCCCCATGCAACTCCAGAGTCACATTAGCTTCATTTTATAGATGGAGAGCARAGGCAAAGATGCTTACCTCGACATGAGCAGGGAGCCTGACTGAAACAGCGAAGGCACAACACAAATCTCTTGACACCTACACACATGCTGTGCTCCTTTCCATGACCACAACCTAATCCCTCTTCATTATAGAGCCATGGAGGAAACAAAATGCCACAACACATTTAAGCCTCTATAGAGGTAAAGGACAAAGACCCCTGTGGCTCACTGTGCGATAGTAATCAGTAGTACTTTCCATGGTCCACTTGCAAGAAACCACTTCTGCAACAAATCTCAAATTTGCCTCTGCATTTAATCAATCATAGAAGCCCAGTTCATGCTGGGACAATCAGATGATGTTATCAATTTCACTGCTAATGAGCACTGAGGAACAGAACAGAGTTTTCAGTAGGTACAAATGGAAGTGTTAGGCACTGTTTGTGTTCACTTAACAGTGAAGAACAGTTGCGTATCCTTCCCTCAGAGGCAGGCACCTGTCTCCAGGAATGACAACAAAGGTCCTCTGAATATTATGATTTCCTGGAGTCAGATCAGCCATCTGTCCAAATCAGGAGACGCACCACTGTGGCCAGGGCAGGTACRCTGATGTAAAAACTACATAGGCAAGATCCAAACGTGGGTACCAGGGCCGCCCCAGAATAAAAGTTTTGTGAGGTGAGATGAGAATTAGGCTTCTAAGTGAAGTCAACTACCTTGGGGCATTTGATTCAGCGATGTGCAACAGCAAGATAAAAGTAAGACTTTAAGAACATGTTGGTTTCCTGCTTTTGAAGTGTATTTGTGCATTCAGCTGGCAAAGGTAATGCTAGGTGATTTTAGAAGGTTGCACTTTAATTCCTACTCATGTTTCAAATGCAATTCATTCTAACAAAAAATTTTTTTAAAATTTTAACAGGCTCAAAAGGCTTGATCCTAGTCGCGCTGATGTCTGGGGAAATTTTGCCAGTCATGTCACAAGAACAGATTAACTGGAGAGGGGAAGGCAGGAAGTTAGATGTCTGTATTCCTGCTACCTTCCAATGCAACACTGCTCAGGGAAGCACATGTTCTGCAACATGCAACAGGACAGAGTGACACGGCTTCCCCTCCACTAGGAAGGGGGCTGCATCCATCAGAGTCAGTGGCAGGTAAGCCCCAAAGCCATCACCGATCTGCCTTCACTAGTAGGTTCATGGTTATAATCTAAATGGAGTCACTCCCAAACTAGAAAATTCAAAAAAGGTTAATGCATCCTCAGATATTCTCGTGGGCAGCCCCTATGTAACCATGCCCTCTCATGTGAGACAGTATGTAAGAGACCTTCCCACTGAAAGGGGTCATCTTCAGAACAGAAAGCAAGGAGAACTGTGTTTTTCTTGTTTCTACCAAAAGGAAACCAAGACGCAGAGATGAAGCAATCCATCCAGTCACACAGCAAGCCTATGGAAGATCACAGTGCTGAAAACATGTTTCTTTCGTCCCTTCTAATATGTTAACTTAAAAGCAGCTGGGTGACAGTTTTCAGGAAAGGGGGGGAGGGGGGGGTGGGGGTAGGGAATCAGACCTGATGCCTGTGTCAATTAATGCCCATTACTTTTCTTTCTGAAGCTACCAGAAGGAAAATCTTGCTTAGAAGAATATACACTCTCTACAACCTTCCCACTGTAAAAGGCTATGCACTTTCTTACTCAAAATATGAAAATGCTCTCTATCCTCATACGATCCCACAGGCTGAGGAAAAATGCACCATTTGATGTAAATCTTTGGAAAGAAACACAAATAGTCCCCACGGAGAGATAACCCCTTCCTCTACCTGCATCTGTCAAGTTTGACTCATGACAGAATTATGACCCCAAAATAACATTTTAATAAGTCTTTACATGCTACCACTCCCCAAAGACTAGGCTGATAACATTCTTCCTCAGAACTAATTAGGCTTCAAGACAGGGCTACTCTCGGCGGATGCAGCAGTGAAAAACAGGACAGGGCTAGATCCTTCTTCGGCAGGCGCGGGGCTCCTCCTTGTGGATGTCTTTGCAAAATTGCGCGCTTTGCACGTATTACGAAAGAAACCGAAGTCATGTGTCAACATGCCTGGAATTTCCACTACCTACGTTAGTTACATTAAAAATACGTGAACATATCAGCATGTCTCCCCTTCTTCTGCCGCCCTTCTCCCTGATGGGACAAGGCAGGACAGATCAGCTGGCTGATCTCCATGGAATTTTTCCTTGCTGTGGGGTTCAGAATCAGAGTGTGTTGGAAACGTAACGCCGCAGCAGCCGTTTGGTATTATCATCTTGTGCCATACAGACTGTGAAGTGGACAAGACCGGATGTTGCATTTTCAGGTGTACAGGTGAGAACAGAAAACATGTGGAGCCACACAACTGAAGATCTGAGGGAGATATAATGCCTTGGCGTTCTACATTCCATCCTATACATTTCAGACCAGTTTCTATCTGTTCCAGACCATGGGAGCAGCAATGAAGCAGCATGAAAGTGAATGGAGATTTAAAATCTTGCCCTTTTCATCTTAATGTCCAAAAAAAGTCGGCTTCTACTGCTGATAGAAGCTCTTCAGCTTGGCAGAGATAAGAGGAAAGATTAAGTCCATGTCAGTATCAGTAGAGGTGCCGTTCAGCTTTTGAAACCCCCTATCAAGATTCAGACTACTGCTGCTAGTAAATATTCCACAGCAATCCTGAAAACAGTGGGCATCTCAAGCACATCGCTTTGAGCTAGCCAGCACACAACCCTTCCCAAAGCAGTCTGGTTTAGAGCCACGGTATAGTCCACTGTTGCATGATTATTCACTGGAGCATCAAACACTTTAGTTGTTTATGTGTTTGAGGAATGAAAAGAGCTGAAAAGATCAGTCCTCCCACAGTCAACCAAGCAGCATAATTCATTCAAGAAAAGCATCAGTTAGGTTTCTCTTGCCTGCACTGTGCCTATCCGAAGTTCATGTAGACCTCCCTGTTCTGATGGCAAGACATACTTTCCAGCCAGAATGTAAGCCTAATGTATGTCCGCTTGCTCTTTTGCTACCATGGTTCCTTAGCTTCTCCCTCCCCTTCTCCCCCTGTCATTGTCACCCCTAAATGCTCAGCCTCCCAGCCTTCATTTTGCTGGTTAAACAAGAAAAGTTGTTGTAGTCTTTTCTTGTACCTTACGGCTCAATAGACCTGGGGCTGTGCTAACACCTGTCCTAGTCTATCTTCCTTGAACATGGGGTGACCAGAACTATTGGAGAGATATATATATCAGGATCAGATATTAACTTCTCCAGAGCATTAATTCTTCCTTGTCTTCAGTGGGAATACCTTACCAGAAACATCCTACACTTACTTTTGATACCAGGATGTCAAGGCTACATATATACAAATGTATACGTGTGGTCTTTCCCCAGTCTGCAATTTCCAATTTGCAAAAGAAATTCTTATGCAAAATGGTGAACCTGGAACAAACACCTTCATGTCTTTGGAGTCACTGTCCTCATGAAAGTTATTGAAATCACCATTTTACAACGTTCATTTGCTACTGTATCAGCAGAAAACTGTTTCTCTTCTGCCATAGGTGATGTTTGTTATTCTGGTTAGCCTTCAATGTTCATACTGTATTTAAAGGAATATGTGTCTTTAACCCACAAATGATTAATCTCACTTTGATCTGTTATAATTAAGACATAATATTCCCTGACTTCACTAGTGATTTCTGAAATCTACCCCTCTAATAGTATATTTATGCACTCCAAAGAGATTCTATGTCCTCATCTCTGGAGACTGCCTTAGTAGGAGCTGAAGAAACTTCAGGGACAGATTTTTGGCCCCAGCAAGCTCCCTTTTGGTACAACCTGTGATGTTCACCAGAACGTCTAACCAAAAGCACCCAGAATTTTACAACAAAGAGATCTCAGTGCATGTCTGGCCTCCCATCCCTCCAGCTCACACCTTCCAGGAAATCCACATTGCCTGCTTTCAGCACAAGGCCTGTGTTGTAAGATAACATTTACTCTTTCTGGCACATACAATATATCGCATTATCACATCAGATTTTGAGTATCAGCCTGAAGTACATGCTGTTCATGTTTAATTTGTTTACTTGAACAGTACCTAGACAGCGCTTTGTTCTGAAAAAGTCACATGAAAAATCATTCATCAATCACAGAACGGGCAAAACTGCATAAGTGCACAAGGTCACTACCTCAAACTAAGCTTAGGGTTGTCAGAGATCAATACGACTTCAAAAGCATATTTTCATTAAGGAAAAAAAAAAGGCAGCAACAGTCCTTCTTTTTTTTTTTTAAAGGACCTTTATCCAAAATGCAAGCCATTACCCTAAGGAACAGTAAGTATAGCAGCTCTTTGTTGGTRCAGAACAGCCTGTCCTTTGACTACCTGAGAATGATTAACAAGAGCTCTCTAAATAGTTATTTAATTTCTGAGATGGCGGTGTAATCTGCAGCAATAACTTACTTCTTCATCCTACAGGCTCATGGAAATCTTCCACCCTGGCTAAATAACCTAAGTGAAACAGACCATTTCATCTGCTGATTATAACAAATAAAAAGCTTGCAATAGGAAGATGAGATCAGTCCTTTCAGCTATGTAACGTTGCCATCTAGTGATCATCTCTAGATCTTACGCATGAGAGGGCCCACCTGGTTGTGTTTAAATCTCCAGGCCTTACCCTGAATCACCAGGGAACCTCACACCTGAAACTCCATCTTGACTGACAAAAGTCAGTCAAACCAATCTGTAACAGTGTTGGAGAGACATGTTTTCTATATATGCAGCATATATACATCTTCAGGGCAAATCGATACAGACCAAATGTTGGCTCCTAATCTATTGACCAAAACAGATTTTGTTTACCCTGCTTAAGGCTCTAAGTTATGAAGAGAGGGATAATAGAAGAAATTGCCTGCAAGTCAACAGCAAGGGTAACTACTGGAAAACAGAAAATTTTCAACAAACATTCCATATTCAGATTTGAAAACTCAGCAGATAATAATTCACTATGATTAACCTTGGCTAAAGAGCAGTTTTCCACAACAGGAATAATACAGATACCCAAGACATTAAAAAGGGAAGGGGAAGAACAGTGGACAACAATTAATTAAAAAAAAAAATCACCAAGTGGAGAAGAACAACCAGGGAAAAGCCTTTAAGGATGAAAGCACACCAGAATCCACTCAACATGGAGAGCTTTGAAATATCTGGCAGTGCCAGAACTGGCCAGTCTGAGAGGCAATATCTGTGTGGTACTGGCTGTATACCTGCATCGCAGGGTATTTTGAGAGGTAGATGATAACGATGATTTTTAGCCTCCAGTCTGCCTATGTCTGACTCAGATGGTGGCCAATGGAGAGGATCGCTGGAGTTTGGGAGACTCCAGATAGGCCACTCAAACAATTCACTGCTAATCTAAAACTCTACTGTGCCTGGGCAAACAGCAGGTCTAAATAGCTTCACAGGGAGAAAACAAAAGGAATCACTGACTTAGGTATTACCCTCTGCCAAACCCTGGGTTGCTGGGACAAAGCACTTTCTTTCAATTAAAAAAAAAAAATAAAAAAAATTTAAAAAGTCATTCAAAAACTGGAGTGAGAGAAAGCTGGGCAGTAAGGTTTTACTTTTGACCATTAGATATGGTTTACAATATGCTGGAAGGAGTCAGAACTAGAAAGGCCAAATCATCAAAAGAACCAAATTAGTGGCAAGTCCGAGTCATCAAAACAAAAAGACTCAGAGAGAAAGGCAGCAAGTGAGCATGATAGTACAATGATACAGATAAAACAATGAAAAGTTGTTTACCTGATGTCTTGTTATTCCCAACTATTTGACAAGGCAATTACTGTCAACATTTAGCACTTTCCTCTCTTCCACGAGACAAGGACTAATTTTTCATTCTTTTGAGGAAGCTCATCACACCAAAATGTCAGGAATAACTAATGAGCTTTTTGTAAAACTCAGCAGAAAATCCATTTATAGGGTCAGTTGTATGTGCATACAGTTCCTTCTACACAGGCTTCTAATTTGCTATCCTCCCTCCCCATAATTTGAGCACTTATAGGGAGAGCGTGAGTATTCTTCAGAAGTAAACAAACACAAACCAAAAGCAAAATAACCTGTGGAAGAAAAACTATCATCTGTCAGCCCTTATAACAAAGATGTACTGAAAAGATCTATAATTATCACCTAAGAAGATGCATACTGCCTGCAAAAGCCGAGTGCTCTGAAGAAGACAACACAGCCACAGCTGCAGATATTTATGTTTCTCTCTCCCTTCATTCTAAGTATAAATTTCTCTAAAAAAATTTTACCCAAATACGATCATGAGCTGATAGAAGTGTATTGTCTATTTCTATGACCTGGGGAAAGAAGTTAATTTAGAACAGACTTAATGAGTTATCCTCCCTCCATAATTTTTTCTGTTCCTCTGAATACTGTTCTGTTGCTAGCATTCTGAGCTCAACTTTTTGATGCATTTTGGTGCTGTAAGAGAAAGATTCAGGAAACTAGCAAGCGCTATTGGCTGAGGGCCTAATCCAAAATATACAACAAAGACTGACTATATTGTTTCTTATGGCTTACTGTTTCTGAGCACAGAACACAGTAGAACTGTTTTTCAACTGCACTTTAATCATTATTTACTTCCTTTTTCATTCTTATAGCTGAGTGGGSTCTTTCTTTTAAGCTGATTTTCCAGACAAACCAAGTCCATATTTTGGATTCAGCACCGACTAACATGCAAGAAAATAAAGACCAGAACCTAAGTCTGCCTCCTCCCAGCTACATATCTTAATCACTAAAYCACAAACACACACTCTTTGGACAGAACTTTAAAGCTAATATACCATGTTAGGCAGCAACATTGCCCCTTCTCTAACCGTGATTAAAAAGAAATCAGCCACATGAAACTATTTTGTAGGGAGTCTCCTACCATAGACCCACTCCATGAGCACTTGCCCAATCAAGCAGCCCATGAGCCAGAACAACAATTTCATTTCTGTGCCTGCAGAGGGTTCAGACATCATTTAATACCTGAGCTGCTTCACTTGTCAAGGTAAGGATAATCCCTAACATGTACACAGGGACAGTGCAGACATGGGGAACTTCAGTCAAGCAAAGATACCCCTGTGTAAGTTAGAAACCTCCAGGGTTTAAACAGTAGCTATACAAAGCTCTTTGGGTCATAATTTAGGATTCAAGGACCTGAATTTATCCTAAATCCAATCTCAAGCACATAAACTCCAACTTGCACTTGGCCTTGTCCCTACCATCTCCCCGTACAATGAGTCTTGAGCTCTAAGGGAGATTCCTAAACTCTGTGGGACCACTAACWCACTAACCGCAGTCAAGAGTTGCAGTAGAATCACTCAGAAGGAGATGAAACTGGAACAACCTTGCAGCAACAGGAAAACAAAACCATTCACATGCAAAAGGTATTAACCTACAGCCAAGTCTGCAAAACTGCATGCCCCAAAATTGCTTCTCCTGCTCTAACAAGCCTGCTATGGAGATAGATTGATAGAGAACCTCTGAGCCATCTTATTCTGTATCTGTGGTAGCACTTTGCAGATTTTATGGCCATCCAACAATACCCTCTTCTTTCTGTAATTGGCTCTGCTCAATACTTCACAACCATTTTTGTTCTCTGTCTCTCCAGAGAGTTAAAAGGATTTAGACTTTAACTCAGGAGAGAAATTAAACCTCTAATTAGACCAGGTGTGTCTAGGACTGCATTCCCCAGGAAACCTAAATAATTCTACTTTCATTTTACAAATTTCTAAATCATTAGAATGCAAAACCTGTAAATAGGAATTAGTCAGAAGCTTAAAACTGTACTGAAACACCAGGAATGAGTGCATGCTTCCCACGCTAAAAACATCCTGCAAAGCATTAAATTCCTGATCCAAAGCTCAGTGGAATTAGTTAAAAGAGACCCATAGGGGTTTGGACCAAACCTGAAACCCTGCAGGCATACAGTGTTTAACCTGATAGAGCTGCCCTGGCTTGACAGAAACAGCTCAGGAGCTGCAGATTAGCTCACCCAATGAGTTATCTGAGCTTCCCACAGCCCATGTAGGGGCTTTGCCTAAAGGATGAGAGCATGAATAAAGCTGGACCTGTGGTGCTAAGTGCCTCTGAACAAGAAACAGTCTGCCTGCAGCTCAGAGAAAATTAAAGTGCAAAAGAAGAAACAATTTGCTTAAGGTCACATAGCAGAATCAGAATTACTATACATGTCATCTGAATCCAGTTCTTACGGCTCATACCCCGAGCTCTGCCTGCTGCATTGGAACGTTTTATGCTTCACCCATCGTCTCTAGCTAACAATACAGGCGCAGGGAAAAGCAGGTCTTCCTGAGCTAAACAGACATCAAACTCACTCTTTGCAAGGAAGAAAAGGTTATCCTGATAGCTCTCTTGAGCAGATAGATCTGTGGAGAAAGGTTACCCATGTGCAAATCAAAAAGCCCTCAAAGGACAGGGCCGCTCATATCTTAAAGGGTATTTCTGCGCTATTAGTTGGATTGCTTGGCTGTCTAAGAATAAACACCTGTGGAAATCAAGCAAATGGCATTTATGGTTTATCCATGCTAATCTATGAGGATGAAACCCGCTCACGTTGGTCAGTTAAGCATCCACTGATTTTCTCCATCATGGAACAAATGCTGGCATGTCAGTAATTAAAAAAAAAAAAAAAAAAAAAAAATGCCTTCCGAGGCAGTCATCAACCTGAACATCTGCCAGGGAATTCAGAAAAGTAATGGCCCATATTAAGGTTATTATACAAAAGGTTTAAAAGGGATGCTGTCTCTGCCTTATACTAGATCTACTAAAAGTTACACATGGAAAATAATTACATACAATAATCATCTCCAAAAGGAAATGAACTTTTCTAACATTGGTTCAGAGTGTATACAATTTTCCCTAGGACCTGTCTCTCCTCAACTCAGTCATAAATCTTCTCCCCGGACAAAGCAGCCCTAACAGCTAGCAGGCATCTCAAAACATCAAAGCAAAGAAATACTAAAGAAAGGTGACTTTGAGAATCACATGGCAGCTAAGGACAAAGCAAGTATGACTTACATTAACCAAAGGAATAGAGTTGAGTAAAATGAGATTTGGATGTTAGTATTTTAGACAGATTTTGACATATACAAGAAAGAAAATACTGTTAAAAGCCAGTTTTAAGAGTCTATTTCACATTTTGCTATTAATTCAAACAAACAGGAAAACAAATCTCTCCTTAAAGACAGATTYCACATTTCAAGTCTGTAGCAGCCCTTAGCTCTTCTTTATGCAGTAGCTTTAGCTAATGATAACATTTCCTCAATTTACCCAGTTTTTATTAAATGATACTCAGCACAGAGTCCAAGGCTGTAGTCATGATAAAATTCTCAAATTTCTTTCTTAGAAAAGAGTAATGACTGGAAATTGATGAAGGGTTGTTTATCTGGTTCAATTTTAAAAACAACTCAAAGCAGATCTTTTCATTACTATCCATCATCATCTGTATTAGCCACTGAGATTAGTGCAGTTGAAGTACAGCCTCTAGCCCACCTTTCTAGTTTATTACTCACAAAAGAGAACCTATTTATCTGAAAATAAGAAATTTTTAAACTTCTCATAAGAGTAGGACACTGGTCTAGTTGTATCTAATGATTWTTTTTCCTCTCCAGATTACAAGTTAAGATTCTGTAATTCAATTCTATCAAACAGATGGGGGGGGTGTCTATAACACCACATAAGTCTTTGTATGATCCTTTTACACATAAAAATCAGATTCCCCACAGAAGGGGTTCTCAAGATATTATTTATATATATTTATATATATATATACACATGAATGAAGCTTTTGCTTTCTAGTAAGAATCTAGTTAGAATACTCCACTGCAATTGCAGGTACACACATTTGGAAAGTTAAGATGGCTGCAACACAGGTGTACCATTTTTATYTACAAAATAAATCAATTAGTATCTCTATGCAAGCATGAGATTGCCTTCTACTGTTTTGTCTCCAAATTTATGTGGTGTGGGGTTATGGAACTGGCCCTGTATCTACCAAGCTCCACCCCAGTGGCCTGCTGAAGTTCCAGTGCAGGATAGTCTGGTGAATAAGTATCACGAAAAAATTGGTGTGATCTAAACTGAAAGTGTTTCCAATACCAGCATTACTTAAAGTTTCTAAATAAAATCATGCAGCTAACAAAAAAAGTAGATGAGGGGAAAAGAAGAGAAGGTCTGTAGTGCCTTTTCTGGTGTGGGCATCTTACAACGTTACTATTGAAGCTCAAACCCATCTGAAGGTTTCCATAAACATTGAAGATGATAGTGATGTCATTCCATGAGAGGCAACATCGAAGTCACAATAAAACTGYGGTGACACAAATACAAAGAAAGCTCCTTCAAGAATTGACTAGGCATAACTTACAACTGCTCATATAGTATATGTACTGTTCTTGCATACCACATGAAGCCTTTGAGGAGTACCACGAACACAGCACAACAGTGAAGAACTTCATACAGAGAAATGCACAGAGACTGCCTCCTACACCTTTGCACTGTACCACAAATAGAGGTGTCACTCATTTTTTTGAGGGTCAGACATCTCTGAGGGCTCAGTCATGTAATGCACTGATGTAGAAGACACACCACCCACTTCATCTTGCTCAGCATAGTACATACAGGAAAACAACTCTGAATTTGACAGCCTTCTACTGGCAGCCCTGTGCTGCCGTGTCTTCAAATTACAGTCCACACTGGGGGTAAACAGAGGGGAGGAAGGCAAGAACTGAACCTGCAATCAAAATGAAGTTGGCAGCCTGGCATTAGCACTCTCAGAGAGTTCATTATATTCCACAGAATCCATAGAAATATATATTCATACATTCCCCATTTTGTCAGAGATATTTTTAAATGCATAACCAAATGAATTTCTAGTGCTCAATATTTCACATGATGCCAGAAGGCAGGAGTACTTCACAAAGCACTTTGAGGTATTTAGAAGTAAATACTGGTGTTCAGCTACACTTAATTTCAAAGGTCATAAGGCTTTTACACTGCTCTAGCAAATGAGCTGTTCTTGGGATCTTTATCTTCTCTGAAAAAAACATACATCGTTCTACACATGTCATAAAACAAAGTTCTTTTAATCCTTGACCTTTGGCAGTACACATGAAGGCTATGTCAAAGCTACTTTTGAGCCCCAAGCAATAGCTGACCCTTTAAGCCACAGGAACAGCAAACACTTTTACAAACTTACAAAGCAATTGCATAAGCAATCTGAAGTGAAGAATCACCTGTACTTGACTTAAGGAAAGACAATTAGAATTATATAAACTATGGAAATAAATGTAACTATATCTAAATCGTTTCAGTACCATATATCTGACCTTGAGCTCAGTAAACTGTTAGGGGTTAGACTGAAACTTTTATCAGGATGAATGCTCTCCCGCAGGTCTTGTAAATTCCCCAAAATCTCGAGTAACCTGATCCCAGGTGTAACCCTGTAGGGGCAATTCCTGTATTTCTGAAGGACAGCAAAAGAAAAGATATCTTCTGAAGATAAACAACAGAAATAGAAGCTTCTGTCACCGTGAAAATTAAGTCTCATAGAGTATTAGATCTCAAGCAACAGAATAAGCCAATTTCTTGATTAGATCTGCAGTCAGGTGATAGTCCTAAATCTCAGCCTGAAATACACTGCACTTTGTGTCTTTGCTATGCAGGGTCTTTAGTTAAAAAAAAAAAAAAATCAGTATAAGACAAACTTATTTTATGAGTAGCTAATGCAGGGATGACAGAATGTAGGGCATAAATTTTTGCTTCCCACTGTGGCACGTACATAAGTATGAAAAACTTCACAGAAGGTGGATCTTGGCATTTCGTACAGCAGACTGGAGGAAAATGTTTTAGAATAAGCCAGTTGAAGAAGGAGGAAAGAATGAACTCTGCTCCTTTTTAGTTACATTGTAGTCTCACCTAAAGGTCTGAGAAGAGAGCTGATAGCTGCTGTGCCAAGCACTCTGCTGTTGTGGGTGCACCTCAGCCTGTGAAATTGGGGTTTTTTCCCCTCCATTCACTCTCATTAATGTTCCGTGAAGCTGCATATGAAAGGTGCTTCTATAAAAATACACATTATTTTACCAAACATMTCCATGTTTATCAGGTAAGAAAAATTATCAGCCTGGCAATACCTTGCACTGGCAGAGTGGCTTTTATGAACTGGGGCCCGAATCTGAATTCTAACTACAAACATGTTTTGTTAGAATGAGCATGGTTAAAACTCTGGATCTACATTTCTCAGCTGGTCACATTATCTAAAACAGGACAGACCAATCCCAGATATAAATATACCCACATTTTAAGGAATTCAACATGTAGACTCTTTTCTTAATTAGGGATCTGGGGAATTATAATTCAGGTAACACTAAATCACAGGTAGACWATACTTTTCAAAACTAATGGTACGACTTTGTTTCTATAGATCAGCAACGCYTTGTATGCAGAACATATAATATTTTAACGGGATATTGTGAGGAACAAGAGGCATTCCTCAGCAACAAACCTGTGGCCTTCATTCTGCTAGCCATCACTGGCCCAGGAGCAGCAGTGACCACTTCCATCCTGAACCTGCCAGAACAGCTGTAGCCCTCTGGGACAAAGGAGTCGGGAGCAAAGGTGAGAAGAAAAGGCAGTCTCAGCTTTAAAGAGGGCAGTCTCTGCAACAATCTCCTGGAGGACTTTGGGGTTAACCCACCTTAGAACCACTCACTTATCTGGAGGGAATATTTTATCACCATTTGAGATCGAGTGGTGATATGAAGGGTGATGAAGGGTGAGTGAGACCATGACTAATGGACTTAACCCAAAGAGTCTCATAATACAAACACTCTTATAATACAGGAAGAACTCCCATGTGGTCTACAGAGGACCTTAAACTAAGCCTGTTCTCACACGTTTTTCTGAACAGGTACTGATTTTAAAAAGTGCTTTTTCTTAAAGCAGGGCCTTAAGTAGTAGAGAAATCAATAGAAGTATTTATCGGGAAAAGGTAAAAATCATTTACTTCTGATTCAAAATGAACACTGTAGGCAAAGTAGGTTCAGAGTACATCCTTCTACACAAGCAGAACTAGAATTTGTAGTGGAAAGTTGTGTAATATAATTAGCTAATTCTTAGCACCAATCTTTCAACATCGGTATAAATCCTAAAATCACTCTACAACTAAAATTCCATTATCAGTAAAACAAAACAAAAAAAATCAGTAAACTCAGTGCTGGAGATAGACTGTTATTTAGCTGGTCAATAAATAGTAACTACAGCAGTTTCAGCTTTTGTTTGGGGATTAGTAGGACTGATAATGACAAGTTTACAAGAGTAATAATCCTGCACAAATTGTTTCTTAATGTACTTCTGTGTAAAAATAGCAGTAACTACATTAGTACATAAATATGGCTTGAATACACATGCACAGTCTTGGAACGACAYGTGGCTTAGGGTGAGAGGAAGTCTTCTGTGGTGTGAATAAATTGGTTATAAAGTGCTGATACCCCTGACCTTCTTGGCTATATTTTTAACTTGCAGCCACAAATACACACACTTCATTTTGTTCTCTTACCTGCTGTCTCCTTTTCCTCTTCTCCATCTTGCTGCTCCCTTTAGTTATCCCTTCTGAAGTAGCTGGCTTGAGGTGATTAACAAATCTTTGACACCTGCAGGTTGCAACATGAGGCTCACCTCTTCAGCAGGCCTTCCCTAGAGGATCAGAGGTGAGTGGGGCTTGTGCCATTGAATACATTCCCTGGAAACAGCAATGGGAACAAAAAGACACTTTAGAAGCCTAGAGCTGTGACACTGATGTTCCCAGGGCTGTTGCATGCCAAGATTTCCATGTAATGCTGGCACATCTTGAAGCTCTTTAATCTCTTCTCTCCAGAAGAGCTGCAGAGACAGCACAGACTAGAAATGACACTGCAAACTAGAGATTACSCACCCATTCTCCTAGGCACCAGAGGCAAAGTGCCATCAAAAGCAAACAAACCACCTCTTTTCCTACATTTTCTGTGCTGCTTTAGGTGTGTCTCCACTGACACGGAGCACGTAGGACAAGGCAGCAGTAAAGCCATACTGTGCTGTCTTACACATGCCAGAACGGGTATCTTTAGACAAGGGTTAGGATACAGCATAGGCAAGTCACACCGGAGATTGAAAACTACAGGACAGTTGGACAAAAGTGTACAAGCAGAACAGCGGGTTGTTCAGAATTTTTTAGCAACCCTCAGCTACCTTTTCCCACCATTAATCTGTCAGAAACTTCTTTTTTTTCAAACTGCTCCAGCCTCCCTTCTTTGCCATTTATTTCCCAGCAGTCCTGTTGCTTGTCCCGAGAGACATGGAGGTGATGGAGACAGGGTACTGCTCTCATATCCAGCGAGTGTAGGACTGACAGGCAGAGGAGTTTGCCCAGGTAAGTGTTATTCTGAGAGCAGAAATTTCCATTTGAGCTGGGGATCATATAGTTTTCATGCCCATATGTCCACATATTTTCATTTTCCCATGTCTAAACCTGCCAGAAGCAGCAGATGGCCGTTCCCCAGCCTCCCTGAGGACCTCTGACCTTGCGTGCCTGCCTGATGCGCATCCATAGGATTGCTCTCCGCACCAGGCACAGCAGCAGCAGCCATTTCCACTCAAGAAATACAGCACAATGCAGAGTTCAGCAATTAATGTACTATTGCAGAAATCAAGAGACTAGTAATTTCCCTCCCTTCTCAAGTTTCAGCCCCTCACCTCCCATCTCTCAACAACATGTACGTTGGCCCAGTCAATGTTATATTCCCTCTGTCTTGCCCAATTAATTTTGATTGTTTTAAGCTAAGTGCAACAGCTTCAATAGGAGAGTGGCTGAAGTCCCCTTACATCACAGGAACCTACAACTTGGCACTTTTGTTCTGTCTTGCGTGACACAGGTTTGATCCCTYCAGTTGCAGAAGGAATTAAACTTAGGAGTATGATCTCACCATAAGGTTGTCCCATAAAGACAAGAAGGGGACACTGGCATCATCACCCCGGTTAAACAAACAGAGAAGGTCAGTCCCTGCTGCTTTTTTGTTTTGCGRGGTTGGGGGAAGCAGGGAAGGGGAGGAATCAATATCTGACCTCAGGGCACCGAGACATCGAAATCCCCTGGGTATCTACCTGAAGGAACCCAAGCTGATATTTTAGGGAAAGCAGTGTAAAGAACAAATGAAAAGTCCAGTATGTTCCTCGTATCCTGTAACTACTGACAGTACCTTGATGCTGATGGCTTCGTTCCCAGGACTATTGCCTTGAGAGGAGAAGTGATGAAATTATATACAACCAAAGAGACTTTACTGTCCCTCGGGATTTTCCGTGTAATTCGGCATCTCTCTCCTGTAATGGTGCGAAAATATTGGGCTTTTTGGTTTTACCCTGCACAGGGAAATGGGTTGTCATAATACAAACAGTAATCTGACATTTACAGGGCAGGATCATGCCATGTTTTGCTGAAGGGCATTTTGATAGATCTTTTCATATATTACTTTTGACTGAACCTGGTAATCAAACAGATGATAGACTGAAACTAATACTTACTGACTAAACCAGTGCCAGCCCCTCAGCAACCCGACTGTGTTCCCATGGCACAAAACAAGAGCACAATATGAATTCCCTCCTGTTTCCCTCAATAGAAAGGGACTTGGAGCATTGTCCAGTACACGTGGGRGAGCACTTAAAAGGTCAAACTCATCCCCAATAGACTGATACTGATGCCACGACAGCAGCTGTTTCTAAGGAGAGCATTTATCTGAGAGAGGAATGTGGCACTGCTCTTCTCTTGTATTTAATTTCAGATAACATTTATGGTCCAAAGAAGGAAAAAATAAGGGGGTTTGTGCTGTAACAATCCCCACCATCCAGCTATGCTCTCCAAAGTTAAATATATGTCTAAACTTTCTCCCCATCCCCAAATTAGCTCCTAGTTAGAGAATTAATTTTATGACACTCTTATGCAAAAACTTCATAGGATAAAAGAGAAAAAGATGGCTACAAAGATGCCAAGCACGTATCTCTGTAAGATGGTTCACTCACATTTAAGGGGCCAAAAAAACAAATTCGTTTTACTGAATATATGGCCAAATATTCACAGCATCAAAATTAATGTAATTCAAATTATAATGGATTTCTTCAAAAGGGGACTGCTGTAGTAATTACATAAGGCATTCTAAAYGGGAAACAAAGCCAACTGCAAATTTCAGATGTTATTTTATGCAAATATTGTAGCAGTGTTCTGAAGAATTCCATTGTGAGCTGAATTGTCCATTTCTGATGCTATGAATAATTGCACATCCATTTATTTCTAATAACCTATTATTTATGTGCAATTTCTTTTGTCCTTCTAAATGCTATGAAGCCATTTAGAGAAACCACATACATGACAACTTACCAATTATCCTTATAAAACCTTGTATTGCTTTGGATTAGTTACACACCTAATTAAATGCCAACTAACTATTATGTTCATGTAAGTTAGCAAAAGTCTGTGAACCTCAGCAATATAATATTTCATTTAACTCTAAACAACCATTTCTAAAAGGAAGTGATTTATATATAATCCCCCCAGAACACAATCAAATTACACTCAGTTTTACCATTAAAAAGATTAGTGAGTGCATGTATCAATATTTAAATATGCAAATAACAGCCACCATTTTCCAGACCATCCCCAAAACAAACTCATTCACTGCTTTACTCTTCCAGTGCACCGATATTGCAGCCACTTACACATCTGCCCAGCAGTACGCCCATGAGCAGCCCTGTGACACCAGACATTTACCCCCCATGTTCACCTTGGGATACACTAACATTGCATTTGGCCACTGGGCCACAATTTGGCTCAAGGTTGGCAATTTGGATTACTCAAGCCTGTTGCATCCACGCTGTGGGACTTGTCTTTCCTCTGGGTCACACTGCTGAGCACCGGTGTCGCTCAGAGGGGCTGCGCTTGGGCTCTCAAGCCAGCACACAGGTCTGGGTCCCACCACATTCAGCAGCGGTGGGGGAATGGCCATTCCTCCCAGCACAGTCATGCGGGCCAAGGGGCTGCCACTGTGCCACATATACTTTCTGCCATATCCCTACTGCCTGGGCAGAGCGAGGCAGCCCACTGTTGCCAGCAGCATAGGAGAAGAGCATGACACCGTCTGGTATCTCTGCCACTTTTATACTATAGACACCAAGGATGCCCTGGCTTCCTTAACCATAGAAGGGGCACCTGGCAGCACCCATCTTCAATCCATCACTTCCCTAAAGGCGTCTCTGGCTACACAGATRAAAAGTGCTACCAGACTGGAGACTTGCTAGGTCCACTTCACAGGCACTGGTAAGGGCTGTGCCATTAGAGTGCGAGATTTCCATACCTTCAGAAAGTCAAGCCCCGCGCTGCTTGGCCAGGCACCTCCTGCCTGCCCCCAGACAGAGATGACGGCATCGTCAGGATACCAGCCTGCAGCACGGCATGCCCCTGGCCAGACAGCGGGAAGAGCCCAAATGCTTCTTTCACGGTCATTGAGAAATTTAGTCAATCTGGGCTTTCGGTAAAAACAGAAGCAACATGGAAAGACTGTGACAGCACCGAAAAGTGGCAAGGAGAAGATAGAGCCGGCGTACGCCCTCCGGAGCCCAGAGAATAATGCACAAGCTTGTCAGTGCAAGCCAATACACTCTCCCTGTCCCACAATGAGTCAGTCAGSGCAGCTTCCTTGCGGAGGGCCATAACTACAGCACTCCAGAGTAAACGCACAAGAGCTACTTGCTATGGAGAGCCACTTGTCCTAACCAAAGACCTAAACAAACCATGCACGTGCTCTGACAGCCCCTCGAGTAGAGCAACTTGAGAGCAGCCAGTCTACAAACCAAGCAGCCCAGCTTGGCAAGCTGACGTCCCCCATACAGCGAATGAGAAGTAAAACCCCCAAGAACAAGGCTCACGGTGCCTGGCACGCTGAATGGGAGCAGCAGACGGAGGGCAGACACCACTGCAGCTAAATGCTAGAAAAGACTGCAAAATGTAGCACATCTGAAAACCCACCTTCCCCCTCCCCAAYGGCAGGCAGAGACGGGGAGCTGGACCGCAGAGCCTGAAGGCACTTCTTGGGCTTTGGCGTCTACCTCTCCTTTTAGCCTCCAGCAATTAGTACGCGCTTTTCCTTCAAAACATCTGGCAGATGATTTGTGGTGCTATTTTAAATAAACACATCTCATTTTATGTATGCAAATCCTTTCTTAGATCCTTTTTTGTCAATGTCTATACCATCTTTTGGAGGCATAGTGTGCAAGAAGCCCAATGCCTGTGTTAGCCAATGAAGTCGGCCTGTGGCCCTTGTTAACGTGAGTCCTTGGGACTGCAGTAATTACGGCTACGCAGCTCCCAGGCTAGAGATGACTCCTGCCTGGCCATCATGTCTATGGGCAAACCACACAAAAAAACATTCAATGCATCTTTTCCAGCTCCCTTCCTCTCTTTAAGCTCACCATAAAATTGCCGTAGCGTCTCAGTAGCTCCCGTGCCCAGGATACCACGCCTGGTGCTGCCTCAGGGGAGGGCAGGGCAGCCGTGGGGTGCAGCGGGACCCGCAGGGGAGAGATGTGCTGCCATGGGCAGGTTATGGAGGCAGCGAGCAGGATTCGGTCCTGGAGGCTTCCGTATCTTAAAACAGGACTTCATGTACATTGATGTAGATGAGAGTAAATGTAATCCATGGGCCAGTAGGCAAGAGGAGCTCAATTTGCCTGAAGGGATCTTGGCCTAACTTTTGGTTTCTTTAGTTTCAATTTGTTCTGTACTTACGTTCATCCTTTTGCAATGAGATGCTGCGTTTGGTTTGATTTCACTTTTTCCAACTGAACTGCTCCTTACTCAATGAACGTGATTTGCCATATTGACTCTGATACACTTTCCRAGGTGCGTCAGCATCCAGCTCTGCTTCCGTGCCACTGAAAGGCTGCAGCATTGCTCTACCCAAGCTAACACTGTCTCGTCTCTTCCTTTTACCCTCAGTGATTTTGACTTAATTCTGGACTTTGAGCAGTTTTCCTTCTGAAGCAAACTCAGGCTACTTTTGAATTGTTATTCTGGAGGGTCTGTCATGCCGGCAAACAGCTTTGTATTTACAGCAGTTAATAATGATACTTATTCTACTCCATTACATAGTTGTCTTTCTATATTAATGCATTTTTCATCTCTTTCAGTGCCCTTGGSCTTTCAGCACACAATTCATTTGTGGACAAAGCACTTGTATGGCCCTATATCGTAAACCATTCAAAACGCTGGCAGTGAAAAATGCAACACGAGAGAGTCCTAGAGGGCTTGTCCTCCACTGCACARAAACTTTGAGATCACCCATGTATAAAATACACACTCTGTCTCTTGTGCTTCAGATTGCTTATTTAAAATGGCAATAGTCAGGGCATAGGGACCGGAGAGGCATAAAATGGCCTGCAAAAGCAATTAAGTGCCACAGAGACATTCACATTTGATAACAGTAGAAGATTGTTTATTGCCCTGTTTACTCCTCCACCATGAATACTGTGCTCCACAGTATGACAACAGGGGGCCTGAGCAAACCCCAGTGCTCGGACACATTTGTTGCTCTGCTGAGGGTCTGCAGTGCACGCACACTTCCCACCGGCATCACTGTGGAGGTGGCTTTCCCAAGGCTTTTTGCTCCAAATTATAATCTCCAACCGTCCGGGGAACATGCTCATCAAACACATACAGCCTTCAGAGCCGCTCTTCTTTCCACGCTCGCTTGTTTTGTGTGCTCCCGCTCCTCCACATCCTCCCACGCCATGTTTTTTCTCTCTGGTAAGACCACAGCAAGGCTTTACTGCTAGAGAATCCTCAGGAGGTCRGGATTTAGGTAGCATGGGGGACCGCATTTACCACCACCCTGCAACCACTGCTCACCCCGGGCAGGCTGGCACAAGAGGTCTGTCGGTCACCAGGAGGGGAACTGGCTCCCCCATGAATTTGCCCCAGCCCGGTCTGAGAGCTGAACCATATTTTTCAGACACAGGAGAACAACTCCTCTCACCTTCAAAAGCAGGCCATGTAGCGCTGGACAGCCCAAGAGAGAAAACTCCTGTGGTGGGAGAGCCCCAGGCYGGTGGGCTGTGGCGGCCATGGAAGATCCCGCTTTCCCACTGCTCCTGAGGCGAGGYGAGAGGGGTTTTCCCTCCGCAACCTCCCCTCAGCGGGGCGAGGGCCCCGGGCTGACGCCTGATGTGACACCGCCAGGCGTCCCCCAGAGGGACGGAGGTGCAGGGACGCCCAGCCTCCACCCCTGCTCCTTGTCCTACTCCAGTTAATGTCCGGTGCTTTTGAGGCAGGGCCGCCCTGTTTAACGAGGAGACTACTTAATGGCGCCTTGACGGAGGCAGCCTGCACCACGCCATGCCCCAGCTCCCTGGGGCAGGGGCAGAGGGCCCCCCTCGCCCGCTGTCATAAGGTCTCACCACCTTACCGCCTCGGTGCATAAAGYTTCTGTTTATATTTTACTTTAATTAGCAATTTCTATTACTATTCAGCACAACAACATTAAGGTAACTTTTCTGTGGTGATGCATACATGGCTGACTGTGCCTCTGGTACCACGGCAGCAAGAAAGGCGAGTGTCCAGAAGCTTACACGTTGCGAGTGAGGACAAACACAGTGGCTTGCCAAGGGGAAAACAAAAAAAAAAAGAAACAAATAAAAAGAAGAAAAATGAACAGTTTTCTAAATAAGTAACAGTCAGGGGAAAAAAATTCTGTGCCGTCAGGAAAAAAACAGGGTAGATTGTGCTGGGAGACCAGAAAAAAAAAATGAAAATTGTAGACGGCACAAATACTCGCCCACAGAATGAAAGAAGAGACCAGCCCGGTCCTCTGCAGAAGTTATTCCAACCACTCTCTGTGCCTGCAGAAAAGAAATGAAGAAGAGGGAAGAATATAAGCGCTCCATTTTCTTGGGTTTTTTTGTTGGTGTTTTCTTCACATTTTTGGGGACATGGCTACTGCCTAAGATTATCTTGTAYTTAATTTTTTCCTCTGAATATAAATACATTGCCTATGGATATATCAGAAATACACAATAATGAAACTATGACTTATTTACCTGCTGCAGGAACGCTAATGAGTGTTAGAGTAATGAAAACAGCTTCACTGGCTTGTAAAATGCAAAACAGAACTCGCTGGAGACCCCACAAGCATATGTCAATAAGCTTATATTATTCACAAATACACAAGCCTCCCAAGACACCAGTTTCCCAGCCTCCTTTCATTTCCTGACTGCTCCTGACTGGCTCATGTTTTGAGCAAAGACTAATTTTCTATGTTCCTCAAGCTTCTAAAGTTTTTGCAGAAGCCAAATGATCATACGAAACACTTTCCATTCAGATGCAAACTGAATTGTTTATTGGCTAATACTTCATATTATCTAATCTACAAGTATTACAAAGTGCGATAGCAATACAGGACAATTATATCCATGACCATAAACATCTGAATGTAAATAACATTTTAGCAGAGTGCTCTAGCAATGCACTCGGACACAGCACTGACACAGTATGCTCTTATTCATAATGTCATTGTTCTCYATTTCTCTCCTTTGCATCAATCCCGACAATATTAACATCCGCAACAATCACTGACCAGTCTCATTTCAACAATTCCAGTGTACATTGCCAAGCTCTGCAGTGTGTTAAGAGTAAAACAGAAGGTGCTAATCCCCACCAAAGGTGATCGTTCAGCCATAATTCAGATCAAAGTGCTAGGACTTTAAMAAAAAAAAAAAAAAAAAACATTAGAATACAACTCCAGGCATTTGCTGTCATAACAAGACTGCAATGACTGTATTTCATGTCTCCCTTCATTATAAATCCATTTGGCATCCTTTCTAATAGCCAGCCTACCCTCATAAAAAAATTATTTGATGTTCCTGTGGATATGTGCCCTGTACTTTTACAGCATTTCTATTGTAATTCAACATTAATTGTCTTTCCAATTAATGTACTGCATAATGCTGCAATATGAAATGCTCACATTTTGTAAATGAGAAAATTGAGCTCAGTTCTGTCTGCTTTGATCCCATTTTACTTCTACTATAATTCAGTATAAGAATTCTTTTCCTTTTGGGTTGGGTTATTGACACCCTGAACACACACAAAGGAGCCATCTCTTGCATACAAAAGATAGATTTATGCTTCTCTTTTCCGAGAAGACCTCCAATTTCTCTTTTTCAGTATCATTTTAATATACTTTCCTGCCTTATGATTGTTACTGAACAGCTCATAAGGGAAATGAAGGTGACAAAAGTACTAATAGAGCAGCATTTACCAGTTACCATAAATGTAGACATCATAAATACTTACAACTGCTGGATAATGGTCAGTGTGAAGCAGGTCACAAGTACAGAAAAAATGAAATGAAAACTTGGTCAGGGAGTGAATAAACCTCTTCTTTAGAAGCTGAATGATCCAACATATTCCTTAAATGTTGTGTCTCAAAAACACCATTTAAAGTTTTATTGCTGAGTACTGTAATAAAAAGAGATATAAAAGGGAAAACATATATAAGKTATAAAAGATAGAAATGGAAAATATATATCCAAAATTGCTCCCTATATGTATGGCTGAAAGAATATATGACTGGTGATTTTCCACAATGAGGAGTTTAATTTTTCTGTTGGGTTTGAATCTTCTGTTTAGTTTAGCTGCTGTCGATAGCTGCAATTATTGTGGGCTACTGGATTTGACCTTCAATGCCACCATCTCAAAGCATTTCACAGTGCTTTTTCGTCCTGAATGTGCTTAAGTGCTTGAGGAAGGTACAAATTCTCCCTTTCTCCAGTAACATTATGTCTAGCTTTCTTCCCTGTTACCCCAYCACATCATTTTCAACAAAACTGAACCTACAACACACAGAAAGCTGCAAAAAAATCAGTCACCCCTCACACTCACTAGTCTTACACTCAGTTTTCTTTAATGCTCATTAGCTGGCAATTACTGAGTATGTAAATATGTGCTGAGAAGCGATGTGCAGATCAGACTGAAGGAATTTAAGAATGTCACCTATAAAATATTCCYTCAGACATAGCTAAACAACCCCAGCTTAAATAACCTTGCTGGTCAAAAGGTGTAAAAATTTAAGAGTAGCCTATTTAGCATGTTGAGAGAGGATTTCCTCTTGACTGCCGCAGAATACTTCATTGTAATCTTAAACTGAGAAATAGGGCGGTTTAAGTGGACAGGCTGGCTATTACTATCTATCAGTAATTCAGGGAACCTACTTTAAAAGGAAGTAGTGCGCCTGTTTCAACATTATCCTCAACTAAAGCCTTTTGAACTTACCTTTTAATCGCTTAGCAATGACCTTGACCGACTGCTGCAGCAAGTACAGCTGAGGCAAATACCCAAGGAACACTGCTGCTTTTTCCAGTGCCTATGTAAAGCTTATAGGGAACCTCGGATTTGTTTGAGATAGATTTAGCAACCTGAAACTTTCATTTGTTTGGTATTAACTGACTTCTGATATGGTTTGGTTTTGTGTGTTCTGTTTTCTTCTTCAATCCTCACTGGTACCCCACTTTTGGTTTACTTATTTTAAATGGCCATTATTACAGCTGTTGATTTTGAAAGCAAATTCACATCTGCATTGATCCTTTCTTCCCATCATGTGAATGTCAGTCTTTGGGACACTGGCATTTTAGCTAGTCAACCTAAAGGACCAACAGCTGGAGGTTTTTTGCACCGTCAGTGAGCTGTATGCAGTTTTCATTGCTACAGCAAACACAGCTAGAACAGGAGAAGAAAATTAAAGGGGGGTATGCCAGGAAAGATGAACAAACAAGATTTTGTGGAGACCTGACTACAAAATGACAAGACGTTCCTAACTATGCACTGAAGTTAACCTGTCTTAATCATTCCCCTGTCACTGGCAGACTTTTAGAAAGGGATTCTCATTAGCACTGAATGACTGGCAGTTAGCTGTGTCTACCACCAGCTAACAAAGTGTGCAGCAGAAGGTCTCACAGAGGCCATCTGTGTCAACACCTCAAGTACCCAATACTTGAGTTTTCAACCTGGCTAAGGTACGTTCTTTACCCAGCATATCTGCAACAAACACTCCTTCTGCCAAGTCATCTACACACTTAAGACAACTATTTCTCAGACAGAAGCTGACAAACTATGAGGAGGAAGACTTTAACCTCCCCTACTGGCTATATTAGCAACTGTGTGCCCATTACCCACACATTCCTTCTCCCAGTACTTTTTCCTTTGTATTCCTTCTCTTCAGAGATAAAGAAATGCTTCTGGTGGGGAAACAACCAGCTGTCAAAGACTGGTGTTTAATCAGCCTCCCAAGGGAAAACTGCAGCCTAAAAAGTTTCAGCCCTTTATGGGACCATTCAATGTTCAACCGTCTGGTGCACACCAGTTTCCTGGCACCAACAAAGGAGAGTCATTCTGTTCCTGACAGTGGCATTTCAAAGCTCCCAGACAGACATCCAGAAAAAAATCCACATTCTGGCTCTGAAATCATATGTACTAGTTAGGCATAAAGTAACCCAGGCAAACCCACACAACCCAGGCAAAGGCTCCATTTCCAGAGTTATGCAAGTAGCACATCTCCTTCTCTCATGTCTAAAAAGTCCCTTCTTCCAAACAAGTCAACCAGATGGTTACCAACCCCCCTGCCTTGATACCATCAAGACGACCTGCCCAGCCAGATCGTGTGCTTCCTCAACATCCAAAGCAGGGTGGGTGCTCAGGAGTCCWGACAACCATGTGGACAAAACCTGCTATTCTCAACACGTGTTTCCAATTTCCCCCATGGGTAACCCTGTGTTGAGTTTAAGCAACAAAGCAAGCCACCACCAGGAGGGGGACGCCAACCTCCATGAGCAAGTTATGTCCAAGGCAATTCCTTCAATTGCTCAGGATGAGATCTCACACTACCAAAGGAAAGAAAAATATTATTGCCGAAAGGGGGAGAAAATTTCCATCACTGAGTTCCTTTACTTTTTTTTTACACATTTATCAGCACACAGAAAGTGGCAAAAGACAACTACAACAAGACCTTTTGAAATTTCATTTTATACCATGAACTTAGAAATTAAAATTATATATGAATACTATGAACTTAGAAATTAAGAATCAAAATGACACTTCATAATTGTTTTAAAAAATCTCTTGGAAAATCACTTCCAACATATTGAATACATTTCCAGTGACTTCAGCAGATTCAACTACTGCATATATATTCCACACAGGATTCTACCAGGTAACATGAAATCATAGCTAAAAATCAGTGTTAGTGACCAAGTGAGGCCAAAGAACTACAGGTCATTTAAGAGAATCCAGTGAAGTCAATGATACTAACTGCACGAGCAAGGATTGCTTTTGTAAGTTAAGACAGCAGAAACAGGTTTACAAATTGCATGGATTTTCAAAATTTTTAAACCAGATATTGTCCTGGTTTCTGTTTTATTTCATAAAACTGGATGAAAAGCAGCCTGGACATGAGTTTTTTTCTCTAAAGGAGATTCAGGCCTTGCAGTACACATCATATTTTAATTTCGCTCCCAGCTTAGTTCCTTCTAAGCACACTTTGAATTTGGCATCCATTTCCTGGTTCTGAGCTTCAGTGAAAAGATTTTTCCAGTCTCCAACAACACCTGGAATATAAAGACAAGTAAAATATTACCCTTGACTGTAAGGACCAAGGAGTATGATTTAAAACAAAAAACTAACTTGTCTCTCTTATGATCGTATTTCAGGATAATCCATTTTTTCTTTTTTTTTTTTCCCTGCAAGAAAAGAATCTCTTACCCAAGAATACACTCTTATGTTTGCCTTATATTTGATGTCCTCAACAGAATGTGGACATAAAGCAAACATAGGAAGCTACTGGTCTGCCTTCATAGCTTTGGCATGTGTCTTCTACAGCTGCAGAAGACTATAAAAGATAACCAGTAGTTGTGAAACCAACCCAGAAAGTTCAAAGATGTGGCTTTTAACTGCAAGAGCTTTGTGCACTGCAACCAGACACTGCCCTAAGCTGTAGACTATCTTTAATCTAGATTTTGGAGAGCCCAAGGCTGAGGTTGTCCGAGTCTACAGCTCTAGCTTGATCCATGGCTAAAAGGCACAGCTCAATCTGTGGAGTGTCTGGATTCCACATGTTGACTGAAGTTCTTAGGCAATCACAAGGGTTATTTAGAAAACCCAAGAAGAAAAATCTGTGGAGGCACTCTGTAGACCGAGTGCCAGGCTATCCCCAGTACTCACAGAAGCCAAAATAAAACCCTTATTTGTTTTAACTGGCGCTTACTGCATATCACGACTGAAGGGTGTGCTACTTGTAAGGTACTTCTGCTAATCACATTATAGAGGGCTTTACTAAATGGTACTGGCCCTTGTGATGAAATCAAGTGACAACGTCCTGAATCACAATCAGTGTTTCTTAAACAACTCCCAACCTTAAATATTATACAGAAAGTTTAACCATCTACTGATCCAAATTCCTGCCTCACCAAGATGCAGTGCTACCATTCACCACCCTGACAAAATACAAACAAATTTACCTTTGCGGAAAAGAACTGAGCCAACAGCACCATGAGTATCCTGCGCCTTATCCTTCACTGCCTGGAAAGTGGCCCTGTCTGCAATGGACTGGATCTGCTCTGCCGTTGGGGAGAATCCAAAGAATTCAGCTATCTGCTTTACACTGGCAGTCAGGTTCTGAAAGCAATACAGTGAAAGGGAGACATGCAACATGCTTCCTCTGAAAAAGGAGTTACCCACTTGGGATGTGCATTGCCATCATCTATTAACAATATATATTTTCCTTCACAGTATGCTTTCTGCATTACRCTGGAGATCAGCTTTTATATAACCAGACTCAACTTCTCGCTAAAATCAATCTGATTTTGCTCTTTCAGAAACCTGTGCCTTTTGCTGTTAATTTCAGCAGATTTCAAGGAATGGGYTCAGATGTGTTTTGCCTGTCAGTACACAGCATCTGCTTTACCTCTTTCAGGTCTTCATATATTATGATCATAGTATTCTCATCCTCAATGTGTTTGTTCCAGGTGACCGCATGATCAAAATAGGATCCCCAGCCGACTGTAAAGAAGAGAAAAAAGCATCAGTGCGACCTCCTTTTCCTCCTGGGTACTTATTATTTCCCTCTGACCGAAGAATTGCCTCCTGTTGCCTATCGGTTACATCAATGCAAACAAACRGAACAGCCTGTCCTTTCTGTGGTACCGTACTGTGCAACAGAATGACAGAGGCTTCCTCTGGACTTTTGCAGGTAAATGGTTTCCACACAGAAATATGAATTTCACTGTATGCTTCCCCTCTATTACTATAGGGTCATTTAAACATCTCTTAAAAGCCGAAGCCAGACACCAGTCTAAATCTAAAATTTGGGCTGCTAATGAGGTGTTTGGCCTTATGCGTAGAAACAGTAAAGGCAACAAACCGTCATTTCATTACCACTTCAGATCTGTAGCACTTCCTCCATCACTAAATGGCAGAATTTTGACCCAATGCCATTGTCAAGCTGCCACGCAACTCCTTCACCCTTGCCTGGAAGAGCAAAATACCCAGAAGCAAAGCATCTTTTGGACATTCTCCCCATTCTGGCATTCAGCTGCCTCCTTTATCATGACGTATGGCCATCAGTAAACTAATTATGACACAGCTGTTTTCCCACTGGCCCCATTTAGTTGTTTTTAAATATTTTTTTCTGTTGCTTCTTCAGCTACATTCAGTAACTATTACAATACCTTTCCCATTCATGAACTCTGAGAAGAACTCATCCCAGGAGGTGTAACTGGGGATGCTTGGCACATCCTCGTGGAAATGGAAAAATGAAACAGCTGTATCTTTAGGGTTTCGAAACAGCACTAGTACCTGGAGTGGAAGAAAGAGGTCAACAATTTTAGATCACTTATTTCCCTTGGCAACCAAAATGAGAGTATAACCAAACATTCTGCAACATAACAATAGTTATAGTAACAATAATAATAGTAACATAGTGGGGGCTATAAAATATTTTATTGGTTAAGGCATGGAGAACAAATTTATAATGTAATCATAATAAAGACCTTGTTACCACTTCTAAGATTTGCTTATGTCATGAAGCAATTGTAGAAAGAAGCAGCTGAAAAAACTAATRTTGGCATTGAATACTACCCCATAACTACCTAAGACCTGGGAAATTGTAAGGAACCATTTGCCAACCCCCTGCGAGGAAAAGCTCTGCTTGATTCTCCTTCAGGAAACCACAGCTGTTACAATCATCTCCCATTTTTCAAAGCATGGCAATAATGTTCTTGAAATCCCAAGAGACTGTAATCCTCAGAGAAGCATAAACACTTCTGAGAACACATTATACGCATTAAATTTTTTTGTTATATGTGTTATATTTTTTCCTGTCTGATACAGGAAAAAATACCAATGAAACATGGAAAAAATCCCCATCCCTTAACCAATTATTTCCTTCATCTGTGGTACATCTCCTAAGTGCTATGTATCCACCATTGTTCAGTGACCGAGTACCAAGAATATTACAGAACAGGACTCTTTGCAAGGAGACAGCCAGAGATACTGCTGCCACATTCATTCCCACCATGGTCATGCACAGAAAAAAGTAGCAAAAAAAATGAAAGCATGACACTCCAGCCATTTCTGAGCACTGCAACAGCCTCTAGATCTGTTCTTGTTTATGTCAACTACAGCACCCCTAAGGCTACTGTAAATTGTAAGGGGTGCTAAGCCAGCCCAGGCATCGTAAGACTCTCACTGTCTCCAAGTGGCTTTCCCCCAGTGCCACCTGCTTGGGTGCAAGAAAGGGATGTGGCCCCAAAATTACTCTTGCACGCTGGTACTGTCAGAGAGATGAGGCTTGTTCTTGAAAAAAGGAAAAAGCCCACCTTGGCTTTGTTCTTGAAAATAGACTTGGGGAGGCAATCATAATTCAGATGTGATGCCAAAATCCTTGGAGATGGAATCTGCTTCATCCTCTTTAGAAATAAACAGAACCATAAGTGAGAACAGGTTTATTACATGGGTGCAGCAATGATCTGTGAGAGTCACCTGTGTGAAACAGCCCCTAATCAAAAGGCATTAGTCATCCAAGATTAYCTTTTTTCCCTTCTCAGGAGAAATATCTTTACTTGCTGCATGACTTCATTTTAATAACTTGTGGTGGGGGGGTGCAGGAGAGAGAAAACAGCAGACTTCACGTGGTTCAATAGTTTCTTTTCACTAACCTGATATTTATCTGGATCTCCACATTCAATAAATGGTAGTTCTGTGCTTACAGGTTTACTCTGGGTAGTTGTAAATATCAAATCACTTAAAATCTGGATAAGCCAGTTCACACCTGCACCAAGAAACCCAGAGAACAAAATAAAACGTATCAGAGGTTTATATAAGATCTCAGAGCCTTCTCATTACATGGTTTAATTCAGCATAATAGACAGTCATCAAATGACAAATAACACTAAAGCTCTCAAATGATTATAAACAAAATAATGTTTTCTGTTAATGGGATCCCCAACAGCTTCTTAACTGTGACCTTCCTGGCTCACTTATAACTGGTATGTGGAAAGCACTGGGGGCATAACTGACTCAACGATGCACTTAACATCTTTTTAATATATTCGTAAAACAGTGACAGACAATAACGGGAGCTTTCCTGTCTTTTGCAGAGAAACACCTGGGAAGGGTCTGGATAGGAGAAAGGAGGAGTGAGCAAGAAGCTTCACTCATTCTGCCGAGGAAAGCGTCTGCCTCCTTCTACTGCCCTGGGTCAAGGATGAAATGGAGTAATCTATTCAATGTCACTGCCAGTGCTTGTCCCCAGTTGTGCCTGTTGCTGTCTCCATAAAGTRCATGCCACAACAAGTGCTGGAAGAGCTGTTACCCACTGGACACCTGCATCCCCCCCTGCCCCTCACCCTTTGGAAGGGATCTTGCAGCAAAGCCTCCCCSTTACCACATCCCGTTCCAGCGTGAGCCTGTGGCCAGCTCCTGGAGCTGCGCCATGGTGCCTGCTTCCCCAAGGTTTCCGGGAATCACATTTGCTCCACTGATGCTCTGCCGATCGCCAGCAGGACAGAGTGAGGGAACAGCACGTTCACCTTGGCCTGCAGCACCCTCCCCACGTCCTAGTGGGGAGGCGCCTGGAAGGCTTCCCACCGAGCCCACAGAGATGGAGCTGCGGAGCTGCCACCGCCTCCTGCATGCTGCGAGTCCCCTGTGAACGCAGCTGCCAGAGGCACTAACAGGGAGCACACCATGCACACAGCTTTCACCTCATGCTTCCAGTGCAAAGTTATTCTCAGAAAGGAGTAACTTCCACCCTGCATTATATAAAGTGCCTCAGGATGCTTGGATGGAAGCAGTTGATACATGTCATTTATACAGTAATGTGTATACAATGTGTGCACATCATACAATGTCTTATAATATATATATTACATTTATATACCACCCAATATCATATTTATATATAAGACATTGTATGATGTATGTCATTTATATCACTCTCCCATTTACGTACAGACCAGAGCCAAAAGCATTAAGAGTATCCAAATCCATGTCCTCATCTGCCCAGTATTAACTGCATGGGCACAAATACAAATTTTCCTTTAACAAAGAACTACAATTGATAAACCTAAAATTCCTAGTCTCTAAATCCCCTACTGGCTTCTCAACCATGCAACCCGTCCCTGGGAAGTACTGCATCCTGGARCTCCATCGTCCTTTACCCCTATCTCATCAATAGTTCTCTGCATCGGAGTTTTCCCCTCCACTGCACACACCTGAGCTGGGGGAAACCTTTTATATAGTGAGACTTTATTGTAACTTAACCCTCATAATACTTAATAAGTAAAAGGAATGAGGACAATATTAAAGCTTTGAGAGACAAAGCTTTTGAAGGGCCTCAATGCGAGTCCTTCATCAGGCATGACCATTTAAACCTGGCAAATGCCAAAGAGTTTGAGCCCTGCATGCACAACACCTGAGAAGCTGGCAGAGGAAGCCAGACACCAGGCTCCCTTGGTTCAAGAGGGAAAGAGACCTGCAGAGAGATTTTTATTACTACCTGGTGACATTATGGCTTGGTGGGTCCAAGTGTCACATCAAGGGGCAAGAGGGAGCAGCAATTTCTGGTTCTAAACTGGGGCAGGTAATCTTTCCTTTTCGTTCTTTATCCTCCTCTCTTGCCTTTTTTCCCCCCACTTAGCAAGCTATAGGAAATTAGGACAAGAAATCTATTTAGCATTGTCTAAGAGTATAAGAGCAAACATCAAATAGGAGAAAATTCCAAACGATTTACCTGCAGATTGTAACTAGACTGCACTGAACAAATGCAGCATTTCCTTTCCCTCCTGCTTTCCCATTTCTTCCGTGCAACCTCCCGGACATGCCTTTCCAGCAGTGCCTGCCAGGTAACAGGGTGCTGCATTCCCCAGTGAACCACAGGGAGCTGTATATTCCCTCTCCTATTGAACAAATGGCAGTGGTATTTGGTAAAATTTCCCCCTGATGACCTACCGCAAACTGTCTGATATTAACAGAGATTCTCTCTCTTTCTTTATCTGCTGATCCCTCTCCCTGAGCAGGAGAGGTTTACTGAGTTACTAAACCTCAGAGGCAATCCGCATCACGACTCCATGTCTGAACTCTTCCAAACTCCGTGAGAAATCAAAGCCAGTGCCAAGTTATGACAATGACCTTTTAGGTCTTTATAGGGTCCAGCAGAACTCTGGACCCAAACCCACTGGAATTACAGGCTCCGTAAAATAAAGATGCACATTTCACATTTTGTGCCAGCTCCTTCCTTTTGTATTTGCCCTCTCTTTGTCTTGGTTCAGTGTCCTGTCTCACAGCTGCTATAAATTCACCCCAAACACTACAGGCATACTTCTTAAGCCCCTAAATACACCAGAGCTTCTTTCCAGACCAGAACTCACCAACCAATGGGAATTCTATGTGCTGAATGAGACCTTGACCTAGGASTCTCTGGTTAGAGCCCAACTTGACCGCATCCACTACCATGCTAGTGCAATGAAATCTTTCCCTGGACCCACATTTTCTCCAACAAGCCTAAGCTTCTGCTGCTTCGGTGTCAAAGAAGAAACATATGCTTGGACAGGATTTCCTAGATTAGCAAAACCCATCCCTTCCTTGTAAGCAACCGTGTCACAATTGACATTTAATAAAACTGATCAAACTCAACTAGTTGGTCGTTTGGTTTTCTTTCACTGCTCCTGTTGCACCTTTCCTCCTTCCTGCAAACCTCTGACTAWAAGATTTAGACTTCCAGTATGTCTTAGTCAATACCATTTTGCAGTAACAAAACAAAAAACAATGCTGATACTGAACAATGCCAAGAAACAGCTTGTAATTTTGCAAGTAAAGATGCTGTGCCATGACCTTAAAGAGTCTAATGCATAACTTCATTGCTTTTGTACACTACTATACATTACATTACTAACATGCTTTTCAGAATACAGTTTATCATACTGGCAGAGTTGTCTTGTGCCACTGATATATAAAAAACTACATACTTTATCCTCACTTCTTCAGCCAAAAGTATCTTTGAACACTAAAACTTCTTTTCCGTTCAGAAACATAAACCGTATGAAAAAGCAGGGCAACAGACTGCTTAATTAAGATAAAGCGGGACAAAAACCTGCTGCCCCTGGTTGTAGTAGAAATGCCCAATATCCTCACACAATGTACAACCACAATCAGTTGGTTTTCCTTCTTACTGTGTCAGCTAATTAGCTACAGTACTGTAGACTACAGCAAGCAATTTATAATGTATTCACCGCATTTGGGGTAGGACACCAGCACCATATCATCTCTTCTGGCTTCCAAGTTCTCCAGGGCTTGGAATGTTTCCGCACTACACATTGTGGCAGGATACGGGGTCCCCCGGTAGGAGAAGAGCAGATCCTTCAAGGTAAGCCCTTCAGATTTTGCCAACGCTTTATTTATCTCCTCAACAAAGGTTTTTTTATCCTCAGCCATGTTTACCACCTTTGGGGTGTGAAACTGTTAGCCTAATGCAGTAAGTGCCTTTAAATAGATATTCTTAAGTGGTGGAGTAGAAATCCTTGGCATTACTTCTGCCCTCCCCCGAATTTGATACACTTCTTTCTCTCCTCCCTCCCCACCTTTCTGGAAATGGAAGGGAAGCTGGGTTGATCCTGTCCACTTATAATCTACAGAGCAGGAATTACTTTACTAAGAAATCCCATTGAGAGCAAGCAATACTTGCAAGCTCAGCCACCAGGGAAAACACAATTGGAAAACTAATAATCCTGTAAAAAAAAGGCAGAAAATATTATATATAATCTTATATAACATTAATAGGGAAAAAAAGCATCTCACAAAGAAAAGAAAGTCCCTATTAAGAAAAATCCCAAGAGGTTTTATTTTGGAAAGAACATCATCCCCATATTATGACTTAAGAGAAACAGATAGTAATAGAACACCATGAAATCAAAACAATAAAACAGAAAGAACAATCCTAAGTGGGAAAGAATGCTGCCATTTTAGGTTCTAAATACCCCCTGTGGGACCTCATCTGCACTAATGCCCTTTTTCATGTTAAAAAGACAATTAAATATTGAGATTTTGCACAGCACAGCTCTTTTCAACATCCTCATGATAGAACTAGGATCCTTTTTTAACAACCACGAGCCTTATATAGCTGTTTTCCCCCAGCAGGAAACACAGACAAACCGGCGCTGGCTCCCAGGAGGAGCAGAGGAGCTCTCCCACCGGTTGAAGCAGCGGGAGAGCAGTACTGAAGGGCAGGCCTGCTCCCTCGCCTCACAGGCGGCACCCGCTCATGAGCCTCACCATGGGGCATCAAGGCCTGGCCCGGCCTCTTAGCGGTGGTGGGCACGCGTGCTGCCAGCTCACAGCTGAAACAGCGAGGCGAGGGCAGTGGGCACCCCGGGCAGCAGTGAAAGGTGCTGGCGAGTCGGAACTGCTGCCAGCAGCCAGAGGGCACCGCCGAGGGCGAGCGGCAGCGGCCAAGGACTGCCACCTGCACCCAACGCCATCGCTGTGCGAAGCAACGCCCCGCCTGGGCCTGCCCAGGCAGCAGCGGAGCGGGGGGGAGCTGCGGGTTGCGGAGACGCGCCCCCGTCTGCCTGCGACCGGGCCGCCGGTTAGGGCCTCGCCAGGAGCCCGACCACCGCGGCCTGCGCTCGGCCGGCCATTATGGGAGCGGGCGCATTACGGGAGCGGGCGCACGGGGGGGTGGAGCAATGCGCATGCGCGGACCGCCCGTGCGAAGAAGGCGCGCAAGCCGCAGGCGGCGCGGGCACAGTGCGCATGTGCAGCTGTTACCGGCGGTAGCCGCGTTCCAGCGGCGGCGATGGCTCGGCGCATCGTGAGGGGACTGCTGCTGCTGGAGGCGGCGGGGCTGCTCGGCGCCCTCCTGCTCTACCGCGCCATGGACCGCAGCCGAGGTGCGGCGGGGCGGCCGGGGGGTCACACCCCGCCGGGGGAGGGGGCGGCTGCCAGTGCCGCCGTGACAGCGGGAGCTCCTCCGCGCGGGGGCCGCCTGGGGAGGCCGCCGGAGCGCCTCACTGCGGCACGGCGCGTGTGCTGCGTGCGAGCGCGGGTTTTTGAAGAAAAGCTGCCGCGTCGGGGTCAGTAGTTCGGCTGGTGTTAGTGTAGGTACACGGTAGTCACCTGTTACGCGGCTCCTCAAGGACAAGCTGCTATTTTAGTTTTAGAAAACCAAAACCATGGGGAAACTTGTGAAAGGCAGCACGTGACCACCAGGAAGCAAAGCTGAATCTTGTGCGTTTTAGTAGTAACGGCATCGGCTCAAATAGGGACTTAAAAAGGAGAGGCAGGAATTGATCAATCCTKTTTCAGGCATCTGCTGTTCAGCCCTTGAAGCGATCCCCTGGCTCGTGCCTTGGTCTCACTGGCTCTGTGATTTGACATTTTCCAGGTAGACAACAGACCCTGCTGCCATGAGGCAGCCAGCATCATCTTCCAGATGATTTAGCTTCAGTCCATCAAGTCTCTGAGACTTATGACTCTGCCTASGTAACACAAAAATAAGCCAAGCACAAACTTCGTTACTGCAAGGAGATTTGCTCTGCACAGCAGTGGCCTTATTTTGCATTCAGGGCTCTGCAGGGTGCAGCACTAGGTTTGACAGACCTGGGCCCCTGCAGGAAAAGGCAGTCAGTGCTGCTACCCGCAGGGTCAGGGCAAGCTAAAAGGCAGCTGCTTGCTGTGGCTGGGAGGGTGCAAGCCCACCCATTTCAGCAGTAGTGTGGTCTCACACCAAGCTCACGCTGAACTTCACCAGCTACCTCAGTTTGCATTTGTTAGCCCAGATTCAGATGCCGGCAGGCTGTTACACTTAAGCTATCTTTCTTTGCATTTTTATTAAAAAATATGTAACCAAAATGTGGATAATAGATGTATCGGCCTGTCTTGGTAACTTGGTGCTGGGCATTCATGGTTTCTCATCTTTCCCCCTTTTCAGTTCTCGGTCCTCATTCTTATATGCCTTTGCATCTTAAGCTGTAGTTCTTGTAGTTCTGTAAGGTGCAGTGAGCTCATCTAACAGCTCAGTGCACTCAGAATGAGCCTTTTACTGTTTTCTTTGTGCTAGGACTAGCATTGATAAGATCCTTCTATGAGCTGCTGTAAATCATTAAAACAGAGTAAAGCTATCATTACATCATTTTCTACTGGGTTGCTGGAGCGGCCCACAGAAGGATTCAGTGAACACCTAAACCTGCGTAAGGAAACAAAATAGTTTTCCCAATTTTCATTTGCATGTCAGTCTATGAGAGGCATCTAGCTTCCCCTGAATGTGTAGCTTGTATTTGGTTGTCACAATTGTGAGGAAGCTCAGAAAACACTGTGATGATAGGGCTGCACATACGAGTAACCTGAATACAGTCTGTGATACAATTTTAAAAAAACCAAAAAAACCCCAAAAAGTAAATTCAGATCACATTATTTAATGGTGGCTGTAACTAAGGAGCTCAGACAAATTTAGGTAAAACTGATTTAGTTAGAAAAATAGTGCATTTAATTATTCATCTTAAAATACGTTGGGTAAAGTAACTGATTTCTCTCTCTTGTCAGATTTCAGATATACAATGCAGAAGAGGTTTCCATCAATTCTGGAAGGTAGGTTTGTAGCTGTTGGCTTCAGAAGGATGGCTGAAGCTTCTGTTGCATCTTAGGTATAAAACTGATTTTATTATTGCTTAAAACTTACCCCAGGAGACACTGCAGAAGTGTTTATTGTTATCCATAGGTGTGGCTGGAGTGTCAGACTGTTGGATAGAGTCCTCAGAACTGGAGGACTACACATCCAACAAAACTAGCCACAAAGTGGCTCATCTTCAGACATGCCTAACTTACAGCTGACATGGATTTTCCTATTTTTCAGTGTATTACAAATCCAATGAGTGGTCTGGAATTCACGGCATAAGGGAGAATGACCAAATGACATGGTTAAGCAGCAAGAACTGAAGTAAGAAAGATGTGTGATTAATTAAAAAATTATTTTAGAATAATTATTGTAAAAATGTCCACATTAAAATGTCCAGTTCATCTTTTTGATTTCTTGCCTTTGTACTTGTTTTTCAGCCCTCTGTGCCTGAACTGTTTCTTCTTTTTGATGATGCTTTTCACATCCCTATTGTGAAGCCACTTGTCACGCTCTATTTCCCACTGGATCTGTTTGACATCTGTAAGAGGAAAGGTCAGAAATAAGGAACTGATGGATACCTCTGACTATGATGTGGAATACACATGAATCATGTCACAGTTAAAACTTGGCTACTGTATTTATAAATATTAATAAAGTGCAAGCCAATTTTTTTTGACACCAGAGAAAGTTTTGTTTTTTTCATTTCACAAAACATACCCTACTATCTCAGGATCTCAGAGTTTAAGACCGCTCTTGCCATTGCTTTGTATTTTACTAATGCTAGACACACTTGTGTTAGAAGTACGCAGTGTTTGAGTGCTGCTGTTAACATTTTTCAGGTGACACGAGCAAGACTTGTAAAAGCTCTACAAAGGACTGATTAATTCAATCAGTATATACACGTTTAATTCATTAGAAATATTTCCAGGAAACTACTTTTGCTTCACCGATACTGCAAGAAATACTCTGGTAGGTAGATAAAGACGGCCATGCTTTATCCCTTCCCTTCACAAGAATCCAAGACACTGGACAGAGTATCAGAGCAAAATTCACACGAACGCTTGACAAACAGCATACAGCCTGTCCTTATTTACAGTGTGAAAGGGCCACAGGATAGCCTCTTCCTCTTTTCTGCAGCCTTATTCACTCCAGTAGTCACAGTTAATATCAGCACTAAGTCATGTCTTACTGACACTGAGCTGCTGTCCCTACTGTGTGATTTCTGACCATGTGTGTATTTCCGKTAAAGAAGATACATCTTTTAAAGTACAGAATCTGAAGACAAAGAAGTAAAACAGCATTACAACTATCTGCTATTTGTAGCGTGTACTTACTTGCATTATCTCTGTTGGCCATGGCGTTCATTCCAATATTGTCAAACTTAGAGCCGGCATTTTCATCCAGCAGGTAGCCAAACTTTAAAGAGAAATTTTAGTATTTTATTACAAAGAAACAGGTAAAATGCTTGATCATTTTTTGCTAAGCACTGATCAAAACTCACCTCTTCTGCAGATGCCAGTATACTGGCATCTTTCAGTTTTCTCTTCTTTCCTCGGTTGGATCCTTCAAACAAAAAGTAGTGTTCTTACAAGACAGAATTTCAAGTTCACAAAGACACTAAAACGAAGTTTTACCATGTTTTTAATTTATTTATTTAACGAGACGATCTAAAATAGCTGTGTTAGAAACCTTTATTCTCCACCTCCCCTAAAAAAAAAAGGAGAAAAGTTTCCAACCAAGAACTACATAGCGCAAATCTGTGCATCAGGTGTTAGTAATAGATGCACAAACCAGCAGTACAACTCCATCCTTCATTCAGAAGTTCCTGCTTCGATTCCCAGTCCTTCAACAGCAGATTGTGACTCTGAATTAGGCCACCCTGGTTGGAGGACAGCCTCCTTTTCAGTTATGGTTTATTCAGATCTGAACCCAGATCCAAAAGCGTAGATAATCATCTGTACTAAAACCCTCTGACTTCAAAGTTTTCCAGACTCTCTATTTGTAGTAAGCCGCCTCAAACAGAAGTCATGGCAGTGATTCCTTACCTTCAAGTGATCCCACAAAATTCATATCTTTCTTACTCTTGCCCTTTTTACTGACAGACTTCAATTGCTTGTAATTGTTCGGGTCTGATAGAAAAAAAAAGATACATCAATCCCTCATTCTCACACCACGTACATGTATTTAAAGCACGGCAGAGACTAAAACTTCTTTTTAGGTACATTTGTCATAATGGTCTGAGTCTTTAAACAGTGCACACAACCAAATCTGGGATTTCTTCAACCCAGACAATTAAAAATTGGTCAGTGGTGTGCCATTCTCTATGCCTTTTTTCCGCAGCACCAAAAAGGAATGAAATATGATACTAAGATACATAAAATACTACAGCTAAGAGCAGGTGTTACGTAAACCTCGTGTCTGCTCGGTAAATTTGGTGAAATAATAATCTCATGAGAGATTAATGTGTTAACAGCTTTATGAATAGTTTACCTCCCCTACTCTCAATCATCTGTGACCTTAAGTTATTAGTTGAAATACTGCATTAATCTGTGCTTTTCCAGCCACATAAAATGTATACTGTGTAAACTGTGCTTTTCAGTTGAAAAGGTAGTAAAACCATGCMGGTGCAACAATCAAGTTGTTATTACAGTGGTGATAAAAATCTGGGTGCATAGCTGTATTAGAAGAATAAGCTGTTACTTATAGACAGCAATTTAAATAAAAGTTACCTCATCTAAAAAAAAAAAATCAACATTAACTAGGTCTAAAGAAATAAAAAATTATCAAGTACCAGATTTTTTTTTTCCTTTTCTCTTTGAGATCTTCTAATATTTCTGCCTACTGTATTCAGCTATTTGTGTATAAAGCTACTTTTGTTACTGCCAATGTTTTCGGAATGAAAGGAACATGTCTTGTCTGCCAGTTTTTATACCCAGGTGCCCAATTCCCACTCTCACCTGGGAGATTGTGCCAGGAAATGTTTCTCTTAAGAATTCCTTGTCCAGAGAAGGACTTGTTTGTTGTCACTTCTTTACTTAAAAGCCAAACCTCCCACCTAGGTAACTAAATCTGAATTTATATATGTAATTACATACTAGACAACCTATTTTTAAAGCTTTTTCTTCTCGTTTTTTGATAATAAATGGTACTTTACCTAGGCTGTTATCATCATCAGACACATCCATAAATACACCTCCCTCTTCATCCATATCCTCTCCAAAGTCTTCCTCCATACTTCCTAAGGAGACTTCCTCATCATCCAGATCACTGAATTCATCATCAGAATCCTCCCAGTCACCACTGGATTCCTCGCTTCTTTGGCCTTTCTTAGCACCTTTGGTTTTCTTTTTTATATTGCTAAAAAAATATGTAACAAGCTTAGCACTTCATTTGGCAAAATACTGTTTGCATCCAGATAACATCTATCCACCGGCAAACACTATGTTAGTAAAGTTCAACATCTTTGCAAACTACTGTAAATGTAGGCTGAGACCTAAGAAACATATTACACACTCAGGTATGTTTTCAACATCAGCATATGGAACTGTATTATAAAAGTCAACCATTTTAAGACGTTCCGGAGAGAATCCTATTCTGAAATTAACAGAAATGTCAGCTTCAGTATTTTATCTCCTACGTGCCTTTGCTCCTCTTCAGAAAGTCTTTTCTGTAAAACACACAAACTGCTCGTATCCCTAGCAACTCTACTAAATGAAGAAATAAGACTTCAGGGGTTTTTTCTTAAGAAAAGAAGTGAAACGTGGTTCCTCATGTACTAGATGGTTACTTGTTTTTGTCTCCTCTTTGCTATTTTTTACTCACACCAGTCTGGATYCCAAAAATGTTCAGGTTTCACTAGAAGTTTAAGCTTTAATTCTCCTTTCACCTCAAGAAAAAAAATTTCTGTGCTGATTCTAAAGCAGTATTGCAGATACTTTAAGTAAAAAAGAGGCTACTTAATCATTCACGGTTGGACTAGATGATCTTAAAGCTCTTTTCTGGCCTAAATGATTCTATGATTAATGAAACTGCTCACTTCCTGAGAATTGAGCTCTGTGATTCTGGATTCCACAAAGTTTATTTACTGCGTTAGGTCCAGTTACAACCAGTCCTTACAGCAGCAGTACCATTATGCCTCATTCTGCTTACTTTTGTACTTCGTAATTCTCAAACAGAAACCTGAGACAATGAAAAACAAGTAAGATTTTACCTTGCTTACTGGGTCACTGCATTGTATAAATAAAATACTACAGGTCTCACGTGTCAAGCCAGCAGACTGTAAGCACCACAGGATCATGATGCTCCATTATGGCACATGCAGAAAAGCAGCATTACCCAGCATTCAGCTGCTATTGCCTTTTTTGCAAGGTGATACACTGAGTCCCTTTGGAAAAGGTCTATCCAATTTTGCAGAGTAAAACTATATAGGTATTAAAACATGAGATGAAAGAAMCAATTTAAAGTCTTACCCAGCAAAATCAAGGTCATCCTGGCCAACATCAATGGCATTATCAGCAGCTTCAAATGTATCTAGGGGGGAAAAATGTTTATTACTACAAAACAAAGTCAAACAAAGAAATACGAAGTCATTGCAAAATATATTATTTTTAGGTATCATTTTCCTGAAGAGTTTACATGATCTGCATCAGTAACAAAGGGCCCTGATATCAAAGGGTTCATACTCCTATAGAAAAGTATTCCACAAAACAGTTACCTAAAGCTAACCGGACTTTTTCTGAAAAAAATATTTTTCTTTGAAAAATAATGAGATTTTTCTTTTATCCAGGATGTAATTTCCGGCCAGAACTAGATGATGCGGGAAGCAGATAGACAAATGGACACACAATTGCTCAGTGATTCAAACTAAGTTGGCAGGTGGAATATCACAAGTCTCAAACACTTGCCCCAAGTCAGATAGAACAAAGACTCAATTAAGATACCCCAAGCAAGTGTCCTGCCAGCTAATCTGTGTGTTAATTTTCAGATTAGAAGTATTCACTATAATTTCTGACAGAAAGCAAGCAGACTAGAGGATGAAAGCTCCTGTCATCAGATTCACTTAGGAACAAATTGCTATAAAAAATAGCAGGTAAAAACAAAATCTGAAAAATTACAACTGTTCTGTTTCAAAGAGTAAACACTAACAGTAGAGGGTCCTTAATTTAAGCTTCTGAATTTATGAAGCAAATTCTCAGAGACAGTCAGCTTATTAGAAACACTAACAATAAAACGATAAACACAATTAGTAACGGATTCTTGTCATAACTAAGACCATACTAATTGCATCACTAAGGAAGAATCCTGCTATGGGAGTTCAGAATTCTCTAAAAATATTGTACAAAACAGTTACGGAGAGCTAACTGCATTTTTTTTTTCCAAATATATATTACTTTATAAGTAAAATATGAAATCATAAAATAATGGACATTTTATGGTACACTAACAAATTTAGATTCTGGAACAAATGATACGCTAATTCCAAAGCAAACAAAGTACATGCTACAGGAAGAGCTCAGACTACTGCAGAAGTTTGCCAAGGACGTAACTGAACAAATAACCTCATGAAAGATGTTAGGGACGATGAGAGAAACTGAAGGAAGATTGAAAAAGGCCAAGCAGTAAAGAAAGAATAGAAGCAAATGTTACTTGCTGTGAGAAAAAGTTATTTAACTCTCAGACTACATTATGAAAAGAACAAAAAGGCATGAACTGCCACTCATGAGCTTATGTTCAAAATCAGACCATTCGAACAAGCTGAACACTACTGGAGTAGTGAGAGCAAGACCTCTTTTACAAGATGGCCATCCAGTTGGCTTATGTGATGGATGGTATGAACTGCTGGCTGTAGTAGCATAGAATGGGAATTGGAAAGCCAGTTTTCTTCCACTTCCATATTCCTGTATCTGGCTCTTCTATACAATATAAACTCTGAAAAGAATATATTAATAATTTGCAAAAGCAGGAAATATTGGGATAGTTACTGCAAGGAAAAACACAACCTTACCCAATGCTCTTTCAAATTCATCATCATCTACATCTTCCACACTTTCTTCATCATCCTGACGCTTTTGTTTCTCTCTCCTCTTATCGAACTTTGAATAAAATCTGAAATAACATATTGCTCTCAGACACAAAACTACAGGTGATGATCTTTATGACAAGTTTTTTAAAAAAAACAACCTGCAGATTGTTTCACGTGTATGTTGCCAGYTGAAAATTGTAAATAATAGTTTCAAACACATCTCAAATCAGAGAGTTATATTTTCTTTGTTTTTCAAAGAGTAAGCCATTACTGTAGGATTTAAAACAAAGAAATTTCACAGCCAAAGGTGCTAGAAATTACTTTGAACACAGTGAATTTGTAAAAGGCCACAAGAAAGACGTGAAAATCTGCCTTATACTGATAAGGAAGAAAGGATCAAGTTCAACTTGAATCTAATTAGGGGAAAAAATATATATAAAAAGAGATTCACCCATTAAGTTCTGTTAAATTTTCCCCCGTAGCCCTCTTCTTTTGTGTGCTTAGTTTTACCTTCTGTCAGCCATTCTAAACCACTTTCTCTCCTTCATTTCATATCAAAGAACCACCAAACACAGAAGGCAATTTTGACCATATACAAGACCAAAAGAGTACAGCACTTCATATGGAAGACTTTGAATGTGTAATCTCAGTTTCAGTCAGGGGCATGTTTTTAAGCTGCTTTTCTTTAATCTCAAAATTAATACCACTATTTTATTTATTAATATTATATTCCTCAATATTATAATATCAATTAATTAAAATAAGTTCCATTAACCTGATACTTCAAAAAATTTTAAAAGCCCCTACTACAATGAATATATTAAACAAAAAAAAAAGTGAATTAAACAAAATAAAGTTAATTCAAACACTGATTTCTTAAGGAGACACTCACGAGTAACCAGTATTTTGATCTAATACGAACAAATCTTTGCCAAATGTGTATCACTTCAATTTTAGTGTTACAGCTGCATTTTTATGTCATAATCTGAAAGGAAAGCCAACTAAATGGAAAGAACTATGAATAATAAAAAAATAAATACACAGAAAACTAGCTCTTCTGACTTTTTTTGTATTGTTCCATTCTAATAAGCTTTGATGCTAATAACATAAACCAGGTATATTCCAGGTTTTTTTTAAATATACTTCTAATGCATAAGAATTACAACCCACAAGACATTCATCATTACCCATTGTTTAAGGCTTCTTTATTACAATGTCAACTTACTTAATTCTAGGCTACAAGCACTGATTGCCTTTGTTCATAAGTTATATTCTTTCCTAAGCACTTTTGACAAATGTTGAAATTACGTTCTAAGGAAAGTGCTATCATCACAAGTCACTCAAATTAATCAAATTTTGCAAACACTTGGAATACCAGAGTATAATTACGAAACGTAGTGGGGTTTGATGACATTGCATTAAAAAACATTTAAAATGAGTGTTCACAAGTATTTCATTACCTGTGAAAAAACACTTCATCCACTGGGATTTTGCTTTCATCTTTGGCACGGAATTCCTTACTGTTCACTGCAAAAACAAAAGAAGAACTGTTTTTACCTCAAGTTAAAATTATTGTTATTCTTTTAAAAGGTTAAACAGCAAGGACAGACAGAAGTACACAGATAGATACCCAGGGTCATTCATTAAATAAAGTGGAGCTCATCTCAAAACCTCTTCAAACTAACAGTTCTCAGTGTATATAYGGATACTTATATGTGAGCAGACCCTATGGAAAAACTCAAGAGGCATAGCCCTAACCAGGTTCTAATTTATATATCAGCAAGGGAAGTTTTGCAATCACCTACAGCAGGAATGCATTTAAAAAAAAGAAAAAAAAAAAAAAACAAACAACTAGGCAATAAGATAAACTCGTTGTCATGCTCTAAAACACTGGAACTGCTTCTGCCCAGCGCTCCTGGCAGTAGAAATTCTCGTCGGCACCTGCAAGGCCAGACCAGACCATACACCAGCTGAGCATGTTGAAGAAGGGATCGAGCCTCACCCTGCCTCCATTTCTGAGGAACTGAGGCAAAATATGACACTGCAACAGCAGATCGACTAGGGTATTGATCGGGTTCCCTGTGGAGAAGCTTTTAATGCTCATACATTCCCCTTCCCTCCTCCACTTCAGAAGTAAATCAAAGGAGAAAGAGCTACTGATTATCTCAGTGGGCACAGATTGTAGTATTTTCTAAGTGACAAGGGTCCAGGTTTCTGAAACCAGATCAGCATGTTCACAGGAGGACTCTTTAAATGAATAGTAGAAGGTACCAGAGGAGTTGCAATCTCAGTTCTCTAAGCCTCAGCAGAGACCAGCTACATGCAACAAGTGCAGATTTTTGTATCCATATTAATATATCCATGTTTTTGTATCAGATGTTTCATTTGTAGAACACTTAAATTCCTCAGATCCAGTTCTAAATGCTCAATTTGCTCCTTCAGCTCAGAACAAACTAAAGAATGCAATAAACAAACTGTACCTTCAAATGCATTCTAGGTAAAAATTCCTACTTTAAGCTTTAATAGCCGTTAAACCATGCATCAGTAAAGGTACATCAGCTAATGTGATGTACCTGTACTGATGGTACACTAAAACCTCTGTGCAACACAACAGACCCAAAGTTAGAGGAAAGCACATCCCTGGGAATGTTACAAAGATTCTACTGCAGAAGACAGTACCTCTTCTGTCCTCAAGCAGCATGTTTTTCTGATGGTTTACCCTGATTTTTTTAAATGCTGGTTCTTACCACCAAATCCTGCCCTTAATCATGGGAAACAGTGGGACTAGACAAAAGGCAGCCTCTTTCTGGAGGCAGGAAGACTCTCAGCGAAATAACAGTGCCAAAGATACCTTACACTAATCCTAACAATAGCTGCAGCTGGGGCATTGTATGGACTAATCCATATCATTTAATGAAAGAGCTTAATGTGATTTAAATCATTATATAACTCCATTTTCTGAGATTTTAAGTCATTTTTCAATCATAATAAGCAGAATAAAAGTGGTTATATGATAACTTGGAAATTAACAAAAACATCAACTACACAATACTACTATATTAACTACTGCTAGATCAGCATACTTTTTWAAAGATTTTTACTTAATTTCAGATATTTTTAAGAACTTTAAAAACCAATATTCATAAAACTAGGATGCCAGACATAAGAACGGCATGTTTGTGAGCAGAAAATTTAGTTAGTATTTTATAAATTCATGTCCCTCTGAGGTTAGTACCCTAACAGATTGCTCTTCCAACTAGAAATATCATTAGCTGGAATAAATTCTAAGGCTTTTTTTAGCCTTTTTTTCCCCCCCTAAGGAGTCACATTGCTACAAATTTGCTTGTAGCTGGCAATGTTCTAAACTTTTTGTACAAGATTGCAAATCTACCCTTTACCTAGGGGGTGTATTTCCTTTTAGGGGGATGCAGGAAAAAGATAACTTAGCATAAGAGAAGGTATAGGAAGCACATGCAGGTCATAGCAAAAAAAGCACAGAAAACAAGGCATGCAGTTTTCAGTAGCTCTGTCCTTTGCTGTTACACATTTCTTAATGGGATGGCTAAACAGAAGGTATGATCTTCATCATGCATTGCCTAAGAAAAAGGAATTACTAGAATAGAAAGTAATTGACAATTAGGGGGGAAAAACAGAGAGAAAAGAAAGGTCTTAAAAAAATTTGGTGTGTAGCCAAGAGCTACATTAGAAGACAAAGTGTTTTCCTACTCCAGAGGCTAACAGTTGARGTAACTGACTTTATATCATTCGTTCTTAAAATGATTCAATGGATCCAAAGTTTCAGCTGTGGAGATTCCATGCACCGTTACAAGAAGATTAGACCTGATCCTGAACATCAGRCACCACCACTGCACTCCTGATGGACGGGATTTTCTTTTATGGCTAACAGAAATAGCGCAGATGACACATGTCTACAACAACCAGCCAAGAATTTTTTAGCCATCATAATCTTAACTGAAAAGGGGCTGGCTTACCTGCAAGATTCTGCATATCTTTCATAAACTGCTTCTTCTTCGGCTGCATTACCACACTGCTGGTGTTTTCTGTAGCAGAACACAAATCAGAAACAAATTACTTTATTACTATTGATACAAAACTGTGAGGAGTGGCTGATACACCAGAGGGTTTTACTGCCATCCATAAGGACCTCAAGAGGCTGGAGAAATGGGCTGTCAGGAACCTCGTGCAGTTCAACCAGGGGAAGAGCAAAGTCCTGCACCTGGGCAGGAACAACCCCATGCACCAGTATATGTTGGGGGCTGCCCAGCTGGAAAGCAGCTTGGCAGAAAAGACCCTGGGTGTCCTGGTGGACACCAAGTTGATCATGAGCCAGCAATGTGCCCCAACAGCAAAAAAGGCTGGCAGTATCCTTGGCTGCATTAGATGGAGTGTTCCCAGCAGGCGAGGGAGGTGATCCTTCCTCTAATTAGCACTGGTGAGACCACACCTGGAGTGCTGTGTCTAGGTCTGGCCTCCCCAGTACAAAGCAGACATGGCCATACGGGAGAGTCTCCAATGCAGGGCCACTAAGATGATGAAGGGACTGAAGTATCTCTCCTGTGAGGAAAGGTTGAGAGAGCTGTGATTGTTCCGCTTGGAGAAGAAGAGGCTCAGGGGGAATATCATCAATGTATATAAATACCTGAAGGGAGGGTGTAAAGAAGACAGAGCCAGGCACTTTTCAGCGGTGCCCATGACAGGGCAAGAGGTGATGGGCACAAAGTGAAACACAAGAGGYGCCGTCTGAACATCAGGAAACACTKTTTCACTGTGAGGGCGACCGTGCGCTGGCACAGGTTGCCCAGAGAGGCAGTGGGGTCTCCATTCTTGGAGACATTCAAAAGCCATCTGGACAGCCTGGGCAGCCTGCTCTAGGTGGCCCTGCTTGAGCAGATGACCTCCAGAGGTCCCTTCCAATCTCAACCATTCTGTAGTCTTTACATCCCCCCATCACTTTGCTTATTCGTGCTAGATTAGCAATTTCTGTGCTGCGGATGTGAGAAGCAGCAGTATGTGATTGTCAGCTGGTTCTGAATTGCAGACGTCTCCCTTGCAGCCCTGAAGACTGATCCCACTCCTCTSTTGCACCACATACACCCTGAATACTTGACCAGCACAAAGGGTTACTTGGCAATTTGAGAGAAAAAGAGTTTGGTCACCATCAATAATCAAGACCATATGCTAATATGTACAAAGAAGTTCATACCTTTGCCTTTAGGGAGTTTGGGATTTCTGTACACAAAGCGATCCAAGAATCTCATTAATGTGAAATCCTGCAAAGGGTCACCGGAGTACTGAATGTGATTTCCCTGGAAGAAGAAAAAAGCCAAAAACCATTAAGGTCTTAATTTTAGAAAGACACTAACTAAACACAGAGGACTCAAACAGTCCAAGAACAGCATTAAACCACACTTTGAAAAGACAAAAACTTAGGGATACTTCATCACATAAGCCTGATCAGTTAATACACTCCTGTACAGGTTCTTATTTTTGGAATTTCCATATTTTCTTAAGTAAAAAATCACCTCCTTCACTTTGTTTCAGTGATGAACTGCCTTGCAATGTACTGTGCTAAAAGCAATTAATACTCAGCACTATTTGGATACCATATATTCAAATGAAAATATATATTTGTGTGTGTGTGTGTGTGTGTGTATTTATATATTTGTGTAGGTTTGAGTATTTTTGTCACGATACCACAACAGTATTAAAAAAGAATTTGTTCCAACAGCAGGATTCCCCATGTAAAAACCCCACGTTAAATAAAAAGATAGACCAAAACTCTAAAAAAACTTTAAGAATCATGTAATACCCACATTTCTACYAAGTTAATTACTTCTGTGAGCAGTCTCTTTCCATAAAACACTTTAATTCCATGAAAAGCTTTGCATTTGAGTGTATGTTACAGCGTTGCAGAGCTGCTAGTTACCTGCAGAGTGCAAGGAAGCTTTATAATGTATTTTTTCAAATGGCAAAAGACAGCTAACATAAAAATCAAACTTCAAAGCTACGCACTAGTAAAAACACTTACTTCTAGAATTGTCTTTGCGAATAGAGCCACAGATGGATGAAAATGTTCAGAAAGCTGAAAAACATGAATCACTTATTTATTTCTACTTCAAAAATAAATGCAATCATTACTCATGTTGACGCATCAGACTCCTGACAACACCACTATGTCATAAGACCACTCTGTAACTCACCAAATAACGTGCAAACACATATAGTAATGCAAGGCTGACGTGCTCTGCCCTTGAACAACTGAAGAACTTCAAGTTCTAATCTTTTGTTTGCGTTAACTAAATACATTCTCACTTACAATTTTATTTAATTCAACACTAAAAAGTTCTAGTGATAAAAAGCTGAGATCCAAGAGTCAAAAAAGATTATTATTGTCCAAATCTCCGCTTAAAAATTCCCATTCCTTACTCCAGAGTATCAGCATTGTATGCAACACAYACAAGCTTAAAGCTGAACAATGTGTCAGCTCTAACCTTTCTGTTATGTTACCCAGGTAGCTACTCCAAGAATAAGCAAGTTAATTTTCTTCTCCCAATACAAGGGCCACACTAAGAAACACAGTAATCAGAAACATAAGAATGCCTTACCTTCTTCAGTTCCCAAAGGCTTGTACTTTCTGCACCACAGTATAAAGGACTTCGGTGCATAGGATCATATGAAGCTCCGTTCTTCCTGCCTGAGGGGCAGAAGAGACGAAAACAACTTAAATTTCCTCAGGCAACTTTACGGGAGTATTATTTTCATTTCACCATGACAGTAATGCTGCCCATCACTCTTAGCTGGACAGGCCACAGATTCATTCAGTAGCAAGTAAGGGTTATATTCAGCTGCCCTTCCCCAGTGTACGATCAGGTGCACAGGTGAGTTCCTACGTGCTTCCAAGGAAGCTCCTGAAAACCCCTGCTCTGTTCCAAAAAGTCCTCAGGAAAGAGTGAAACTAGAAGCAGGTTCAAAGCCAGATGAATTGTTCTAGCAAGCTTCACAAGCAAATGAGCAGTTACACATCCTAACTCTGGCTTATTGTGTTTGAAGGTGTTTGAACATGGAACGTGTTTGAACATGGAAGCAGAAAATCCCGAGCCTGTTCATTGCTTAGGCACAAATGCAATAAATAGCATAAAGTGAACTATGCTAGCAGATTCAGTCTCTTCATCACTGCTGAGCTAACAGATAAAGAAAAATGATTCTGACTGATTGCTTTGAATCAAACTTTAATTTGAAAAACTAAAATAATGTTTTAATCACTTAACTTTGCAACAAGTCTKGATCAACATGTCACTTTTATGGAATGTTAGAAGTTAAATGAATTACATTTTCTTGCTAATTTACCTCCCATATTCAGGTGATGCACCCAAGAGGCTGCTGAATTTGAATCATTTGTTTTAGCAGAATTTTCTGTTGTGCTCCTCTCTTCACCTTCTACTTCTTTGTCTACATCCACAAATCTTTCCTCATCCTCTTCAGCCTCTTCTTGATCCTTAAAGCACTCTTCATCATCTGATTCCTAGACAACAAAAAGTGTTAGGAAACAGCTTTTCCTTTCCAGTTTTATTCTGATTTATTAGAAAAATGCACATATAGTTCTTAAGAAGCTACTTACAAAAATATAAACAAATGACGACCAATGTTTAAGCAATACAGATTTTTGGCCTTGATACAAGACTTAAAATGGAACTTTACAGCTTACATCATACAAGTGTAATGGTCCCTCCCCGTCTGAAGAAAGAAAAAAAAATCCAGTCCTGCCTAGCTATACTTCAGAGAATGCAGACAGAAGAAACAAACAGGCCATGTTTTGACAAAGCTTTTGGGTGAAGAATGTTCATCTGCTTATTTATACAGCATTTAGCAAAATAATCCTCTCTCCATGAATGAAGTCCATAGGACCTGCCAGAATGCTTAAAAGACCTTCATCTATGCAGACTTTCAATGTAGTTATAATTGTTCAAGTGCTTTCTCCCATAACATAACATACTAGCAAACCCTCAGGTTACTAATAAACAGGTTAGGGAAAGGTGCTTATGAAAACAGCTCTTATTGAAAAAACAATGAGATAAAGAAATCATCTTATACCACATGATCCTGTAACTGGACCCTTAACTCTGGTTTTACTTTCAGAAGCTCAGACAGAAGGTACAGGGTTCCACAAATGAAGGGTGGCATTTGTCCACAAGTGACTTGAAGTAACCTCTTGACAAAGGCCTTCACGCGCCGTAACACTACATCTGCCTTCAGAGACTTATAAACAAGATTAAGAAACATGGATGGCTTTGAGCAGGTTGCTAAAGCAGGATCTAGAAGCTTCCTGTAGAAAACAAAGGAGAAAATATCGCTGATTGTTATAATGCATGTAGGAGAATAATTGCTATTAACAACAATCATCTACATTTTTCAGAGTGCCATCTAAAAGACCAGTAACAGCTTGTTCCCCAATACTCAAAACCATTACGATCAACCCTGAACTGTCAACAGCTGTGTAATATTTCTAGATATATATGAGAGACACTGAAGACTAAAAAAAACCTGTATCAGTAAACAAAAAAAAGCTGTAAGAAAATATAAAGAAACTGAGTTTAACTGAAAACAGTTTCAAAATTTGAGATATTCAAAGTGGGAAACTAATCTGATTTATTCAGATGTTAAAAAAATAGAAAGAAAATGTTTAGCAATTGGCATGCTTCACAATCAGACCAGACATATGTGCTGGCAAGTTCATTTTCTACTCCACTTCTTTTCCAGGCTGCCAGGCACAGAAAGGCCCCTAAATGTATTGGACGTTCTGGGGGAACTTGAGTTCCCTTTTTAAAAAATCGGCAACTTCCCTTTGATCCACTAAACAGAAGCCTGTAAGGATCCTACAAAGAGTCTAAACAGTCAGCTGGGACAAAAAAGGCATATTTTTATAATACAAGGCTTTTCAACTACACAAACTAAATCATCTAAAGAATTTGTTAACATAATATTCTCCTGCACCCTCACGGAAAAAGAAAACAAAACTTTAGGCTATTACATGACTAAACCACGGTACCTGTAAAAGTGATTTCAGAATCTATTAGTTTCAAATAATATCTGGAATTAAAACAAGCCCCCAGAAAACAGTGCAAAGGATGAAATGCATATGTTGTGTTCTCAGGACCTATCACTACCATTTGTTTTATCCCCACGTTAATCCAATGAAATCACATGCTTTTTCTTCTAGCTCGTACAAAAGGTCAGAAATTTTTAGCCAATGAGATGCAAAACTTGCAAGATCTTAAAAGCAAAATAAGTGTTTCTACAACTTTAAATTAATGGTGACTACCTCATAAAATGAAATTTATATAAAAAATGCAGACCTCTCACTTACTTGTATAGTGCTGTGTAGTACCTATCGGATACAGTCTGCTGAGAGTCCATCACTTGAAACAGTAACATCAGGGCCTGGACACTGGTACCGAAGTTCACAAGATGCAGAACTTTAAACAACGTGTCCATTTGTTCTTTCACTTTCTCATCACCAGTCTCAGCATAAGGGTAAGCTCTGTTTACCCCGCAAAGAAGAGCACTAAGCATTTTGGATTCAACATCTTTTTTCTTAATGCAGTTCCGAAAAAAGCAAAAGTACAAAGTTATCAGTCTGTTAGCCAATGCACTTTCTTCATGACTGAGAACTATCTGATTTAGAAAGCAAATAGCGTAATATTGAGTCTTCACGTTAATGTTTGACCGGTACAAAAGCCTCTCCACCTCACTGCACACTACTCCCTTCATATTTGGATGCTTGTGAAGTAATGTCTCTAAAAGATAAGAGGCTTTGGTGGCAATTTTGTTCTGAGGGTCTCCCAGTTTATTCACCAGCTGAACAAGCATAACTTTCTCCTGCTCAGGCTTGTTACATAGAAGCTCGTGGGCAACTGCCAGCGCTCGGGATTTCGCTGCCGCCAGAGAATCATGACTCAGTGTTTCTAATGCTTGCACAAACTCTGCCACCTGCAGTTTCAGGTGATGCTCAAAGTACCACAGTATCAACCGTCTGTCTCTTGAATCCCTGTTGCCACTCGACATCTTCTCTATGTTGTTAAATGGTCTCTGCGAGAAAGACCATAATTTTCGATTGTCTGGTAAGAGATCTGAAATGAGAAGCTCCTTGAATGTATCCAAAGCCATAAGGCTCTGATGCCTGCTGCCCTTTTTCTTTATGAGGTTTACCAAGTTCTCAACAAACTGGAGACTGTGGACAGCACTGTCCTGAATGAGAAGAGTCATGGCTGCCATCCTGTCAGCCAATGTACCTGATGACACAACAGTTTTCATCCACGCCGAAGAAGCCCCCTTCTGATAATCTGTCTTATTCTTATACAGATCTGTCTCATGGTGGTACAGCTTTTGGGCCAAGGCCTTATATTTGGACAGAAGCGTCTGATTTTGTGGCTCTGAAGAGAATTCGTTGGTGTATTCTAGATCATACCATTTGTCCCCTGGTTTGATCAGTATCACTTGCCTAGCATGAAATTCAAAATCTTCTTCCAGCCTATCTTTCTTTGCTGAAAGGTGCTGGCTCTGATCACCACCTGCTTGCTCCTTCCTGCCGTCTTTCACACCGCTTGCCTTCTCCTTGACCTTTTTTTTTTTCCCTTCTAACGAATGAGAGTTAGTTTCTTTCTTGCTTTTCTCTTTCTTTGAGGGCTTCTCTTTCTCCTCGCTGCCGCCGTCGTCCTCCTCCTCCCCCTCCTCCACCACCAGGCAACTTTTCGCATACCTGCCGAGCCCCAGGGAGCTGACGAACGCCTCCAGCTCCCCTTCCTTCAGGTCATCGATCGCGTCCTTCTTGCCGCCGTCCACCATCTCCTCCGCCTCGTCCACAGCGCACAGCATCAGGTAGTCTTGCTGCGGGCGGCAGCGCACGGCCGTTACAGGGGACAACGGCTCCCCCGCCACCCCCCGCGCCCCACAGGGGCCCGTGCCGCGGGGGCCCGGCCGCCACGTGCTCCCGCTCCCTCCCGCCCCCCCCTTACCTTGGTGCCGCCGAGGCGCAACACCTCGTCCAGCGTAAAGCCTTCGGCACCTTCTTCTTCTTCTTCTTCATCCTCCTCCTCATCGCCGCTGCCGCCGCCCGCCTCCTTCGGGCCTCTCACGCCGAAGTCCCACAGCGCCGCCATCGCCGCCCGCCGGAAGCTAAGCGCGCATGCGCGGCGCGCGCTTCCGTCCCCGCGAGACGGCGGGAGAGCAGGTCCTGCAAGGCGGGCGCGGGGAAGGGCGGGCAGCGGGGAAGGGAGGGCGGGCCTGGCCGGAGTAGGGGGGCGCGGGCAGGGGACGCCCCAGGCAAACCTCAGCGCCTGCCGCCCGCCCCCAGCGGCGCTTACCCGGTGGCCCGTCCTCACGCGGGCGGCGGGAACGCAGCGCGGCTACGAAGCGGCCAGGACCCGGGGAGGCGGAAGAGGAGGGGGAGGCGGAGCGGGCCACGGGCGCCGGCGCCGCTGCCATGGTTCCGCTGCCCGCGCGCCGTGCGCTCCTCGCCGCCCTCCTGGGCCCCGCCGGCCGCCGTCGGGTCCCCAGTCACCATGGTAACC